>OZ018395.1:64377802-64977802 GCA_963969525.1 Ontholestes murinus | reverse complement strand
TTTTTCCATTTTTTAATCGAGGCTAAAAAATTACAAACCGAAATTTACACACTGGGCGTGATTAAAGTCAATTTAATCATAAATTAGTGTAGAAAAGTTTAAAAATTCATTCGTAACTAATAAATCAAACAATTTCAAATGATTTCATGAAATTTGACGCTTGTGGCAATTGTTTTTCCCTTTTTTCATCGACGCTAATAATTTACAAACCGAAATTTACACACTGGGCGTGATTAAGGTCAATTTAATCAAAAATTAGTATAGAAAAGTTTAAAAATTCATACGTAGTTGATAAACAAAACAATTTCAAATGATCTCATGAAATTTGACGCTTGTAGCAATTGTTTTTCCATTTTTTCATCGACGCTAAATATTTACAAACCAAAATTTAAACACTCGGCGTGATTAAAGTCAATTTAATCAAAAATTAGTGTAGAAAAGTTTAAATATTCATACGTAATTAATAAACCAAACAATTTCAAATGATCTCATGAAGTTTAACGCTTGTGGCAATTGTTTTTCCATTTTTTCATTGACTCTAAAAATTTACAAACTGAAAATTACACACTGAGCGTGTTTAAAGTTAATTTAATCAAAAATTAGTGTAGAAAAGTTTAAAAATTCGTACGTAATTAATAAATCTAACAATTTCAAATGATCTTATGAAATTTGACGCTTGTGGCAATTGTTTTTCCATTTTTTCGTCGACGCTAAAAATTTACAAACCGAAATTTACACACTGGGCGTGATTAAAGTCAATTCAATCAAAAATTAGTGTAGAAAAGTTTAAAAATTCATACGTAATTAATAAATCAAACAATTTCAAATGATCGCATGAAATTTGACGCTTGTGGCAAATGTTTTTCCATTTTTTAATCGACGTTAAAAATTTGCAAACCAAAATTTACACACTAGGCGTGATTACAGTCAATTTAATCAAAAATTAGTGTAGAAAAGTTTAAAAATTCATACGTAATTAATAAACCAAACAATTTCAAATGATGTCATGAAATTTGACGCTTGTGGCAATTGTTTTTCCATTTTTTCATCGACGCTAAAAATTTACAAACCGAAATGTACACACTGGGCGTGATTAAAGTCAATTTAATCAAAAGTTAGTGTAGAAAAGTTTAATAATTCATACGTAATTAATAAATCAAACAATTTCAAATGATCTCATGAAATTTGACGCTTGTGGCAATTGTTTTTCCATTTTTTCATCGACGCTAAAAATTTACAAACCGAAATGTACACACTGGGCGTGATTAAAGTCAATTTAATCAAAAGTTAGTGTAGAAAAGTTTAATAATTCATACGTAATTAATAAATCAAACAATTTCAAATGATCTCATGAAATTTGACGCTTGTGGCAATTGTTTTTCATTTTTTCATCGACGCTAAAAATTTACAAACCGAAATTTACGCACTGGGCGTGATTAAAGTCAATTTAATCAAAAATTAGTGTAAAAAAGTTTAAAAATTCATACGTAATTAATAAGTCAAACAATTTCAAATGATCGCATGAAATTTGACGCTTGTGGCAATTGTTTTTCCATTTTTTAATCAACGCTAAAAATTTACAAACCGAAATTTACACACTGGGCGTGATTAAAGTCAATTAAATCAAAAATTAGTGTAGAAAAGTTTAAAATTTCATACGTCATTAATAAGTCAAACAATTGCAAATGATCTCATAAAATTTGACGCTTGTGGCAATTGTTTTTCCATTTTTTCATCGACGCTAAAATTTACAAACCGAAATTTACACACTGGGCGTGATTAAGGTCAATTTAATCAAAAATTAGTGTAGAACAGTTTAAAAATTCATACGTAATTAATAAATTAAACAATTTCTAATGATCTCATGAAATTTGACGCTTGTGGCAATTGTTTTTCCATTTTTTCATCGACGCTAAAAATTTGCAAACCGAAATTTACACACTGGGCGTGATTAAGGTCAATTTAACCGAAAATTAGTGTAGAAAACTTTAAAAATTTATACGTAATTAATAAATAAAACAATTTCAAATGATCTCATGAAATTTGACGCTTGTGGCAATTGTTTTTCCATTTTTAATCGACGCTAGAAATTTACAAACCGAAATGTACACACTGGGCGTGATTAAAGTCAATTTAATCAAAAGTTAGTGTAGAAAAGTTTAATAATTCATACGTAATTAATAAATCAAACAATTTCAAATGATCTCATGAAATTTGACGCTTGTGGCAATTGTTTTTCATTTTTTCATCGACGCTAAAAATTTACAAACCGAAATTTACGCACTGGGCGTGATTAAAGTCAATTTAATCAAAAATTAGTGTAAAAAAGTTTAAAAATTCATACGTAATTAATAAGTCAAACAATTTCAAATGATCGCATGAAATTTGACGCTTGTGGCAATTGTTTTTCCATTTTTTAATCAACGCTAAAAATTTACAAACCGAAATTTACACACTGGGCGTGATTAAAGTCAATTAAATCAAAAATTAGTGTAGAAAAGTTTAAAATTTCATACGTCATTAATAAGTCAAACAATTGCAAATGATCTCATAAAATTTGACGCTTGTGGCAATTGTTTTTCCATTTTTTCATCGACGCTAAAATTTACAAACCGAAATTTACACACTGGGCGTGATTAAGGTCAATTTAATCAAAAATTAGTGTAGAACAGTTTAAAAATTCATACGTAATTAATAAATTAAACAATTTCTAATGATCTCATGAAATTTGACGCTTGTGGCAATTGTTTTTCCATTTTTTCATCGACGCTAAAAATTTGCAAACCGAAATTTACACACTGGGCGTGATTAAGGTCAATTTAACCGAAAATTAGTGTAGAAAACTTTAAAAATTTATACGTAATTAATAAATAAAACAATTTCAAATGATCTCATGAAATTTGACGCTTGTGGCAATTGTTTTTCCATTTTTAATCGACGCTAGAAATTTACAAACCGAAATTTACACACTGGGCGTGATTAAGGTCAATTTAATCAAAAATTAGTGTAGAACAGTTTAAAAATTCATACGTAATTAATAAATTAAACAATTTCTAATGATCTCATGAAATTTGACGCTTGTGGCAATTGTTTTTCCATTTTTTCATCGACGCTAAAAATTTGCAAACCGAAATTTACACACTGGGCGTGATTAAGGTCAATTTAACCGAAAATTAGTGTAGAAAACTTTAAAAATTTATACGTAATTAATAAATAAAACAATTTCAAATGATCTCATGAAATTTGACGCTTGTGGCAATTGTTTTTCCATTTTTAATCGACGCTAGAAATTTACAAACCGAAATTTACACACTGGGCGTGATTAAGGTCAATTTAATCAAAAATGAGTGTAGAAAAGTTTAAAAATTTATACGTAATTAATAAATCAAACAATTTCAAATGATCTTATGAAATTTGACGCTTGTGGCTATTGTTTTTCCATTTTTTCATCGACGCTAAAAATTTACACACCGAAATTTACACACTGGGCGTGATTAAGGTAAATTTAATCAAAAATTAGTGTAGAAAAGTTTAAAAATTCATACGTTATTAATAAATCAAACAATTTCAAATGAACTCATGAAATTTGACGCCTGTGGCAATTGTTTTTCTATTATTTCATCGACGTTAAAAATTTACATTACATTTTTTCATTGACGTTTAACATTTGCATTAAAATATTATAAAACATCTGCACGCCTTAAAAAAAACGTGATTACTCTAAAAATAAGCTGTGAATATAAATATTTATTAATTTCATATGTCAAAAAAATGCGTACAAACTATTGAAATTAATTTTAGCCATTAAAACATTTTATATTTAATTAATTAAAGTATTTAATACCCTCATAAAAGAAGCAGAAAGAATCTTAAAATATAAATCACGTTAATATGGACGTAATAAAACGTCGTATAAAATTTAGAAATTATTAATGCACTCTCCTCGCCTGAATTCTCTTCTTTAATGTGACTTTCACCCTCAATGTCAAATGCATTAAACCTACTCACACATGAGGAAAATTGGTCGGGCATATGGTAGTCCACTGCTGGAAAGTGTTCATTAAAAATTTCGTGAAATGCATTATTAGCAGCATTCATAATAATAACGATAAAATGTAGTGCAGTGCATCGTCCAAATGCCGGAACTGATGACTGAGTTAATGCTGAAATTGTGTTTCACTCGCATTAAATTACCAATCTTGCAATGTGCGAATAGAAAATTGGGTTAAATGCGAAGATTGAATGATGAAAAAGTGGGTTAATCTGAAATAAAATGTATATTTTTACGTATTTGAGATACAATTAATTATGTTATAATAACTTAGAGCTTAACTGATCCTAAATAGATGGGCATGGTCGTACTGAAAATGTGGGTCTTTCAAGTACTAAAAAAGGATATCACTATCACCTCATCCAGAATTCAAAATACAGCTTTGGATGAATACCAAACGAAATCTGTTTGAATAGGTTATAGCATCCCATAAAATAATCCCCACAGTTTGATGCACATCTTTATCTTCATCTTTCCCAAACAGAATTGGGATTTACTACTAAGTACTCTAGCTTCCAGTGCAATCGTAACATTCACCACTCCAAACGTTGCTATCGATGTTAAGCAGTTAGTGATAACACAAAATAGGGTTGCAAACCAAAAGTTCTAATTCTGCAAACATAGAACCATATTTATAGCTTTTTAATTAATCTGCTCCATTCATAAAAATCATATTACCAAACATCGGTTGCGTAAACGATGGCAAGTGAATTAACTTATGGATTTCTTTCGCCCGGGACATAACAGGTGCATTATAATACGACTTAATGGACCACCGTAAAAATACTTTCTAAAAACTATGCGTGTGTACGTTTGTACTCCTTTTATATTTTTTTGTATTTCATTTCGACAGGTTGTTGTACTCCGTGCTGCCCATAAGTGTGGCGAACGAGTTGCGTCACAAGAGGCCGGTGCCGGCGAAGCGGTACGACTGTGTCACCCTGCTCTTTTCCGGCATCGTCGGGTTTTCCGATTACTGTGCTAACAGGACGGACGACAAAGGCGTGATGAAGATCGTCGAGATGCTGAACAAGCTCTACACGGCCTTCGACGTTCTGACGGATCCCAAGAGGAATCCAAATATTTATAAGGTAATTTAAAGGGAAAACATCATTATTTAGAGATGTTATGATGCTCCATCTTGTTGGAACAACATATCTTCTCTTAAATTTAATGATAAATCCAAAAGAAACAGTTTATATAATATAATATAATTATAAGGTAAATTGATGAGAAAGAACTATTATTTAGAGATGTGATGATGCTCCATCTTGTTGAAACAACATAACTTTTCTTGAATTTAATGAAAAATCCATAAGAAACACTTTTATATAAAGCCCAAATAATATAATATAAGTATAAGGTAAATTGATGAGAAAGAACTATTATTTAGATATTTGTAGGTGCCCCATCTTGTTGAAACAACATATCCTCTCTTGAATTTAATGACAAATCCATAAGAAACAGTTTTATATAAAGCCTAAATAAATTTTTGCGAACAATTGTAATGATTGTCATAAAGTACTATTGCCTATAAAGATTTTCCACAAGAAAGACTTTCAATGCTGTTACTTGGGCAGAGAAAGACAAACTTACATTTTAAATAATAATTTTAGAATTTGCAGTCACTATCTTCATCCATGTGGAGTGTTTTAATTTTACAAACGTAAACCCATTTCTCAAAGAAATCTTTAAATTCTTAAAAAGTTGATTTGACTTTTACACCATCCAAACAAAAATATAATTAATTATGGTTTATAAATTTATTCTCAAAAGGCACTCGTTACTTATTACACTCAATCATTCAGAGTTGAGAAATTTAATGAACATCTAAACTACTACTAAAAAAATACAGACACCTGTTGCACTAAACTTTCTAACACCATAAAAAAGCCCACTTTTATCATCTCAACGAATAATTGATACACATATATATTTTTTTACGTTTATGTGATGAATACGTTTTAACAACACCCGACGCTCCCAGTGGTGAGGAGGAGAAATTACGGTGGAAAAAGAGAACCATTCAATTGTTGCGGTGGCAAAAGTTGGGAAAGGATTCTCACACACGTCGGACAATTATGTGAAAGAGGCTGATTAATTTATGTATTTCGCAAAAATATAATAACAACTCACAATTCCTCTAATGAGTTGCGGATGCGTGTATACAATTTTCGTGTGAATAATTTAGCGTTTCGTTTTTTTTTTAATTTTAATAAAGGATTTTGTAAATGTTTTGAAGGTAATAATGAGCGAAACGTTTACATATTTGACACAGTTAATAATATTAATGATGTTTAAATCATTCTGATAATATATTCTTGTAATGTTCTAATTATAAAAGGCTGTTGTTTTGTTGTAAATCTTTCAACATTAATTATTACAAAAATATACACTAAAGTTGGATAATTGTTTCCCTAAATTATTTATTATCTACCAATCATGTAAGTATAATCTCAAATTATAGTATGTGTTTCTAATTACGTAACAAGTACATACAGTGTATCAATTTAAGTTATAATCCAAATTAATGGTGAATGGTTGACCACCAATTCATCCACTAATTATTTTATTAAGTACTTAATTGAAAACTGCAAAAAGAGATGTTTTTTTTTGAAATTACAAGTCATACATTTTTATAAAATGCGATATTTTCTAAGTAAATCTCTTGCGTATATTTTTGCTAATTGGAGGGTGGGTTCGAGGCCACCCACCCACCCTACATATACACAAAAACTTTAATCCAAATCACAGGATTTATATTTTTACATCAACAGTATTTATCTGTGCGCTGTTTTCAGAATATTAACGTAATATTCCAGTTGAAGTTTAAATGTATATGTAGGGTGGGTGGGTGGCCACTAACCCACCTTTCAATTATTTCAATCCAATCAAGGGTTTACTTATTTAAATGCTCTGTACAAAAAAATATTTTCAAAATTGTAATTTCTGTTAAATTCATTATTTTCTACGTAACTTTCTTGCGTATGGTTTTGCTGGTTAGAGGGTGGGTTAGAGGCCACCCACCCACCCTACATATATCAATAAACTCCTATCACTATCACTAATTTGGTTCTTAAAAAATTCCAAGCAGATTTTAAGTCGTTGTTTTCAGAATATTAACGTAATATTCCAGTTGAAGTTTAAATGTATATGTAGGGTGGGTGGGTGGCCACTTATCCACACTCCAATTATTTTAATACTAAAGAGGGTTTACTCAATTAAAAACTTCACAAAGAAAAGTATTTTTGAAATTATAAGTCGTGAATTTACGTAAAATTAGATATTTTCTAAGTAAACTTATGCGTATGTTTTTGCTAATTGGAGGGTGGGTTCGAGGCCACCCACCCACCCTACATATACACCTAAACTTTAATCCAATTCACTGGATTGATATTTTTATATCAACAGTAATTATCTGGGCGATGTTTTCAGTATATTAAAGTAATATTCCAGTTGAAGTTCAAATGCATATGTAGGGTGGGTGGGTGGCCACTAATCTATCTTTCAATTATTTTAATACAAAAAAGGGTTAATTAAATGATCCGTACAAAATTATAAGTCAAATTTTCTGTTAATTACAATATTTTCTAAGTAACTTCCTTGCATTTGTTTTTGCTAATTGGAGGGTGGGTTCGAGGCCACCCACCCACCCTACATATACACGTAAACTTTAATCCAAAACACTGGATTAACATTTTTAAATCAACAGTAGTTATCTGGGCGCTGTTTTCAGAATATTAACGTAATATTCCAGTTGAAGTTTAAATGTATATGTAGGGTGGGTGGGTGGCCACTAACCCACCTTTCAATTATTTTAATCCAAACAAGGATTTACTTATTTATATTCTCGTACAAAGAAGCATTTTCAAAATTGTAACTTCTGCAAAATTCAATCATTTCTAGGTAACTTCCTTGCGTATGTTTTTGCTAGTTGAAAGGTGGGTTAGAGGCCACCCACCCACCCCACATATGTCAATAAACTCCAATCACTATTACTAATTTGGTTCCTTAAAAATCACAAGCAGATTTTTAGTCGTTGTTTTTAGAATATTAACGTAATATTTCAGTTGAAGTTTAAAATTATATGTAGGGTGGGTGGGTGGCTACATACACACACTCCAATTATTTTAATACTAACGAGGGTTTACTCAATAAAAAACTTCACAAGGAAAGTATTTTTGAAATACATTTAATTAAATTAGATATTTTCTAAGTAAACTTCTTGCGTATGTTTTTGCTAATTGGAGGGTGGGTTCGAGGCCACCCACCCACCCTACATATATACGTAGACCTTAATCGAAATCACTGGAATTATATTTTTAAATCAACAGTAGTTATCTGGGCGATGTTTTCAGAATATTAACGTAATATTCTAGTTGAAGTTCAAATGTATATGTAGGGTGGGTGGGTGGCCACTAATCCATATTTCAATTATTTTAATACAAACAAGGGTTAATTAAATGATCCGTATAAAATTATAAGTCAAATTTTCTGTTAATTACAGTATTTGCTAAGTAACTTCCTTGCATTTGTTTTCGCTAGTTGGAGGGTGGGTTTGAAGCCATCCACCCACCCTACATATATAAATAAACTCCTATCACTATCACTAATTTGGTTCTTAAAAAATTACAAGCAGATTTTAAGTCGTTGTTTTTAGAATATTAACGTAATATTTCAGTTAAAGTTTAAAATTATATGTAGGGTGGGTGGGTGGCTACATATACACACTCCAATTATTTTAATACTAACGAGGGTTTATTCAATTTAAAACTTCACAAAGAAAAGTATTTTTGAAATTATAAGTCATGAATTTACATAAAATTAGATATTTTCTATTTAAACTTATGCGTATGTTTTTGCTAATTGGAGGGTGGGTTCGAGGCCACCCACCCACCCTACATATACACCTAAACTTTAATCCAATTCACTGGATTGATATTTTTATATCAACAGTAGTTATCTGAGCGATGTTTTCAGAATATTAATGTGACAGTTGAAGTTCAAAAGTATATGTGTAGGGTGGGTGGGTGGCAACTAATCCATCTTTCAACTATTTTAATACAAACAAAGATTAATTAAATGATACGCCCAAAATTGTAAGTCAAATTTTCTGTTTGGTTCCTTAAAAATCACAAGCAGATTTTTAGTCGTTGTTTTAGAATATTAACGTAATATTTCCCACCCTCTAATTATTTTAATACAAATTAGGGTTTACTTAATTAAAAACTGCGAGAAAAAAGTTTTTTTGAAGTCATGAATTTACTTAAAATTGGATATTTTCTAAGTAAATTTCTTAGGTATGTTTTGGTAATTGGAGGGTGGGTTAAAGGCCACCCGCTACCCAAAATGAATGTATTTTCGAAATTATTTTTCATGAATTTCTTTTAATTTTGATATTTTATTGGAGGGTGGGTTAGAGCCGACCCACCCATCATACACATGTTAATAAACTTCAAAGACTTTCACTTTCAATGGTTTGGTTCACTAAAAACCAACAGCAGATTTTTAATCGTGGTTTTCAGGATATTAACGTAATATTACAGTTAAAGTTTAGAAGTATATGTAGGGCGGGTGGGTGGCCACTTACCCACCCTTCAATTATTTTAATACAAACGAGGGTTTACTTAATTAAAAACTTCACAAAGGAAAGTATTTTTGAAATTATAAATCAAGAATATACGTAAATTCAGATATTTTCTAAATAAATTTCTTGCATATGTTTTTACTAATTGAAGTGTGGGTTCAAGGCCACCCACCCTCCGTTCATATAAACAAGAACTTTAATCACAATTACTGGATTGAGATTTTTAAATTAAAAACAGATTTGTGTGCGTTGTTTTTAAAACAATAACGTAATATTTTAGATAAAGTTTAAATGTATATGTAGGGTGGGCGGGTGTCCACTAACCTTCTAATTATTTTAATACAAACAAGGGTTTACTTAATTCAAAACTGTATGAAGAAAAGTATTTTTGAAATTATAAGTCATGAATTTACGTAAAATTCGATATTTTGCTAGTAAATCTCATGCGTATGTTTTTGCTAATTGTTGAGAGGGTTAGAGGCCACCCACCCACCCTACATATATAAATAAACTTCAATCACTATCACTGGTTTGATTTTATTTTTTAATCATTAGGATAATTTTAGTTGTTGTTTTCAGGATATTAACGTAATATTTCAGTTGAAGTTTAAATGTATATGTAGGGTGGGTGGGTGGCCACTAACTAACCCTCCAATTATATTAATACAAACAAGGGTTTACTTAATTAAAAACTACACCAGAAGAAGTATTTTTGAAATTATAAACAAAGAACTTTTATATTATTTAATATATTTTAAATAAATTTCTCGCTTATAGTTTTGCTAATTGAAGGGTGGATTAGAGGCAACCCATCCACCCTTAATATGTAAATAAACTTTAATCACTATCAATGATTTAAATTTTTTCAATTAACAACATTTTCAAACACGTTGTTTTCAGAATAATAACCTAATACTCAAATTGAAGTTTAAATGCATATGCAGTATGGGTGGGTGTTCACTAAACCACCCTCCAATTGCTTTAATACAAATGAAGGTTTACTTAATTAAAAACTGCAAGACTGCACGTAGTGAAATTTTAAATGAAGAATTTTAGCAATACATATTTAATATTTTCTAAGGAAATTTCTTGCGTTTGGTTTTAGTAATTAAAGGGTGGGTTATAGGCCACCCACCCTACATTTGTAAATAAACATCAATCACTCTCACTCGTTTGATTTCTTTAAAATCATCAGCAGTTTTATAGGCGTTGTTTTCAAAATATTAACGTAATATTTGAGTTGAAGGTTATATGTATATGTAGGGTGGGTGGGTGGCCACTAACCTACCCTCCAATCATTTTAATACAAACTATGGTTTACTTAAATAAAAACTGCACACACAGAAGTATTAATGAAATTATTAATGATGAATTTTCAAAATATTAGAGGGTGTTAGAGGTCATCCACCCACCCTACATATATACATAAATTTTAAATACAATCACTAGGTTGATATTTTTAAATCAACAGCAGTTTCAAAGGCGATGATTTCAGGATATCAACGTAATATTCCATTTGAAGTTTAAATGTATAAATAGGAGTTGGGTGGCCACTAATGCACTTTCCAATTATTTATATCAGACGAGGATTTACTAAATTAAATTCTGCATCAAGAGACGTATTTCTAAAAATTATAAATAATTAATTTTCATATTATTTGTTGAATTTGGTTCTCGTTTATCACGTGGTAAAATATTTTTAATAGTAAGGGTTGTTTATAGAAAGGCACTTGGTTGGTTTCAAAATTTTTACGATTTATTCCGACTAGTTTAGATTTTTACATCATTATCTAGAAATAAACCATATTATTAAACATTTTCTAAGAAAACAGTTTGCATATGGTTTTGCTAATTGAAGGGTGGATTATAGGCCACTAGCCCACCATACATGTATTCATAAACTTTAATCACAATCACTTGATTAATATATTTAAATCAACAGTTGTTTGCTGAGCCTTGTTTTCAGAATATTAACGTAATATTCCAGTTGAAGTTTAAATGTATATATAGGATGGGTGGGTGGCACTGACCCACATTCCAATTATTTTAATACAAACGAGGGTTTACTTAATTAAAAACTGTACAATGGGAGGTATTTTTATAAATACTTGTCAAGAATTTCTTTAAGATTTGATATGATCTAAATATTTTTCATACACATGTTTTTATAATTGGTGGGTGGTTTAAATACAGCTCACCATCACTGGTTTAATTTTTAAATTTTCATGGGCGTTGTTTTTAGAATAAAGACGTAATATTTCAAGTTTAAAGTATGAAGGGTGGTTGCGTGTACACTAAACAACTCTCCAAATATTTTATTACAAACGAGGATTTACTCCACAAAGAGAAATATTTTTAAAATTATAAGCCCTAAATTGATAATTTCTAGGAATTTTTTTTTGAGTATGTTTTTGTTTTTTGGGGAATAGGTTAGAATACACCCACCCTAGTTCTAAAGGCGTTGTTTTTATATTAATAACTAAATATTCCAGTTGAAGTTTTAAAACATATGAAAGGTAAGTGGGTGTCCACTAATCCATCGTAAGTATTTTCATTATTAGTAACAAATTTCACTATTGTTGGTTTCAGTTTACGTGAAGTGTTTTGTAAATGGAAATAACACTCAGTTAATTCAACAAGTGAAGTAAGGAATAAACTGAGTGTTATATTCAGTAACAAATTTCTTTAAAATTCTAGAAAATATCAAATTTATTACGTTTTTTTTGCTAGTTGTAAGGTGGATTAGAGCCCACCAACCCAAGTAAATTTTAATCAATATCATTCCCTTATATATTTATAATAATTTTAATATTATGATAATTTGCAAAGACTTGAAAGGTAGGCTACAAAAAACCGTTCTGACCTATATTCATATTTCTAATTTATTGTTCAGATTGGAGTTTATAATCTCTGTTTAAATAAAAATATACATGTAGATTGGTTGGGTGGCCACTATTCTACCCTTCAATTATTATAACATAAATAATATTTTCACCTAAATACAAATATGTTAATTAGATAAATCCATGATATTCTAGTTATGTAGTTTATGCTGTGTAATTTCCCTTAACATAATCGTTTATTAAAATTAGGGAATTGAAAAGTGGACCGTAATTGATTTAAAAAATTATATTTTAACTTTTAATCCAGCGTACTCTTGACCTACCTCATGTAACCATTGCTTGAGCTAGCTTACTACACTGCATTAACCAAGCGTACTCTTGACCTACCACAACAAATTATATCTTGACCTAGCGTAGTTCTAACCTGCGTAAACGCATACTCTATTGAGGTAGGTCAAGAGTACGCTAGGTAAGTTTCTTATTTACGGTGATTGATCAGAAAATCAACAATAATAATAATAATAATAGGTCAAAGAGGCAAAAAATAAAATGTATTAAAATCCTTCAGTTCGTTGCAGAAAATTAAATCATAATTTAAATAAATATACATATTTATTGTTTAGAATAAGTAACATTAAAAGATTATTAATTAGCCCTAAAAGTAGAATAATATTTCTTGAATAACATTCTCATTTATCACTTGGTCAAACATTTTGAACTATTACTGATGAAGGTTTAAATTAAATTACACTTGGTTTGTTTCACATTTTTTCTCTATTTAAAGCTAGTTTCGCTGTTTTAAGCATTATCAAGAGTAAGTTACTCGAGTTTACTAGTCGAGTAAATAGAGAAAAACAATACCCATATATATTCTATATAAGGAAAGTAAAAAATTGTAAAACAAATCGAGTGTAATTTAATTTAAATCTTTATCAGTATTAGTTCAAAATGTTTAACCAAGTGATTAATGAGAAAGTCATTTAAGAAATTAATAATACGAGTACCTTTTTTTTTAAATATCATAACACCTTACTTTAATAATGACTATAGTTTCGATGATTGGGCCTCTCATTTTAAAAATATACTTTAAATTTACATACAATTTTTATATTATTAGATGACGTTGAACAAAGAGGAATATATAGGTCAGTTAATAATAACTTTATTGACGGGATTCACCCTATGTACATTAGGAAAAAATAGAAAATAAATCAACATTGAGAGAAATAAATATATAAAAATAAAATAACAAACTCATCTAAACTACGTAACAATTAAACAACAATTAAAAATAAATAGTACTATGTAGTTTGGTCGTTAATGAGCAGAATTTCTGGTTTACTTTAAATTTTGTAAATTTCAAGAGGCTCAAGTAAATCCATTTTTAATTCTTTTTCGACGAAATGAATTTTCATCTTTGTCAAAATTGTGATTGCTATAAAGCATATGGTTAGCGAAAGTTTATTTTTCATTTTTGTTATTATATGAACTTATATTCTGTTTGAAATACAGCAATATATTATTTATTGTCATGGTATTTATCTTTTTTGTACTATTATTATCATTAGATTTTATACAATTAGAAAAAACACGAAAATATTTCCATAAAATCTACAACAAATGAGTCTTATTAAGACTACAAGAACAAACCACTTTTGAAACAACTACTACTCTAGTTAATATTTCGACAGACATTGAATAATACAAAAGTAATTTGCGTGTTACAAAATAGCAAGGCTATCAAAGCAACATTAGTTTGAACGTATTTCTTTCTGTAAAATAAACTCAAAATAATTGAATGTACGTTAAATAGTTTGTGAGTGACTATAGTATAGTATAGTCACTATACTATGGTAACCTACAGCAATAAATTAAATATCGTCATTAATATATTTATTGACGTCATAAATAAACATTTTACATAGATAAACTACAAACATATATTACGCACATTTAGACGTTAAGCTAAGACAAACAAATAAAATACATAGCATCATATTTGAACTGAAATTAAGTTTATCACCATATTTGTTTGCAGAATTACATATTTTTACTTATGGATTATACATAAGATATGACGTGAGACAAAATGGAACATGTAATAATTGTATAGGCTATAAACATAATATTACATAATTTTGGTTTATAGGTAGAAACAGTTGGAGACAAGTATATGGCAGTAAGTGGCCTACCAGAACCTTGCAACACCCACGCCAGGGACATCGCCAGACTAGCTCTGGATATGATGGATTTGGGCAGAGATGTTATAGTCGATGGAGAAGCAGTGGTAATTATTTTTTTAAATAAACATAAACATTATTTACGTTAATAACGTTAGATTGTATTGTATTGTTGATGTTATGTTCAAGAAATTTTTCTTTAAACTCGCATCCAATTATCTGTACCTATAGTAAAATAGCTTATAATATTTGTATTAATTAAAAGTACTTTTTGCACAGTGTTAATAGAAAATTAACTAATCATTTAAAAATGCGTTGTAAACATTTAAAATGTAACGCACTTTCAAATTATAAGACTTGTTTAGCTTTAGATATCATAACAGAACATAAAGTTATTCAATAAACTCTTTAATAACTCAATTTATCTAGGTATTTAATTCCTGACACTGACACAAAACATAATCTTGTTGTAATTAATTTAATTTGTTGGATGCTTGAAGCCATAACTTTGTGATACATATTGAATTAGGAACTTTATCAAATGATAAATAAAACTTACTTTGTTAATATCACACACGGAATTTATTTCGTAACTATAGTTTCAACCTTACAAGGCCATTATCTGTACGTTTGATAATGGCCTTGTAAGGTTGAAACTAGTTAGTTACGAAATAAATTCCGTGTGTGATATTAACAAAATAAGTTTTATTTATCATTTGATAAAGTTCCTGACACCAAATTTAGATGTCAAGTGAAATCACTTACTAATTTACTAAGCTCTCCTCTAACTAATTTTGGAAGCCTAAACAATTGAATTATTTAGGTTTAAACGTTTAAATTGAACAAACTAAACAGTTTCTTTTTTTGTATAACAGATTTTTATTTACTTGGTGACCAATGGTTTTGATACATTTGGTGACTAATGGTTAAAGATTTTTATTTAACCAAATTTTCACCAGATGTATCAAAACCCTTGGTCACCAAATACATAAAAATTTATCGTGAACAAGTATAAAATTAACAATACATCTTATTTTAATTCCCTTTGCCAAAAATTTGAGAACACCTCATTGTCTTGAAAGGCATTAGTATTTATTAGTAATATAAAAAAAATAACACTACTATAAAGCCTTTCGAAATATAGATAATGAAACATTAAACATGATAAATCTTGTAATACCTAATGTTTTCTTTAGGTAAGCATCATTTAATAATTCTATAAGTCTACAACTGTTTGACTAAGTACTGGAGATTGTTTTTAGTGAATAATATAAGTAAATTAATGTAAAAGATTTGATAAAAGCAGACGTGTTTATGTTACTTGGTAAATTATTTAGAATTAAAGCAGATCTATTGTTTTAAAAACCAGTTATTATATGTCATTTATAAACTGTATGTATTAATCACCGTGCCAGATAAAAGCATTAACTGTTATTTATATGTCGTCTGTCACATATTATATACTACTATCTGATATTTGTAATTTATTATATGTCACGTAAAAATCTGGCATTTCTTTTCTATTATTTATCTTTAGTAGCCTGGCATTTGTTATCTACCATATAATGTCTGTCATCTATTGCCTGTCATATATCACCTGTCATCCATTATTTGTACTCTTTTATTTACTGTTTGTGGTTTTCATCATTATTAACTGCCATCTGTTGTCTCACATTTGTTACCAGTTATCTGTCACCTATCATCTGTGATCTGTCATCAATTCTAGTTTCTACAATTTGTTATCTTACATCTGGCATATGTCATCTGTTATCTACCATTTATTATTTGCCACTTGTCATCTACATTTTTCAACTGTTTCATTTTCCATCTGTCATTATTCATCATTTTGTTTGTAATAGGTATCTGGTATTTGTCATAAATTTGACATCAATTATCTGTCTATTTGTATCTCATTCGGCGTCTATTATATCTCATTTGGCATGTATCATTTGTCGCCTATCATCAGTTTGTCATCTGTTAGTTGATATCTGTTTTCTGGAAGTTGTTGTTTGATATCTAACATCTGCTACTAGTTATGTGTCATCAACCACCTGTCATCTGTCAACTAGCATATGTCATCGATTTCTGTATTTTTAATCTGGTCATCTGACATCAGTAATCTTTTATCTGCTTTCAATTAAAAATAAATTAATAATAAAAAGATGATAAATGGGATATCTATCATCTTAATATTTGCCATCAATAATTTGAATTTGTCGTCGTTATCCATCAAAGGCCATCTGATATATGTTATTTGCCATCAGCTATTTGCTTTCCATCATCAGCATGACTTATGTTAGTCATCTATCATCTAAAATTTGTAAACTGTCGTCTGGCATCTATTATTTTTCACTTAGCAATTTTATTTATCAACTATTTTTCATATCCCACCTGTCATTATAATCTATATTATTTGGCATATATAATCATGTATGTGTTATTTGTCACCTGTCATATATTTAACATCAATTGTCTGATATTTTTTATGAAATGTCGTTTAATGTATTTCATTTGTTGCCTATTATTAATTTGTAATCTGTTAGTTGGCATCCGTTTTCTGAAAGTTGTAGTTTCATATCATCTAATATCTGTTATCTATCATTTGCCATCTGACATCTGTTATTGTCAGATATTTAAAATTTGTCGTTAGTAGCCTAACATATAATATCTGTCATCTACTGTCTACTATTATTTGATCTTCATTATTTACCGTTTATGGTCTGCCATAAAATCTGTTTTCTAGAATTTGTTGTTTCACATGTAGCGTCTCACATGTCACCAATTTTTTGGCATGTATAATCTCTCATCAATCATTTGTCATCTGTTTTCTGTGATTTGTTAGTTTTCTTTTTCATTTATCTATCAATTTTTTTCTGTCATTCATTTATTATTTGTAACTTTTCATTTTCATTTGTCTATTATTTTTTATCTTTTATTATTCTCCAATTTGTTTTTAATATGTAATCAAATATCTGTTAATAACCATGTGTCATATAAATTCAATGTCAGTTATATCTGTCATTTATTATCTACCATACGTCAATTGACATGAATTATTTGTCGTCTATAATCAGTTTGCTATCTGTCAATTGGCATCTGTTTTCTGCAAGTTCTAATTTGATATCTATCATCGGTTACCAGTCAAACAGTTATCTGTCAACTAGCATATGACATCTGCTATCTGGTTGTTTAAAGTGATACGTCAGTAATCTGTTATCAGTTGTCTAACATGTGTCAACTATCTTAATTTAATTTTTATCTAATATATTTTATCTGTTATATATTATTTGTTATCTGCTATTATCTGCTGTCTGTATCATGTGGCATTTCTTTTTTTGCGATTATTGTCAGACATTTGACATTTGTCATAAGTGGCCTGGCATACGTCATATGCCATATAATGTCTGTCATCTATTGCCTGTTATTTGCCATCTGTCTTCTTTTATTTACTTCATAATTATGAACTTCCATCTGTTGTCTGTTTTTTGTTATCAGTCATCTGTCACCTATGATCTGCCATGAAATCTAGTTTCTACAAATTGTTGTCTTACATCTGGCATCACATATCATCTACTACCTACCTATTATTTGGCATCTATTATTTCTCATCTGTTATCTGTTATCTATTATTTGTTATAGTTTGATATCTAACATCTGATACCATCAGTCATATGTCATCTGTCAACTAGCCCATGCCATCTATGGTCAGCTATTTTCAATCTGATTGTCTGACGTCTAACATCTAAAATCAGTATTATCTCATCTATTGGCTAATATATGCCATCTATAATCTTTTTATCACCTACAATTTTTCAGTTATCGTTTTTATAGAGGAAGTGTGCTATTTATTAAATGTTATATGCCATGTGATACCTGTTATCTGTTATAATCTGCCATCTGTGTTGTCTAGAATTTTTTTCTGAAATTATTGTCATATATTTAACATTGGTCGTTAATAGCCTGGCATATGTTATCTACATATAACATCTGTCATCTGACTGTCTATCATATGTCTTCTATCATTAAACTGCCATCTGCCGTCTGTCATTTGCAATCAGTCATCTGTCACCTATTATCAGTTATCTATGATCTCCCATCAAATCTTATTTCTACAATTAGTTGTTTTGCATCTGCTATCTTACCTCAGTCAGTCATTATTTGGCATATGTCATCTGTCATCTATTATTTGTCATTTTTTATTTTTTATTATCAACTGTCTATCATTTTTTATTTGTAAATATTCTCCTTGTTTTCTGTTTTCTGCAATTTGTTTGTAGTTTGGTATCCAACATCTGTTAGTCATTTGTCATCTGTCAACTAGCTTATGTCAGTTATATGTAATCTGCCATCACATCAAATATGTTTTCTACAATTTCTTATCTTTTATCTGACACAACTCATCAGTAATCTAGCATCATCATCAATCATTATTTGTCATTTTTCTACCTCATCCAAAAAGTACGACTGTTATGAGTTATTTATTATTTGAAATAGACAATTCTTTTAGATAAATTAATAATTATTTACTTCTCAAACATATTTTTTATAAAGTCCTTTATTTCATTTTTGTTCTTTTAGAAAATAACCATCGGCATCCACTCCGGCGAGGTGGTGACCGGCGTGATCGGCCACAGGATGCCCAGGTACTGCCTCTTCGGCAACACCGTCAACCTGACGAGCAGGACGGAGACCACCGGAGCGGCCGGCAGGATTAACGTGTCCGAAGAGGCCTACAAG
Source organism: Ontholestes murinus (assembly GCA_963969525.1). Lineage (NCBI taxonomy): Eukaryota > Metazoa > Arthropoda > Insecta > Coleoptera > Staphylinidae > Ontholestes > Ontholestes murinus. The sequence goes on along the minus strand of OZ018395.1, from coordinate 64,958,404 downwards.
TAAGTGCTCGTACACGCCATGCGTAAATATTAATCATACAATTCAGGCGAACGGCCGAAGAAAGGTAGGAGTTTATAAAACTTTCACGGACGGCTCGTTTTAAAGGCGATGATTGAACGCTCACGAAGCCTCTTTTATGGTCAGAAGAACGTACCGATGTTAATTAAATGGTAATAAATAATAAACACATTGGCAAATGTTTTAGATTTTATAATAGCTATGAAAACGTATTCCTAAATCTAGTTGATCTTGATGGAAACAGATATCTTTGATATATTTTGGCAGAGGTACTAAAGAAGCAAAAGAATACATAGTATAATTGATTAGTTTGATAATGACCAGATAAATTGTGCCGAAACTATAGTTACTAACAATAATAAAGTGTGTGACATAAACAAAGTTTAATTTGTCTTATTTGGAGGTGCGTGTTGTGCTGCATCCTTGGTGGAAAAAAAAAATATGAAATTTGGTAAAGAAAAACACTTCTTTTGTTCTTTGATTTTATTTAGAGTTTATCGTGTGTTTCGATCAATAACTATCATTTTTAAACAATAAACTAAATTTCTCTTCACCAAATTTAAGTAGAGCTCATTTCAAACTTCTAAATAGTTCAGGTATATACATCATCAAATCATTAAATTAGTAATAGAATAAAACTCTTATTTATTAAACAAATTAATCCTCCATTATATCAATATACCTCTGTAAAGAAATCGGTACAGGCAATAACTTAATACCATTAGGCAATTGATAACTCAACCACAGCTGCCTCCTAACAGCGCATCTGCTTAAATGCTTCAATTCGGGTGGTCTGAATCCGCACCGACTCATCGGCAGAATACAATCCGCCACCAAAAATGGAAACCTGTCCAAAATTATATCGCGCTGAAAATTTACATCGGATTCCGCCGAGTATTCAGGTTTAATCTTTACACAATCAATCGCCCGCAATAAAATTTGCAGACACGATACGTAATTGTATGGATAAGCACCTTTAAAATCGGCTAGGCGTGACAGTACAGTTTCGATGATACTCTCGCTCCTTTCATCCTCGCCCATCTGCGCGCCGTATCTTAAGAAGATGATGAGTTTATCGGGTAATCCTAGCTGTAATATAATCTTTAAACACGTCGCCTTCCCACAGCTCTCAACTGGAACGTCGATAAATCGCAAAACTTTATCCTCGATACCATACGTGTACTCCAAATTTGCGTTAGTGGCGTGATCCAGGAAATAAACCAACGCCCTCAGGTTCTCCTCCTGATTTTCAAAATCGCTCTTCCATCCGGCTATGAAGTGAGGCGCTCTTGTACCGAATAACGCTCCTATGATTAGTCGTTCGAAGGTTTTCTCGCAGGAATAGATCGCGTCGAGGAGGGCGGCAACAGTTTCCGTGTCTTTCAATTCCCAGTCGTAACATATTTTTAATCCTATATAGAGGACGTTGTGGTACTTCCCCATCATGCAGACGGAGCCGTTGTTGTGTTTCGATTGCTCGTGATAGCGCAGGATGCAGATTATCGCCTCGCGGACTGTTTTTTGCGGATCGCATTGTTCTCCTAAAATAGAAATAGAAAAAAATTCAGGATTATAAACAGCAGTTTAGAAATGGTTTATTGTAATAAGTCAGAAATACGATACTTTCAAATAAAATAATATGCTATGGTAAGCCAGTCTAAAACAATCATTGATAATGTACAGCAATTGTCGAACTATCATCGTGTAATTTCAGTTTAGATAGGTTTTTTCTAAATAATTCTCTTGTATGTTTTATTGACCCGCCCTGTTAGGGGCTACCCATCGACCCCAAAATATCCTTTAATATTTCATCTATAAATTAGCATTTGATTTCCAGTAAATTTAACCAAAATTTGAACAAAAAAACATAATCTACTGTTTTAGCTTATTTCGTTGCTAATTTCTTTTAAAATAAACCTCTTGTATGTTTTATTGAATGGAGGATAGGTTATAGGGTACCCACCTACATATTCTTTAAAGTTTCATCTACGAATTAGTATTTGGTGTCCAGTAAAATTAACCATAAAACTGATGATTTGAGTAAAAAAGATTATCCACTGTATTATCTTTTGTTACCAAAGTATATGTAGGGTGGGTGGGTGGCCTCTATCCTCCCTTCAATTAAATTATCATAAATGAGAATTTAATAAAAACAAATTTTAAATTTTACAAGTTTAGGTACATGTTGGAAATAACCCTCTTGTATGTTTTATTGATTGGTGTACATTTATATTAGACAATAAATTGTAGTATAAAATATTGAAAAATATCTTACTTAGCATCAATCTAAAGAGAATAATTTATTAAAATAGTTTTGGTAGGTTATAGTAAAAGATCACCTTACCATGCACCACAAAAATGATATATTGTGCTAGGTCAGAAATGCGCTATTATGATTTCCTTTATTTGATAAACTAGATGAAAATTGGGAGATAAAAATTTATTTTTGTATAGGTCGCAGGTATAAAGTTGGAGGTTCTTAAAGTAAATAGTGGTAATCTAGAAATCCACGCCTGAATATACATTGCCTCAGAAAACTTATAGGGAGAGCGTCTGGAGCGTGATGAAGTTGAACCTCTGAGGATTGGATTAAGAGTTTTAAAATAAATCTAGCCTTTGGATGTTTTTATTTATTGATAAAATTATTAACAAGTAAGAGTTTTTTTCCATAAAATATGTTTTGTTTTGTATTTTCATTTTTTAGACAATATTTTCATTTTTATTTGAATTCGATAAAGAATCAAAGGCAACACGAAACCATTAAACCATTGGGTTAGTGTACGCTCAAGAATTAACCTAGCGTACTCTTGACCTACCACAACATATTGTATGTTGAGCTAGCGTACTCTTGACCTGCATCAATGTCTAGACAATTGAGGTAGGTCAAGAGTACGCTAGGTAAATGTTTAATGTGTGTGATATCATTTAACTTCTAATAAACAAAAAAAAAACAATCCAGAATAAAAAGAATCAGTTAAGATTAAATAATTATAAGAAAACAAGTTGGTTTTTCAGTCCTTAAATCTATAAACAAATTAGGTGAGAGTTTTCTAAATTGATGGTTTACAACTAAATTTTTGTTCACATTTACAAAAAAAATACTTTAGAACTAACACAATCTACGTATATATCTTTTTACCTAGCAGTTTTAAAAAATCAGATCTTCATCGGTAGTTATTAAAAGAGCCGCTTGAAGATTGCAGTAATAATAATAATAATAATGTTTATTGTTGCTACTAAAATTTTACATTTTTTAAACAAGTCACTGGTCTTAGTAATCGATTTTTTCTTAATCATCATAATGAAGGAGGTTAAATGATCTAATCATTTTTTTAATCCAATATGAATTTGATTTTTTTACATTGATTAAAAAACGCGGGATGAAAGATGAAATTATTTTTATGATTTGACAGTAATTTAGGAAGTAATTTAAAGATAATTTTTCTAATTTTTTGAGTTCGATGTGATTTTCGATTTACATCAGTGACTAAAGAAAAGCGATATTTAAATAAGAATAATGAAACGAAGATTTTATTTAATTTAATTTCCTGTGGCAGATGTGGGTTTTGATCATCATCAGTGACTGAAGAAAGTCAAGCCTAAAAATGACGATAATGAAGAAAAGCGAAGTGAGGATTTTATTTTCAAATAAACATTCGCGATTTTCATAAGTGATTGATAATATTGAAGATTTCTTTTCCAATTTTCCAAACTAGATCTAATCTGTGATCTTCAAAGGTGATCTGAAGAAAGGCAGGTCACGTGAATATAACAGTAATTTAAGAGTTAATTTAAAGATAACTTTTTTAATGTGATTTTTGATTTGCATTAGCAAATGAAGAAAGGCTCGATGGAGATGATAATAATAAACAAAAGCTAGATGAAGACTTCTTTCCTAATGATCCAAATTATAGAAATATATTTTTTGAATTACGTGAAGATTATTATAGTAAAAATTATATATTTTTAAATAGGTAACTATGAAGGCCTTCTGTTTGTAAGTTGTTTGTAAAAAAAATTTGAAGTTTAGTTTGAAAATGACAGAAAATCTGTGGAATCTATATTCAAAAATAAAGATTAAAACTGTGTGATATATAAAAAAGGTATTCACAATCATTTAAGTTTATTTTTATCGTTTTATCTAGTAAATAAAAATAAATTTGTGAAGAAAGTGTTCGTGTTTTCAATACAAATTTTAGTTGTATATTATATCTAATTTATGATCTTCAAAGGTGATTGATAATGGCAGGTCACGTAATGTTGCCTATAAAGAACATAACAATAATTTATTTGTAGATAATAATTTTTCTGATATGATTATTGATTTACATCAGCGTTTGCAAATGATGATAACAAAGAGAAGCGAAATGAATATTTTTTTTATAATTTCTTGAGTCAGATGTCATTTGCGATGTTCATCAGTAATCTTGAAGATATTTTTACAATCTGCTAAACTGGATCTAATTTCAAATCTCCAAAGTTGTTTATAGAAAATCAGGCCATGTGAAGATGACGGCAAGGAACCTGGCAGTAATTTAGAAAGTTATTTGAAAATCATTTTTCTGATGTGATTTTCGATTTACAACAGCGAGATTAAGATTACTGTAATAAAGAGCATCGGAATGAAGATTGTTTCTAATTTATCAGTGATTTATGTTACATTTCCAATTTTTAAAAAGTAAAGTAAACTTATAACTTTTTTATACAACTTTTTATTACACAACAAGTGACTTGTTTAATAATGATTACCGTGTAATCGAAACTAGTCACGAAAAGTATAATAAAAAGGGGTATAAAAAAGTTATGTTTTCTTAATTTTGTAAAGAGTTTTTGATTTACAGCCGATGAAGAAAGACGATTACGAAGATAAGTGAGTTTCTTTCTTATTTTCTTGAGTTTGATATAATTTCTATATCCATAATTGATTGATTGTAGATTGTAGAAGAACTTTCTCAAATTTCTAAATTAGACCTAATTTTTAATCTTCAAAGGTGGTTGAAGAAAAGAAAGCCACTTGCAAATGACAGCAACTACGATTACAAAACAAAATATTAATTTAACGGTAATAAAGATTCGATACAATGTGTTATTCTTATCAGTGATTGAAGAAATGTGACTTAAACATGACGATAAAAAAGGAAAGCGAAATAAATTTTTTTTTTCAAATTTTTTTTTTTAATTTTGATATGATTTACCATTTTCATTAGTGATTAAAGAAAGGCCGCATAAATATTGTTTTCTATTTTTTTTTTTAGTCAGATGTGATTTGCAATTTTCTTCAATGATAAAAAAATGGTCATATGAAGACTTTTTTTCGAATTTTCTAATGAAATTGATTGTAATTTTCAAAAGTGGTTATGAAGGTTTTTTTAAAATTAAGATTCAAAATACTGTGAGTAATTACTCATGCTTTAAACTAAACTGTGTAATACCAGAAAAAAAAATTGATAATAAGCACTGAATAAATTATATTATAGATTACCGCGTAGTAACGGTCGTAACCAACATCATGATTAAATTAAGTGATTTTATAAGGTTTCCATTGTATCCGAAAGGCAAAAACTGTAACCAATTAATGACGCTATAGAATAAAGTTTCTATTGAGAATTAGATAATATTTTATTCGATCCTACCGACTGCGCCAATTGATATACTGCCAAAATGTTTGGAAATTATACTAGTAAACCATAAGTGTGTGAAAATTAATTAAATATGAAGTATTGAATTGATAAGGCTGTTTCTTGGCGAAACTCTAATATGAATTTTTAATGAAAAACCAACATCTGCCTAATGAAATCATTGTGTGGTGAAACAATTGTAGCAGTATCTACAAAATACAACTAAAACAAAACTATCGTGTTTTTTCATTATAATTATTATTGTGGATTATTACACAATAATATTTTGGATAAACTGTTGCTGTTTTAAATTGTTATCAACTAAAATAAACAATACTATAAGTATTTTTGCACCTTGTTTGTTTAAGTTTTAAAGTTTAATTCACAGAAAATAGCATTTGTTTTTATTTTTAAAATTTCTTTAGTTGTTCAAAAGTATCTTTTTTTTTCATTGAAGATTTTTTCGAAGATTCTGTTACGTATTTTTCCTTTTTATCAAAAACAATAAATCGAACGTTTTTACAGTAAATTTGAAAAGTGAATAGCAATTTCCTCTTTCCATTATCCAACTTTATAATTATTTAAATATCCAATAGTATTCTGTAGAAACTTTTCTGCATAATTTACCTTTCACAGATTACAATAATAATAATGTTTATTTCCTCAACAGGCCAAAGCCTAATTACAATGAAAAATTACAAAATGAAAACAAAAAGAGGATGCTTCTATATAAACCAAAAAATAAATATAAACAAAAATTATCTCAAAAATAATCATTGGATCGTTTTATTTTGTTTTGTTTAGTAACTATTAATTAAGACCCTGTGTATGTTTTACTGATTAAAGGGTGGGATAGTGGCCACCCACCCACCCTACATATATCATTAAACTTTAATTACTGACAGTGAGTAAACTTGCAGGTAAATTTAAAATTAAATTATAAAATTCTACTGAAATCAAAAACAATATTCCTGTAAGTAAATTTTATACTTGGTAAAATAAAGTTGCTGTCTTTTAATGGGAAATTAATCAAGAATGAATCGTTTTATTATTTATAATCGATACTTGTTCTATTCTTATTTATATATTACTCTCTTATGAGTACCAAATTTTCAAATCGGGAGAAGTAAAACTTTTGTTATTTTAGGTAAGGACCGAAACACATAGTATATTAACACTAGATTTTTTTTGTAATCATAAAGTAATCTGAATTTTCAAATTGAAAGAAGTAAAACTACTACTTCTCCCAATTTGTACTATTATTCTAAAAATAGTATATGTAGAATTTTCTTCTTTGAAAATCGAAAGACCTATAATTTTAATGTTTATGTAGGTTGCATGGCTTTTATCCCATCCATCAAAATGTTTGTACTTCACATCAAGTTTTTTATATGTGCATGTAGTTTAGAATTAAACTATTTTTATGGTTAGAAAACTCATCTTAGTTTCTTGTTGATTCTTTTAAGTATTCATCATTAATTAATTAATCAATGAATTAATTATTCACTCCTTTTTATTGACATTTTTCGTGATTTTTTTTTGCATTCATCTAGCGTACTCTTGACCTGCTCAACTACGTTTTTGTTGAGGTAGGTCAGGATAACGCGGGGTCAACATACTGAGTGTTGGGGTAGGTCAAGAGTACGCTCGGTCAATGTTTTATCTTGGAATATAATATAGAATTTATTAGGTTGGGTCATGAGTATCCTGGAATAACAAAAAACACATTGAGTTAGGTCAAGAATACGTTTTTATAAAATTTATTAAGGTAAACCTAAATTACACTCCTCACTATTAAACAGTTAATATTAATCGTATGACAATGACAAGGCGATGTTGTTGAAATTATAGTAGCGAGTGTTATTAAATAAGTGATGACAAAACAGTTATTATTTATATTTTAAACGGAGAATGATGACTTAACCTCATTAACCGCTACTAAAAATCTGATAACCGTCAATACAAAATTGAAGCAGATAGAACTCGTTAAGATGACTTAAAAAGGGAATATAAACATTTTGATATAAAGCTGTTGTGGTCATCACACATAAAATATAAGGCAAATGTAAACACCTCCATAAAATTGGTTTGAAAGAAGATTCTCTAAATTTGTGGCCAGGAAGAAGATTTGAACCATATTTTTCTTGAATGCCATCTAAATAGTAATCCCACTAATAACAATTGTAAATAAACAATGTTACCTATTAACAAGATACATAGTTTCTCATGTAAACTTTAAAATGTTAATAGTGAATATTTGAAATTCTGTGGTAATTGCTTTTTTTAATATAAAATTTTCATTCAATGTTTCTAAAATTTCGAATACTAATATAAATTGTAAGCAAGTAAATGTTTATATTTTCTACAGAATCATTTAAATGAAAGTTGTTTAGTAAATTTTGAATGTTTTAAGCCGATGGCAATTGTTTCTAGGATATTTTTGTTGTAAATTTTATTTAAATATTCTTTGTTCTTTGAAAATTATTTAAAAAAACACTTACCTCTCTTAAAATCAATGTTTGTAAATTTCTTAAAATTTCAAGCCCAATTTTTAAATTTTTATTAAACATTTTTTTAAATTAAAGTAATTAAAAAAAGCAAATACTTTTTTCGTTAGAATTATTACAAAAAAATAGGTAATAAATATTTTATTAAAACCAAATATTTAAAAGAAAACAAGAAATTTTAGTAGATTTAAACAGTTTTTAATCAATAGCAATTATTTCTACATATATTTTTTCTCGACATTCAAATTTGTTTAGAGTAAAATTCAGAAAATACATTTTCTTCGCAAATAAGTATTTTGAAAATCTAACAATTTAAAATTGCGAAAGTATTGTAGGTGAATTTGAAACATCCCAATGTGTTTTATTTTTGATTTTTCGTCCACTACGGTTTGTTCAAATTTTATTAAATACTTTCTTTACTCTTAAATTACCTAATAATCTAATGTCTTCTTTTATATAAAATTAATAATTTAACAGTGTATTTTAGTAAATTTCTTAAGTAAATTAATAGTATTTTACATTTTTCCTTCTGTTTTTCTAAACTACATTTTTTATTAATTGTTGTATGTCATTCTAAGGCAAATTAAATTAAATTAAATTTTCATTTTAAATAATAAAATATTCTTTAAGAAAGTACACATTTGAAAATTTAATTTAATACAATTTTAGTATTATTAAAAAAATCTAGCAAGTGAATGTGTTTCATAGAATCATTCATATGAAAATGAGTTTTAAGTCAATAAATTGTGTTTTAAAATATTTTATTGACATAAAACTTGAATGTTTTCATGTTCTTAAAATATTTGCTTCTGTTTTCTAGAAAATAATTCATTTAAAGTAAATTTTTATAGTGTTAATTATTAAGTTTATATTTATTCTATTAGATTTGTATTGTGGTAGGTCAGGAGTACGACAAAGTAAGGAAAAATACAGTAATTAGTTGAGGGTATGACATATATAAATATTTAACATTATTTGAGTGAAAAGTACGTTAGAATTTAGTATTAATTTACTTTAAGAAATACAAAATATCGATAAATGGTTATTAAAAAAATATTTGATCTGCAAACTTTGTGTTTACGTTTATATTATATTTTACTCTTGCCTAAAGCAACTAAAAAGGATTTACCTTTTTATACAAATTAATGATAGTGGGAAAAGGGAAACAATATATAAACATTTATGAGAAAATCAAAGAAATGATTTTACCTTAGGAAGTTAACTAACTAAAAGCTTAAAACTTGGCTTGATAATTTACTTTAACATTAACTACACTGCTTTTATTTAAGGTTTTTATTTTGTTATGACATTTCCGAAAAATTATTTAAATTGAAAAAATTCAAAATTCAAATTTGATGTTAGAAAATTATTAATAAATTACGAGATAAACTTTATCGACGTTTAGAAACATGTGTGAACAAAAATTATTTTCAATTTAATAAAAATTTCTATTAGCAAACCATAGGTCTTCCAATAGGATCTCAAATAAGTCCACTTTTAGCTAATTTATTTATGACCAATATTGAAGAACAAATTTTCTCACTAGATTTTGTAAAAATTATATTTCCTCTTTGTATTTGACGACGTAATCGAATGTTTAAGTGGCACAACAGATCGATTAGACAAAATTTTAAATCTAATTAAAAAAATCATCGAAAAAATAGATTCACTTTAAAAGCAAAAATTAACTTGTTGAATTTAAATTATTCTGACTTCATTATGGCACTGATTTTTTTCTTTAGCGTTAAATAAAATATTCGTCAATTTAAAACTAGCTCTAAACGCGCCTGAATGATGATGTTTTCGGAAAATATGAGCTATTTTTTTAGTGTAGTGAATGATTCTTTATTTGGGTTGGAATATTTATATACTTAACAGCTACATTGTGATATTTACCTAAACGACATCCTTCTATCAACATATTAAAGTACTCCACCATTGCCCTTCTCTTGTAACGTGCGTGCAAACTGTTGCGTTCCATATTTTCGAAATTTTCGAAAAAGCATTTCAACAGCGCGTTCATAGTTTATATTGTTGGATTCGTCAGTTACTGGATGCAAAACGTATTGACGTGAATTTAACATGTATAAGTCAAATTATGAGCGAATTGGATTAAGCCTGTCATAAGGCTTCTTTGATTTATTCCCGTTTTATTTTCTTAAAGCCACGAATCGATTATATATTATAATTGAATTAACCAACACAAAAAACTATATATAAAATAACTGTAGGAATTGTGTAAATTAATAACTATGCTTTCTATATATAAAATGACTGTATCAATTGCAGACAATTGTGTATATTAATAACTGTCTTTTTCTCTTTTTAGATGCTTATGCAGTGAAGATAACTCCGACGAACAGTTTCAGTTCGACTATCGAGGACCTGTGACGATGAAGGGAAAGTCGGAACCGATGAACGTCTGGTTCCTATCCAGGGCCAAAACAGATTAATAATTTTTACAGAAAGATACGTTTATTTATTTCGTAAAGCTTTAATAAAGAAATCTTCTATATATAATTATTACAAGAAAGATAATTAAAATGCTATATAAATTATGTTATATTATTGACGTAAATAAAATTATGAAATGATTTTATTGTAATTATTTAATCACTAAAATATTTTCACCTGTTGAAGTATAATAAATCCGGCAATGCTCATATATTAATAATTGTCTTGTAAAATGGTTTAAATTCATCCACAAAAATATTTAATTGCACAGGATATGGTTTCAAAAATGTTTTTGAAATAATATACAGCAATTAACCCGTTTGCACCGTGCGCAGCGCTGGCGAATTGAGTAGTCGTCGGTTGTGTGCTAACATGTTCAGTTGTATTTCAGCTGTCTGTGTGCAAAGTAATGTCCCCTGGTATTTACTGTGTTGTTTATGTGAATGTTTATAAGGTTTAGTAAAATAAATAATGCTGACAGTTGTGAAGTTAGGGCTGTGTTTGGATTTCCTAGACTTAGAAAGAGAGAACACTCATGATGATGAGAGTTCGGGACAGCCATCAGTCATTTCGATGAACAATCAACTATCCACCCTGTAGTTATGACAACGGCCTACTTTAAATTTTAATCTTTTTTGATTAAGGCTTTATTGGACAATTTAATCAGTTTACAAGCAAAAAAACTTTATCTGTCATCCGTAATCTATCATCTGTTATCTGTCCACATATGTAGTCATCTGTCATCTGTTGTCTATAATCTGTCATCTGTCATTGGTCACTATCATCTGTCATATGACATCTGTCATCTATCATCTGTCGTTTGTCATCTATGATCTGTCTTCTGTTATCTGACATCTGTCATCTAACATTTGTTATCTTCCATCAAAATTGCTTATAGATTTTGATAAACCCTTTATTGGTTATCTTAAACCTACTTTACTGTCATTATCTGTCATCTGTCATTATCTGTCATCATCATCGCTCCACATATGTCATCATCTGCCATCTGTCGTCTGTCATTTTGTCATCTGTATTTTTATAAATATCAAAATGACATGAAACGTCATAGAAAATAGACTCATACAAAATGAGCAAAAATAAGCCAGTAATGACAAAAAATTACTAAAATGGCTAAAATATACTGCTGGTGAGGGTACCATCATCCAGTAACATATTAAGGGTCTGAATGTAAGAGCACTACGTGAACTCACCCGCATGTCCCTTACTCTGAATTGTTAAGTAGTAAATTTATAAAGCAAAATCAATAAAACAATCAATAAATCGTCTGTTATTAATCATCTGTCATTTGTAATAATCTATTGTCGTCTGTCCTCTGTTATCTATCATCTGTCATCTGTAATATTATTATCTGTCATCTATCACAATATGTTGTCATCTGTCATCATATGTCGTCTGTTATCTGTCATTGGTCATCTATTATCTTTCATCTGTCATTTGTCAAATGTGATTTGTCATCTGTTATCTGACATCTGTCATCTGACATCTGGCATATTTCATCAAAATTGCTTATAAGTTTTGATAAACCTGTTAATGATTATTTTAAATCTAGCAAATGTCTTCTATAATCTGTCATCTGCCGTCTGCCATTATTCATCGATTCATCTGTCACCTATCATCTTAAAATTACTTTACCGTCATTATCTGTATTCTGTCATCATATGTGGTTATTTGCCATTTGTCATTTGTCATATATCATCTGTAATCTGTTATTATATCATCTGTTGTCATCTGTCATTATCTGCCATCTGTCTATTATTGGTCATCTATCATCTATCATCGGTCATTTGCCTTCTGCCATTTGTCCTCTGTTATATTAAATATATGTCATCTGACAATTATTATCTTCCATCAAAATTGCTTATAGATTTTGATGAATGGATTATTGGTTATCCTAAATCTAACAAATGGCCTCTATAACCTATCATCTGCTGTTCTGCCATTATTCATCTATTCTATTCGTTTGTCATCTTAAATTTACTTGTATGGTTTAAGTTTATTCACACCTAACCTAATTTGATTAATCTATCATCTGTCATCTGTCGTCTATTCTCTGTTATCCATCATTTGTTATCTATCATCCATGTTCTGCCATCTGTGATTTGCCTTCTGTGATCTGACTATAATCTGACATCGGTCAACTGACATCTATCATCTTTCATCAAAATTGTTAATAGATTTTAATTAATCGGTTATTGGTTACCTTAAATCGGGCAGATATCTTCTATAATCTGTCCTGTATGGTTTAAGTTTATTCCACGTAACTTATTTTTTAAATACTTTTATTCACAATTAATTTACCATCTGTCATCTATCATCTATCATCTGTTTTCGTCTGTCATCACCTATCGTCTATCTGTTATCTACTATCTGGCAGCTGTCATCTGTGACCAAAATTGCTAATAGATTTTGAGGAACCGGTTATTGGTTGTCTTAAATCTGGCCAATGTCTTCTATAATCTTTCATCTCTCACCTGTCATTATTCATCTATTCACCAATAATCTTAAGTTTATTCACACCAAACTTAACCTTTCTTAATATTCCAATTCACAATTTTTTTTTTCTGTCATCTCTTGTCTGTCATTTGACAGCTGCCATACCATCATTATCAACTAATCATATTATCTATCATCTCTTAATAAAGAACGACAGTTACTTAGTGTCATCTGCTGTCTGTCATATGTCGTCTGTTATCTGTAATCTATTATCTGTCATCTGTCATCTGTCTTTCTGTCTCTTGTCATTTGCCATATGTCTTCTGCCATCTGCTATACGATATCTGTTATCTTTTTTCTGTCATCTGTCATCTGTCACATGTATGTGCCATCTGTCATGTGTCTTCTATCATTTGTTATCTATCATTTGACATTTGTATTAAAATTACTAATAAATTTTCATGAAATCTAGGAAGTTGTAAAAATACATAAAGTAAGAATTGAAAATTAAAATTTTAATTGCTTGGAAATCCATCAATTTTGGAATTAAAATTTTTGATTAAACTTCCTAGAATAATCTCGTAAGATAAAAACAAACGCCTAAAAATTCTAAAACCACAGAAGAGAACTCAAAAATGTCGTAGGGAAGAAAAGTCAAGAGCAAAAAAATGTCAGAAATTCTTGGAACCTAATATTTTGCAATTTTGTATATTAATTTCTCTAAATGAACCTTAAAGAAATTTCAAAAAGAACTAAATATTAAGAAGTGATGTTTCTCTAAATTCACAAGAAATAATTTTATGAATTTTAGATTTTGCGAAAACCCTCAAATAAAATTCTCAAAATGTAGAAAAGAAGAAGGAAAACCTCTAAAAAAGTTACTAGAAAGTTCTAGAGACTCTGAAGAAACTTCTTTAAATTTAGAAGAAAAATCCGATAATATAAAGAAGAAAATGATAATGGTAATCTGTTATCTATTATCTGTCATCTGTCATCCGCAAACTGTCGTCTGTCATCAGTCATCTAGCATTTGTCTTTTATCATCTATTATCTTTCTTATGTTATCTGTTATGTGTTATCTATCATTTGTTATCTGTCGTCTGTAATCTGTTATCTGCCATCTGTCAACTGTCATCTGTCATCTATAATCTGATATTTGCCATCTTTCATCTGTCATCAAAATTGCTTATAGATTTTGATGGATGTTAGGAGGTCCTAAAAATAATATGCAATCATATGTAAGTAAATTTGGAATATAACTTGCTTGGAATTCCATTATTTGTGGAATTTTTGAAATAATATCCTGAAAAATTCTGGTTAAATAAAAATAATAAATTGAAAATTCTAAAGCTCCAAATAAGAAAATGTACTAGGAAAGATCAAGAAATTTCAGAGAAAATTTTAAATCCTTAATATTTGCAATTTGGTAAATTAATTTCTATAAAAAAATTGGAAAAATAACTAAAAAATACTGGATAATTTAAAGCAATATTTTTTCCATTAAAGCATTTTTCGGAAAGTTCTTTGATAATTGCTGTAAAAATATCGAAAAGCATGAAGTGATGAAAAATTCTAGAAATCTCGTAAAGAAATTGCTTGTATTTATGTAGTTATAACAAAAAACCTGGAAGAAACTATTTAGAAGAGATGTTTCTGAAAATTCTAAAAAGATACTTGAAATTTTTTTGAATTCTGAATTTTGCGGAAAGTTCTAGAATCCTCAAATATAATTTTCTTCCACTTTTATAATATGTATAAAGTAAAAAAAAAGTTGGTAGAAAGTTGTAGAAACTTCTAAGAAATTAAGTTTAAATCTAGATAAATAAAATCTGATAAGATAAAATAGGAATTGGTAATGTAAAAAATAAAGCTGAAAAATGTAAAAAATCTGTAAGAAATTTGGTCAAGTACTTGCTAGAAAATTGGTTTTTAAAATATTGTAAAAGCTTCAAAGAGAGTTCCCAAAATAAAGCAAAAATGCACCAAAAATTAGTGAAATTTTTCGAGAAATTTTTTATAATTCTGAAAAAAATATTGTTGAACAAAATCTTTTGAAAAGAAAATACTTTAAAAAAATTAAAAAACATATTTCTTCATGTTTTTTTAATTTTTAGAAATCTAAACGGAAAGAAATTTTGAAGAAAAAAATATTAGATAGTTCTAGAAATCTCAAGTAAACTGCTTATATTCTAATCCTTCTAATTTTCGTATATTCTTGAAATTTGTAAGAAATGACAAGACACAAAATAATTTTAAGGAACGCTCTTAAAAATCGTCAAATTTGGATTATAAGTTTATAGAAACTCATCTGGAAACTGAGAAAATTTAATAAAAAATTCTAAAATGAATGAAGAAAAATGCTGTAAAAAGTATAAAAAGTGAAAATGACGAATTAAAAATTTCTGCAAACTTTAAATAATCTAATCTGAATCTAGATGAGAGATTGCTGGAAATTTTTATAAAATCAAACAAAAATTGCTTTAAAATTCCAATAAAATAGAATATAACAAATGAACACATGGAGAAATGAAGAAATGAAGAAATGAAGAAATGAAGAAATGAAGAAATGAAGAAATGAAGAAATGAAGAAATGAAGAAATGAAGAAATGAAGAAATAAAGAAATGAAGAAATGAAGAAATGAAGATATGAAAAAATGAAGAAATGAAGAAATGAAGAAATTAAGAAATGAAGAAAAGAAATAAAGAAATTAAGATATGAAAAAATGAAGAAATGAAGTAATGAAGAAATAAAAAAATGAAGAAATTAAAGAAAGAAGAAGAAATTAAGAGCAAATGATAATATGAACAAATGAACAAATGAACAAATGAACAAATGAACAAATGAACAAATGAACAAATGAACAAATGAACAAATGAACAAATGAACAAATGAACAAATAAACAAATGAACAAATAAACAAATGAACAAATGATCAAATGAACAAATGAACAAATGAACAAATGAACAAATGAACAAATGAACAAATGAACAAATGAACAAATGGACAAATAAACAAATCAACAAATTACCAAATTTACAAATGAATAAATGAACAAACGAATTAATCAATCAATCATGAAGAAATTAAAGAAAAAAGGAGAAATTAAGAGCAAATGAAAATATGAACAAATGAACTAATGAACAAATAAACAAATGAACAAATTACCAAATGAACGAATGAATAAATGAACAAATGAACAAACAAATTAATCAACAAATAAACAAATGAAGAAATGAATAAATACACAAATTAATAAATGTAAATATCACAATCAATCTTTGACATTAGATTTTAAGGAAAATAGAAGCAAATCAAAAAATAAATGCTAAAACATACTTAGTAGACTAGCGAGAGTTAAAATTTATATGTAGGGTGGGTGGGTGTACTCTCTACCACCCTTCATATATTGTATTCCACAACAAAGATTTCTCAATTAAATAATGAACATAAGAAAATATTTACGCTATAAATAAAATTTACATCTACCAGAAAATCGATTTCCATTCAATACAATAATTACTTACGATTTATGGATTGATGGGTGGAATTGAGGGCCACCCATCCATATAACATACAAATATTACTTTAAGTTAGTATTTTTATGTAATCTGGAATATAAAAACAGTGTTACTGTTGGTAATGAAGAAACGAAGTAATGAAGAAATGAATTAACGAAGAAATGAAAAAATGAATAAAAGAAGAAACGAAGAAATAAAGAAATGCAAAAATGAATAAATTAAAGAAAGAAGAAGAAATTAAGAGCAAATGAAAATCTGAACAAATGAACAAATGCACAAATAAACAAATCAACAAATTACCAAATGAAGAAATTAATAAATGAACATGAAGAAATTAAAGAAAGAAGAAGAAATTAAGAGCAAATGAAAATATGAACTAATGAATAAATGAACAAATAAACAAATCAACAAATCAACAAATTACCAAATGAACAAATGAATAAATGAACAAACGAATTAATCAATAAATAAACAAATGAAGAAAATAATAAATACACAAATTAATAAATGTAAATATCACAATCAATCTTTGACATTAGATTTTAAGGAAAATAGAAGCAAATGAAAAAATAAATGCTAAAACATACTTAGTAGATTAGCGAGAGTTAAAATTTATATGTAGGGTGGGTGGGTGTACTCTCTACCACCCTTCATATATTGTATTCTACAACAAAGATTTCTCAAGTAAATAATGAACACAAGAAAATATTTACGCTATAAATAAAATTTACATCTGTCAGAAAATCGATTTCCATTCAATACAATAATTGCTTACGATTTATGGATTGGTGGGTGGATTTGAGGGCCACTTATCCATATAACATACAAATATTACTTTAAGATAGTATTTTTTTGTAATCTGGAATATAAAAAAAGTGTTACTGTTGGTAATACCTTGATATTAAAGTAGTTAAGTGAGATTATAATTCATCGTATTAAAAGGAGGATTTGAGTTTATGCTTAAATGTATATGTAGGGTGGGTGGGTGGCCTCTAACCCACCCTTCAAACCCTTAAGGCATATATAAGTATTTATAGATATTATAATTAATTATAATAAAAATAATTAAGTGTTTATAAAAATTATAATTAATTAAAATAAAAACAATTCATGACCAATTAATTATGTGTAATAAAGGTAACTATCGCGTATGTTTTACTTGGAGGATAGGGTGAAGGTTACCACCCACTCTACATATAAATTAATATTTTCAGGTTTGATCATCTTATTAAATAAATATTATTAAATTAGAAACGTTTAGTTACTTAATGTGAGAAATTGATATGATAAAAGAAACTTTTTTATCAAAGAAATAATTGTTGTTAAATAAAGTTAGGATTAATTAGGGCCTTTAAATGATTAATAATATATTAAATGTATAATATTAATTCCAGAATGTTGTTGATTGTTAAATGAAGATTTAAAATGTTCATAAACACTTATTGCAGTGTTAAAACAAGTGTTTTTCAAATAATTTTTAAAATGAATGAAAGAAATCTATATTATAAAATCTTTAAGTTACTTCTACAATAAATTTGTATATATTAGACAATTTAATCAAAAAATCATTAACAACGAAAACAATTTTTTGATGTCTGTTACTTTGTAAATATTTTTATATTCTTTTAGACAGTTTCAAATCGTATTTAATTACGTGAAGAAATATAAACACGATTATTTATCAAACGCGCCGAGTTCTAAGCGTGTGATTAATTTGTTTACCATTATCGAAACATACGTATGTGTCACGAATCAATTATTTATCGTTATAGGAACGCCGGCATGCGCTCAATTTTCTTATATGTCCACAATTTCCTGTCGTAATTACTAATTACAATGAGGCATAAATAAGTGCGGTGGAAGTGAGTTAAGTAGGTAACGTCGAATGGTATTTAGTTCAAGCCGCTCTGCTCCTCCGGTTTGGGGTCGGCCTTGAGAACACCACGCATTCCCCATCCTGAAATATTTTCTTGACTGTATAGATAGAATAATAGAAAAATGTACTTAAGATTCTTCAAAATAAAAATCCTAATAATTAATCACATTCTTTTAAAAATTGTTTAACCATCAAGAAAATGTTCTACTAGAAGAGAATATCCAGTGATTATTAAATATTACGATTGATATATTTAATAATCACTGGATCCTCTTCTATTTTTTTGATGGTTAAACAATTTTTAAGAGAATGTGATTAATTATTAGGATTTTTATTATCTAAATTAATTCGTTACGAGCGTAAACTAAATGTAATGACGATTAATTACAAAAAAATACAACCGTTATTGCGCAATTCCGAAATTCCCCCTTATAATTGCGGAGCAATTAATTTCTAAGTTGTCTGGGAATGACGTGTAAATTGTTACGTTCATTTTTTCCGTACCGAATTCGCAATAGTTTTTATTTTGTGGAGGCATCGGTGCGTGAGCTTAAAGTCTTAAATAATTCCTTTTTACTGTTTCTTTAACTGTACAATAATTAACACACCGAAACATTTTATGCTTAATATGGAAATTTTGGATGAATCACTTTTAGAATACTTAAAAGTTTTAATTTAATCAAGTGTGCTACTAAATCTAATCTAAGTGCCTCGTCAATCAGTATTAAACTATTGGTGAATAGTTTGAAACATTGAGAAACCCTTTATATCATAGAATTTAAACACTGTTTGATGATTCTGGTGAATGTTCAAACACGCGCACTTCCAAACAGACGTCCGTACATGGTATGTTGTTAATTACTATCAAATGGTATTTCAATGTACAGTTATTAAAACCGTGTACACGTGCCATTTGATCTCTCGGCAAGGCTCATTCCGCCTCACGTGGATATATTTATTCCTGCGCAAATATTGCCTGCACTTGATCGTGCCTCTCTCCCCTAAATGATTCCACCATTCACAAACAGAATTTACAAGGAGATAATTAAGGATAAATCCGTGTAACACCTCAATTATCTTATCTATTGATAACTGAGCCGCGCACGCACTCAATCCCCGTGGTATTTACAGAATGCAGGATAGTAAAGTAATTTGGTACCCTGAGGGCGTACTACGACGACCAACTGCCTTGACTACAAGGTGAACCGGTTGGCATCCATACACTTGCTGGTCGGACAACTCGTTTATCCGTTAAGTGCCTAATGCCTTATTCACCTTATTCCTTATTCTTCCTATCTAGCCGGTATATAAAACAAATAATTCAAACACCGTTACGTAGAAACTGTTAGTACTCTTCAGCACGGCGCGATTATATTAATAAATAACATATTTTCCACCGATACAACAGCTGGGAAATTGTGTGGAATAAACCGAATAGAAATTTCGCTCGACTCGACACTTCTGGTCGCATTGTCTTCCTACTCGTGGATCCTCTCTTCTCGTGTGGTGATTGTTTAATTGTGCACGTTGAACTCGATTGGTAACTTTCACTCGACAAGAAATTTAATTTTCGTTTGTATCATGAGATTCAATCCAGATGTAGGTGATATTCTCCATACAACCAAAGAAAACTTACTGTTCAACAAAAATTAGAGTTGTATAAAAAACCACAATAAATCTTTACAGAAAGTCCACTAACACTTAATTTTAAGGATGCTTAAAACAAACATTTTTGTGGGTTAAAAATATGCTTAATTTATTCATTCTTCATCTAAAATCTAAATTTAACTAAAATATGCATTAATTTTAACCCAAAATTTGATAAAAACATCTGTTATTAAAGAAAGTTAGATTATGCATTTCGTACTGAACGTAAAATTGTCTTTAAACAAATGCCATCGATTTGAAATAATGAAAATGTATTTATGCTTTATCTAGGAATATAATTAAGTTGCAATAAATTGGACATAAATTTCAAAGAAACATCTTTTGATAAAGAAAATTAGGTTATGAATTTTTTACTCAACGTAAAATTTTCTTAAAACAAATGCCATCGATTTGAAACAATCAAAATGCATGTATACTTTAACTAAGAATATAATTAAGTTCAAAATTACAATAATCTACACCTTAATTTTAAATTAATCTTTGCAGAAAAGAAGGTGAATTTGTAAAAAAAAAAAAAATTTAGTGAACTAAAAAAATACCTCGAAACATATGCTTAGAATCAAATAAAATCATTCATAATTTATTAATCCTTTATCTAAGATTATATTCCTATAAAAATGTATGCATAAGATTTGGAATTATCTTAAAAAAATTAATGTGAATTTGTGGAATATTTGAATAAATTTACTGATGACAAAAAAAAATGATTAAAACAAATGCTATCGGTTTTAAATTTTATAAATTTATTCACGCTTCATCTAAGATAATAGTTGAGTAAAAATATGTAATAATCCTAGCGTAAATTTTGAGTCATCTCTAGAAGAAAGGAGGTTAATTCGTGAGAAATATTAAACAAATATCCTTCAGGTAAATAAGCATAAAACAAATGCTATCGAATATAATCATTCACACTTTATTAATCCTTTATCTGAGATTATATTCCTGTAAAAAAAATTAATTATCTATGCATACGGTTTGAGATTATCTTTAAAAAATTAATGTGAATTTGTGGAATATTCGAATTAATTTTCCCAAGATAAAAAATTAATTAAAACAAATGCTATCGGCTTTAAACTTTTAAAATTTATTCACCCTTCATC
The DNA here is from genome assembly GCA_963969525.1 of Ontholestes murinus. Lineage (NCBI taxonomy): Eukaryota > Metazoa > Arthropoda > Insecta > Coleoptera > Staphylinidae > Ontholestes > Ontholestes murinus. Next base: position 64,937,189 of record OZ018395.1, on the reverse strand, counting down.
TAAGATGATGGCTCGGTAAAAATATGCAATAATTCCAACATAAATTTTGAGTAATCTATCGAGAAAAAAAGATTAATTCGTCAAAAATATTAAATAAATATTCTGCAGATAAAAAGTCATAAAACAAATGCCATCGAAAGGAATCATTCACACTTTATTAATCCTTTATCTGAGATTAATTTCGTGTAAAAAATTTCAATAATTTATGCATAAATTTTAAAGTATTCTTTTAAAAATTACTGTGAATTTGTGGAATTTTTAAATAAATTTACATGATTAAAACAAATGCTATCGATTCTAAACTTTCAACTGTTATTAATGCATTAACTAGGATTAAGTTCTATAAAAGAATTTGATAATTTAAATCTAAATTGTAAAGCAATGTTTAAAAGAAAATGAAGATTTTTGTCGAAAATTTAAATAAATTTACTTAAATTAAAAAAATACTTAAAACAAATGCCATCAATTTTAAACTTTAAAAATGTATTGATACTTGTCCTTAGATTATATTTCTGTGAAAATTTGGAATAATTCAAACTTAAATTTGAATAAATCCTTAAAGAAAAGAACGCAAATTTAAGGAAGATTTGAGAAAAATGTTTCTGAATTTAAAGGATGCTTAGAATAAATGATTTGGGTTATAAATATTTTAAATGTATTTATTTATTATCTAAAGTTTAAATTCTGTTAAAATATGCAATAATTTTGACCTAAAATTTCAAACAAACGTCTTTTGATTTATGATTTTTTCACTGAACGAAAAATTTTCTTAAAACAAATGCCATCGATTTGAAACAATCAAAATGCATGTATACTTTAACTAAGAATATAAGTAAGTTCAAAATTACAATAATCTACACCTTAATTTTAAATTAATCTTTGGAGAAAAGAAGGTGATTTTGTAAAAAAATAAAATAAATTTAGTGAACTAAAAAAATACCTCTAAACATATGCTTAGAATCGAATAGAATCATTCATAATTTATTAATCCTTTATCTAAGATTATATTCCTATAAAAATGTATGCATAAGGTTTGGAATTATCTTAAAAAAATTAATGTGAATTTGTGGAATATTTGAATAAATTTACTGATGACAAAAAAAATTATTAAAACAAATGCTATCGGTTTTAAATTTTTTAAATTTATTCACGCTTCATCTAAGATTATAGTTGGGTAAAAATATGTAATAATCCTAGCGTAAATTTGGAGTCATCTCTAGGAGAAAGGAGGTTAATTCGTGAGAAATATTAAATAAATATTCATCAGGTAAACAAGCATAAAACAAATGCTATCGAATGCAATTATTCACACTTTATTAATCCTTTATCTGAGATTATATTCCTGTAAAAAAAATTAATTATCTATGCATACGGTTTGAGATTATCTTTAAAAATTCACATTAAGAATTTTTGGAATATTCGAATAAATTTTCCCAAGATAAAAAATTAATTAAAACAAATGCTATCGGTTTTAAACTTTTAAAATTTATTCACCCTTCATCTAAGATGATGGCTCGGTAAAAATATGCAATAATTCCAACATAAATTTTGAGTAATCTATCGAGAAAAAAAGATTAATTCGTCAGAAATATTAAATAAATATTCTGCAGATAAAAAGGCATAAAACAAATGCCATCGAAAGGAATCATTCACACTTTATTAATACTTTATCTGAGATTAATTTCGTGTAAAAAATTTCAATAATTTATGCATAAATTTCAAAGTATTCTTTTAAAAATTACTGTGAATTTGTGGAATTTTAAAATAAATTTACATGATTAAAACAAATGCTATCGATTCTAAACTGACAACATTTATTAATGCATTAACTAGGATTAAGTTCTATAAAAGAATTTGATAATTTAATTCTAAATTGTAAAGCAATGTTTAAAAGAAAATGAAGATTTTTGTCGAAAATTTCAATAAATTTACTTAAAGTTAAAAAAATACTTAAAACAAATGCCATCAACTTTAAACTTTAAAAATGTATTGATACTTGTCCTTAGATTATATTTCTGTGAAAATCCGGAGTAATTCAAACTTAAATTTGAATAAATCCTTAAAGAAAAGAACGCAAATTTAAGGAAGATTTGAGAAAAATGTTTCTGAATTTAAAGGATGCTTAAAATAAATGATTTGGGTTATAAATATTTTAAATGTATTTATTTTTTATCTAAAGTTTAAATTCTGTTAAAATATGCAATAATTTTGACCTAAAATTTCAAACAAACATCTTTTGATTTATGATTTTTTTTACTGAACGTAAAATTTTCTTAAAACAAATGCCATCGATTTGAGACAATCAAAATGCATGTATATTTTAACTAAGAATATAAATAAGTTCCAAATTACAATAATCTACTTTTAATTTTAAAATAATCTTGGGAGAAAAGAAGGTGAATTTGTAAAGAAATTTAAATAAACTTAGTGAACGAAAAAAATGCCTCTAAATATATGCTATCGAATAAATTCATGCATAATTTATTAATCCTTTATCTAAAATTATATTCCTATAAAAATGTATGCATAAGGTTTGGAATTATCTTTAAAAAATTAATGTGAATTTGTGGAATTTTTGAATAAATTTACTGATGACAAAAAAAAAATTATTAAAACAAATGCTATCGGTTTTAATTTTTTTTAATTTATTCACGCTTCATCTAAGATAATAATTGTGTAAAAATATGTAATAATCCTAGCGTAAATTTTGAGTCATCTCTAGAAGAAGGGAGGTTAATTCGTGAGAAATATTAAACAAATATCCTTCAGGTAAGCAAGCATAAAACAAATGCTATCGAATACAATCATTCACACTTTATTAATCCTTTATATGAGATTATATTCCTGTAAAAAAAATAATTATCTATGCATACGGTTTGAGATTATCTTTAAAAAATTAATGTGAATTTGTGGAATATTCGAATCATTTTCCCAAGATAAAAAAAATTGATTAAAATAAATGCTATCGGTTTTAAATTATTATAATTTATTCACGCTTCATCTAAGATGATGGTTCGGTAAAAATATTCAATAATTTCAACTTATATTTGGGTAATCTATCGAGAAAAAGAGATAAATTCGTGAGAATAATTAAATAAATATTCTGCAGATAAAAAGGCATAAAACAAATGCCATCGAATAGAATCATTAAAATATTATTAATCCTTTATCTGAAATCATATTCTTGTAAAAATTTCCAATAATTTATGCATAAATTTCAAAGTATTCTTTTAAAACTTAAGCTGAATTTGTGGATTTTTTGAATAAAATTGCACGATTATAACAAATGCTATCGATTCTAAACTTTCAAAATTTATTAATGCATTAACTAGGATTACGGTTCTATAAAACAATTTAATAAATTAAACCTAAATTGTAAAGCAATATTTAAAAGAAATAAAGATTTTTGTCGAAAATTTAAATAAATTTACTTAAGGTAAAAAAAATACTTAAAACAAATGCCATCAATTTTAAACTTTGAAAATGTATCTATACTTGTTCTCAGATTATATTTATGTGAAAATCCGGAATAATTCAAATCTAAAATTTGAATAAATCCTTAAAGAAAAGAACGCAATTTTAAGGAATATTTGAAAAATGTTTTTAAATTTAAACAATACTTAAAATAAATGATTTGTGTTTTAAATATTTTAAATTTATCTATTGTTCATCTAAAGTTTAAATTCTGCTAAAATTTGCAATAATTTTGACCTAAAATTTCAAAGAAACATCTTTTGATAAAGACAGTTAGATTATGATTTTTTTACTGAACGTACAATTTTCTTAAAACAAATGCCATCGATATGAAACAATCAAAATGTATTTATGCTTTAACTAAGAATATAATTAAGTTCAAAAATATTATAATCTATACATAAATTCTAAAGTAATCTTCGTAGATAAGAAGGTGAATTTGTAAAAAAATTAAATAAACTTAGTGAACGAAAAATAATGCCTAAAACAAATGCTATCCAATAGAATCATTCACACTTTATTAATCCTTTATCTGCGATTATATTCCTGTTAAAAATTTTAATTATTTATTAATAACATTTTGAATTATCTTAAAAAAGTAATGTGAATTTGTGGAATATTCGAATAAAATTTCCTAAGATAAAAAATTGATCAAAACAAATGCTATCGAATAGAAGCATTCAAAATTAATTAATAAATTATCTGAGATTATATTCCTCTAAAAAATTTCAACAATTTATGTATTTTTTTTTTGAAGAAATGTTTAAAAATCTTAAAGTGAATTTATGGAATATTTGAATAAATTTGCTGATGATAAAAAATTGATTAAAACAAATGCTATCGGTTCTAAACACTTAAAAAATGTATTCACACGTTACCTAAGATGATAGTTAGGTAAAAATATGTAATAAGTCTAACGTAAATTTTGATTCATCTCTAGAGAAAAGTAGATTAATTCGTAAGAAATTAAAATACATTTTCTGCAGGTAATAAGGCATAAAACAAATGCTATCGAATAGAATCATTCACACTTTATTAATCCTCTATTTGAGATTATATACCTATAAAAAATCAATAATTTATACATAGGTTTTAAAGTAATCTTGAAAAAATTAAAATTAAAATTTGTAAAATATTTGTATGAATTTGCTGATGATGAAAAAATGATTATAACAAATGCTATCGATTTTAAACTTTCAAAATTTATTTACGCATCAACTAAGATTATGTTTGTGTTAAATAATCTAATAATTTAAACCTAAATTGTAAAGCAATCTTCAGAAGAAAATAAAAATTTATGTGTGAAGATTTAAGAAAAATTATAATACCTAAAACATATGCTATCAACTTTAAACCAACAAAATATATTTATGCGTGTTCTTAAATAATATTTCTATAAAAATCTGAAATAACTCAAACCTCAAATTTGAATAAACCCTTACAGAAAAGAAGGTAAGTTTGAGAAATAATTGTATAAAATTTCGGAATTTAAAGGATGATTAAAACAAAAGACGTCGATTCGAAATATTTTAAAATTATTTATTCTACATTTAAAATTTATGTTCTGTTGAAATAAGCAATAATTAATAGTTAAACTTTGATTCGATAAAGAATGTGATTTTGGGAAATTTTTTAACAATTTTACTGAACGTAAATAATACCTTAAACAATTGCCATCGATTTTAAAGATTCAAAAATTTTCTATATTCCAATTAAGAATAAAATTCAACAATCTATTCATAATTTTTGAAGCAATTATCAGAGAAATATGGATGAGTTTGTAAAAATTAATTTAAAACATTTACTATAAGAAACAAATCCGTAAAACAAATGCTATCGAATAAAAAACAATCAAAATTTATTTATGCTTTAACTGAGAATATTATTTGGTTTAAAATTGGAATAGTCTACACCTAAATTTTGAAGCAATGTTTATAGAAAAGTAAGTAAGTTTGTAAAAAAAATTGAATAAATTTACTCAACGAAAAAGGAATGCCTTAAACAAATGCCAACGATTAAAAACTTTAAAAGTTTATTTACCCTTTATCTTAGATTATAATTATGTAAAAATTATGCTACAACTAAAATATAATTCAATAATTACAATAATCTATTCTTAATTTTTGAAGCAATCATCAGAAAAATATAGATGAATTAGTAAAAATTAATTAAAGAACATTTACTGTACAAAACAAATGCCTAAAACAAATGCTATCGATTAAAAAGCAAACAAAATTTATTTATGCTTTAACTGGGAATATATTTTAGTTAAAATATTTGAGTAATCTACACCTAAATTTTAAAGCAATCTTTTCAGAAAAGCAAAATAATTAAATACATTTACTCAACAACAAAAGAATACTGAAAACAAATGCCATCGATTAAAAATTTTCAAACGTAAAACCCATTATCTTAGATCATAGTACTGGAAAAATTATGCTTCAACTAAGATTATAATTCTGTTAAAAATGACAAAAATCTATTCATAATTATTGAAGTCAGAGAAATGTAGGTGAAATTGTAAAAACTAATTAAAAACATTTACTCTACGAAATAAATGCTTAAAACAAATGCTGTCCATTAAAAACAATTAAAATGTATGTAGTCGTTAACTAAGAATATAATTTCATTACAAATTGCAATAACTACATCTAAATGTTAAAGCAGACTTTACAAAAAGCAAAAAATTTAAATACAGTTGCTCAACGAAAAAAGAATACCTAAAACAAATGCCAACGATTAAAAACTTTCCAAATTTATTTATCCTTTATCTAAGATTATAATTATGTAAAAAATTTCAATAATTTATACCTAAATTTTGAGAAAATCTTTAAAAAACCTAAGGTTAATTTGTGGGAAATTTGAATAAATTTACTGAACGTAAAAAAATGTTTAAAACAAATGACATCAATTCTAAATGTTTAAAATTTATTTACACTTTATCTAAGATTGAAGTTCTATAATAGTCTGCAATAGGTTTAAATTTAATTTTAAATATTATCTAGAAAAAAGGAAGTTAATTTGTGAAAAGTTAAAAATAACTTTCCTTCAGATAAAACTACTTAAAACAAATGCCATTGATTCTAAATTTTTTGAAATTTATTAAGGCATCATCTAGGTTTATAGTTCTGTGAAAATATTTAATCAATTAAGCCTAAATTTTCATGAAATCTTTAGAAGAAAATAAAGATTTTTGTGGAAAATTTAAAAACAATATTTAAACGTAAAAACAAATGCTATCAATTTGAAACTTTTAAAATTCATTTATGCTTCTTCTTAGATTACATTTATGTAAAAATATGCAATAATTCATATTTAAAGTTTAAAAAGAAATAACGATTATTGCGAGGAAGATTTTAATAAAGTTTCTGAATTTAAAGGATGCTCAGAACAAATCCCATAGAAGTTCCTGAATTTAAATTTATATCTTTTACTCTACTCTTTCTAAAATTTAAATTTTGGTAAATAATGCAAAAATTCGTTCCTGAATTTTGAAGAAATTTTTCCATAATGAAAGTGAACTTATGGAAGTTTTTGACAATTTTACTGAACCTAATAAATGAGTAAAACAAATGCTATCGGTCAGAAACATTCGAAATTTATTAACCTTTGAACTAAAATAGTCATTATGTAAAAATGTTCAATAATTTATACCATAATTTTGGGATAAACTTTTCTAAAAAAGTGAAGTTTAATTTATTGAAAATTTGAATAAATTTGTTGATGAGCTTAAACAAATGCTATCATTTTTAGACTTCTAAGGTTTATTTATGCATCATCTAAGATTGTGATTCTGTAAAAATATTTAATAATTTAAACCTAAATTAGAAGAAAATTAAGATTTTTATTGAAAATTAAATATTCGTAAAACATGCTTAAAAGAAATGCCATCGATAAGAAACATTCAACATTTATTAATTTTTCATCTAAAATTATGGCTATATAAAAATTTGCAATAATTTATACCTAAATTTTGGAATAACCTTATCAATAAAAAAAAATTTGAATAAATTTGCTGAGCATAAATTGTTCTTAAAACAAATGCCATCATTTTTAGATTTGTAAAGTTTATTTAAATATCATCTGAGATTATGATTTTGCAAAAAATATTTAACAATTTTAATCTAAATTTTGAAGAAATCTTTAGAAGAAAATAAAGATTTTTGTGAAAAATTAAATAAACATCAAAAAATGCTTAAAACAAATGCCATCACTTTGAAATTTTTGAAATGTATTTATCCATCTTCTTAGATTATATTTTTGTAAAAAATGCTATAATTTAAATCGAGAAATTAAGAATATTTTTTAAGAAAACGAGATAAATTTGAGGAAAATTTCAGTTTCTGAATTTAAAGGATGTAAACAAACCCCAAAAAAATCCTGAATTTAATTTTATTTAATCTAAATTTTATCTAACATTAAAATTTTGCTAAATACTGGAAACATTTTGATCTGAATTTTGAAATAATTTTTGTATAATGGAAGTGAATTTATGAATTTTTTTAAATAAATTTAGTGAGCCTAATAAATGCTTAAAACAAATTATATCGATAAGAAACATTCAAAATGTATTAACCTTTCATCTAAAATATTGGGTACCTAACAATTTGCAATAATTAATACCTAAATTTTGAAATAACTTTAAAAAAAAAAAGTTAATTTGTGGAAAATTTGAATTATTTTTTAGAACGTAAAATGTGTTTAAAACAAATGCCATCAATTACAGAAATTTAAAGTTCATTTACGCATTAACTAAGATTATGATTCTGTAAACATTTTTACTAATTTAAACCTAAATTGTGAAGAAATCATTAGAAGAAAATGAAGATTTTTGTTGAAAATTTAATAAACGCAAAACATGCTTAAAATAAATGCCACCGATAAGAAACATTCAAAATTTATTAAATATTCATCTAAATTAATAGCTATATGAAAATTTCCATTAATTCTTATTTAATTTTTGGAATAACCTGAAAAAAGAAGGTTAATTTGTGGAAAATTTGAATAAATTTGCTGAGTGTAAATGGTGCCTAAAACAAATGACATCATTTTTAGAATGGTAAAGTTTATTTATGCATCATCTAAGATTATGATTCTCTAAAAATATTCAATAATTTAAACCTAAATTTTGTAGAAATCTTTAGAAGAAAATTAAGTTTTTGTGGAAAATTAAATAAAATATTATTAAACGTAGAACATTGCTTAAAACAAATGCCATCACTTTGAAACTTTTAAAATTCATTTATGCAACGTCTTAGATTATATTTCTGTAAAAATCTGCTATAATTTAAATCTTAAATTTAAGAAAACCTTTAAAGAAAATGAGGTTAATTTGAAGAAAATATTAATAGAGTTCCTGAATTTAAAGGATGCTTAAAACAAATGCCATCAATTAGGAATAATCTAAATTAATTTATTCCCCGTTTTGGTAAAAATTTTGGTAAAATTTGTAATAATTTGGAACTAAATTGTGCAAAATTCATTCGGAAAAGTAAGTGAATTTCTGGGAATTTTATAGCAATTTGCTTAAAACAAATGCCATTGTTTTAAAATCTTCAAAATTTCTTTATTCTTTAACTAAAATTATAATTCTGTTACGAAATACAAGAATCCATTCCTAGATTTTGAATAAATCTTTAGAGAAAACAAGGTGAATTTGTAAGTAATTGAAATAAATTTACTGAACGAAAAAAAAATTATAAAACAAATGCTATCGTTTAGAAACATTAAAAATTCATTTAATCTTTATCTAAGATTATAATCATGTAAAAACTTTCAATAATTTATAATTTAGTTTTGAAGTAATCATTACAAAAAGGAAAGGTAATTTTGTAGAAAATTGGAATACATTTGCTAAAAAAAAATGCTTAAAACAAACCCCATCAATTCTAGACTAAAAATGTATTTGAACACCATTTGTATGATTTTTTTGTTAATAACTAAACCAGTTTAAAAGTTTGTGGCTTAAGTTAAAGTTTATAGAACTTGGAAATGAAACAATAAAATTTATGAAAGTTTATGAACGAAAACGAAATATCAAAATTGTGATTAGTTATAAGTACGAGGGATGGTTGTAAAGTAGTACTCGTTTATACAGTGAGGAGCGTTGGCGAATAGTGTGGCCGCCTGATGTGTGCTAACATGTTCAGATGCAATTCAGATGTCTGTGTGCTAAATTACGTCTCGCTCGTATTGACTGTATTGTTTTTGCGAATATTTATGATGTTTAAGAAAATAAAGAACGCCACTAGTTTTAAATTTGAAGGGCTGCGATTAGATTTATTCACTCAAGTAATTCATTTTATCAATTTTACTAAACGTAAAATTTTTAAAACAAATGCCATCGATTTTATACATTAACAATTTATTTATGCTTCAAATAAGGTTACAATTCTATTGAAAATTACAATAATTTGCATATAAATTTTATAGCAATATTTAGAGGAAATAAGATGAAGTTGTATAAAATTTATTGAACAAAAAATTGCCCTAAAAACAAGTGCTATCGACGATAAATATTCTAAATGTATTTACCCTGCATGCTGTAAAAATTGCAATCATTTTAAACTGAATTTTGAAGTAAATTTCAGAGAGCATAAATTTGTAAAGAAAATTAAAAGAAGTAGAAATACAAAAACAAATGCCATTGATTTGAATTTTTCAAAATTTATTTACACATCATCTGAAAATCAATCTTCTGCAAAAGTGTAAAATAAATTTTAATATAGTCTTTAAATAAAAGAAGAAGAATTAGTGGAAGTTTCTTAAAAATTTATTTATGTATTACTTATTATTTTAATGTTAACATGTAAAAAATTTCAATCAAAATATATTTTATTATTACACTTAACAATTAAATTCCTTGGAACAAATGATTTCGATATAATTACAATCAAAACTGTTTACGCTTCATTGCTGATTATATTTCTACTAAAATTTACGATATTTCAGAGCTGAATATTTAAATAACCTTTAGATGAAAGACGAAGATTTTGTATAAATCAACTAAAATTAAAATATGCTTACAAAAAATCATTTGTCACTTTTATTACACAGTTTGCTTAGATATTTTTATCTGTTTATTTACTATTAGATATGTCAGCTTGACATTAGAATAAAAATAATTCAGACACGAAATAATGCTTTTTAAAGCAAAATAAAGCCAAAACGGAAATTAGTAGTCGGAAAGAACGATCGACTGAAGAACTTCAAATGCAACATTAGGCTGGAGTGGAAAATATTCATTCCTATAAAACGAACAAAACTACTCAGGTAAAACTGATAACGCCGATTAGTTCAGTGGCAAAAAATATATCCGAGCACCAAACGTGTATTTCTTTTTCTCTCTTATTAAACCGGATATTTTTTGCGTTATCAGAATTAGCGAGTCGCAGTATCACGGTTATCGTCGTCCTGTCGGTATGTGAATTCGTCTAAGCTGGAAAGTTCTCCCGAGAAAAAAAAAAGTCGCGTTTATCCGGATTAACTTCGAGCGCAAACAACCCCCAAAAGTGAGCTTTAGTGGAAAGTTGAAAATTCTTGCAGGTAAGCCGACGATTTAACCCAACGTTAAGCGCCCATTTGATTTCCTGTAGTTCGTACGTTCACATCCATTAAGAAAAGGTAAACCAATGTATATTTCTTAGAAATAAATTACATAATTTAAGTTTCGACGTTCTAATGTCTTTATAAAACAAATTTTACATATTTATTTTCTCAATTGTTAAAATAAATAATAATCAAATGTTCAAAGAAAATGTTTATTAAAGTATTTATTCTATAAATCACTATCTACACAATTAATTAAATAAAATTTTCCAGTATTATTAGTTAAATAAATACAGTAAAGAAGTGAAGAAATGGTTATGTAACTTATAATATTAATTCGTTAATTGATAAGATAAGGTGTTAAGATGTTGGAAAACCATATTCATTTGTACGCAATTTTAAATCTGTTATATATGTTGTAAAAAGGATAATCCGTAAATAAAGTTATTATTATTAAATAAACTAAATTCTAAAATTTGTTTAATAAGATTATCATTATGAATGATTTTAAAAAAGTGTGTATGAAAATAAACAAACGTTTTTTTTAAAAATCACATAATTTATTCATAATCTTATTAAACAAAATTACAATATTAAAGTCTCTTCACGTTAACACAAGCTAACAGAAAAATTTCCAAGTAATTTATGAATTGATTAAAATTAAATATATCATTTTCTAATTAATTTTGAAGCACACAGCATTGAAAAATAATATTAAACAATGTAAACAAAAGTTAACACAATGTAATAACAACGTACGATAAAATTATTTCCTTTTCACACCGTCCAGTGAAAATTGGCACCGATATTTTTATTATAACGTCACTGGTGACATTTCTAATACACCTTTCCGACTTTTATTGATCAATAAATGTATTGTATTGTTTTTCATCGGGCAATTTGCAAACTTTATGTAACGTCGCACTTTCGCCGTTTACAGCACGAAATTCTTCGCCGCAATTTTACAACAGAAAAATGCACTTATGGTCGCTTTATTGCGCAATAATTATTAGTTTGCTACCGGAATATTTTAAAATATTCGAAAGGCGGCTTTCTAAAACCTATTATAGGACAGATTAAACTGAACTTAATAAATTTTAATTTTATCAAAACGTATTGTTAATGTATTCTTACAGATGTTACTTAATTAAGGTGAACTAGTTTGTGTAATATTTGTTTTTCAGTTGTCTATTTTTTTAATTTAATCAAAAGTTTAATTAAACTTGTTGCATTAACAACTATATTTACACAGGGAAAGAAAATTTTTCATTTGAAGCCTTTGAAAGGTATTTAAATGTATTTAATGTAATCGGAAACGATTTTTACTCCAGTTTAATTAATCATTCAAACTTACTCTAATTACCCAAATTTTCATGGTGTAAAATATATAATTATACACCAATCTAATTAGTCTCACGTTATCTTAACAAAATTATATTCTATATTATTTTAAAGATAATTATCACATCTTTAAAAGACAAATTGAAATTTCTGTTATTGTAAAAGGTGACGTTTTCAGAAAATTATGCAACAACTTCTTATTTTCCATCGCACAATATTACAGCTCTCAAATTATGTTAACAACATGATATTTTTCATTATTACCTAAGATAATTATCGTATCTTTAATGGTAGCAAAATGACAGCTGTTGAAATTTTGGTTATTGTAAAAATAATGGCGTTTTCAGAAAATTAAGCAACAATAGCTTATTTCCAATACGACAATGTTTTAGCTATCAGATTATCTTAGCAACGTAATATTCTGTATTATTCTCAAAGATATATATCATTTCTCTAAAGATAACAAAATGACAGCTGTTGAAATTTCGGTTTTTGTAAAAGGAAATATTTTCAAAAAATTAAACAAAAACATCTGATTTTCCAGCGAACAATATTCTAGCGCTCAGATTATCTTAACAATATGATATTCTTAATCATCACCAAAGATTATTATCATATCTTTATTGGTAACAAAATGACAGCTGTTGAAATTTTGATTATTCTAAAAGGTGGCGTTTTTAGAAAATTAGGCAATAACATCATATTTTTTATCGCCCAATGTTCTAACACCCACATTGTCTTAAGAACATGACATTCTCAATTATTTCCAAAGATATTCATTACATCTTTAATGGTAACAAAATGACAGCGGTTGAAATTTCGGTTATTGTAAAAGGTGATGTTTTCAGAAAATTATACAACAATTTCCTATTTTCCCTCACACAATGTTCTAACTCTCAGATTATCTTAATAACATCATATTCTTTATTGTTTCAAAAGATAATTATCATATATTTAATGGTAACAAAATGATTGCTGTTGAAATTTCGGTTATTGTGAAAATTGACGTTTTAAAAAAATTATGCAACAATTTCTTATTGCCCATCGCACAATGTTCTAGCTCTCAGAATATCATAACAATATGATATTCTTTATTATTTCCAAAGATAATTATCATATCTTTAATGGTAACAAAATGACAGCTATTGAAATTTTGGTTATTGTAAAAAATGACGTTTTCAGAAAATTTTGCAACAATATCTTATTTCCAATCAGACAATGTTCTAGCTATCAGATTATCTTAGAAATATAATATTCTTCATTATTCTTAAAGATATATATCATATCTGTAAAGGTAACGAAATGACAGCTGTTGAAATTTTGGTTTTTGTAAAAAGAGATCTTTTCAGAAAATTAAACAAAAACATTTTATTTTTCAGCGAACAATGTTCTAACTCTCAGATCATCTTAACAGTATGACATTATTACTAAAGATTCTTATCATATCTTTAATGGTAACAAAATGACAGCTGTTGAAATTTCGGTTATTGTAAAAGATGACGTTTTCAGAAAATTATGCAAGAACGTCTTATTTCCAATCAAAAAATGTTCTATCTATCAAATTATCTTAAAAATGTAATATTCTGTATTATTCTCAAAGATATTCATCATATCTTTAAAGGTGACAAAATGACAACTGTTGAAATTTCGGTTATTATAAAAGTTGCCGATTTTAAAAAATTAATCAACAACGTCTTATTTCCAATCAGACAATGTTCTAGCTTTTAGATTATCTTGACAATATGATATTATGTATTATTCTCAAAGATAATCATCATATCTTTAATAGTAACAAAATGACAGCTGTTGAAATTTGGGTTATTGTAAAAGGTGACGTTTTCAGAAAATTATACAGCTACATCTTATTTTCCATTGCGCAATGTTCTAACTCTCAGATTATCTTAAGAATATGATACTATTTATTATTTCCAAAGATAATTATCATATCTTTAATGGTAACAAAATGACAGCTGTTGAAATTTCTATTATTTTAAATGTAACGTTTTCAGAAAATTATTCGGTGACATCTTATTTCCCATCGGATAATATTCCATCTCTTAGATTATCTTAAAAACATGATATTCTTTATCATTACCAAAGATTACTATCATATCTTTATTGGTAACAAAATCACAGCTGTTGAAATTTCAGTTATTGTAAAAGGTAACGTTTTCAGAAAACTATACAAAAGTTTTTCATTTTCCATCGCACTATGTTCTAGCTTTCAAATTATCTCAACAACATGATATTCTTTATTATTTTTAAAGATAAATATCATACCTTTACTGGTAATAAAATGAAAGCTGTTGAAATTTTGTTTATTGTAAAAGGTGACGTTTTCAGAGAATTGGGCAATAACACCTTATTTTTTATCGCACAATATTCTCACTCTCAGCCTATCTTAACAACATTATGATCTCAATTAGTTCCAAAGATAATTATCAAATGTTTAATGGTAACAAAATGACAGCTGTTGAAATTCCGGTTATTGTAAAAAGTGATGTTTTCAGAAAATGATACAACAACTTCTTATTTTCCATCGCACAGTGGTCTAAGTTTTAGATTATCTTAACAACATGATATTATTTATCATTACCAAAGATAATTATCATATCTTTATTGGTTACAAAATAACAGCGGTTGAAATTTCGGTTATTGTAAAAGGTGATATTTTCAGAAAATTATACAACAACTTCTTATTTTCTATCGCACAATGTTCTAAGTTTCAGATCATCTTAACAACATGATATTCTTTATGATTACCAAAGATTAATATCATATCTTTAATGATAACAAAATAACAGCTTTTAAAATTTCGATTATTGTAAAAGGTGACGTTTTCAGAGAATTGAGCAATAACATCTTATTTTTTATCGCACAATATTCTAACTCTCAGATTATCTTAAAAACATCATGATCTCAATTATTTCCAAAGGTAATTATCATATGTTTAATGGTAACTAAATGACAGCTGTTGAAATTTCGGTTATTGTAAAAGTTGAAGTTTTTAGAAAATTACATAACAACGTCTTATTTTCAATCAAACAATATTCTAGCTTCTAGATTATCTCCACAATACGATGTTATTTATTATTCTCAAAGATAATCATCATATCTTTAATGGTAACAAAATGACAATTATTGAAATTGCGATTATTGTAAAAAGTAATGTTTTCAAAAAATTATACATCAACTTCTTATTTTCCATTGTATAATGTCCTAACTTTTAGATTACTTTAACAAGATGATATTCTTTATTATTTCCAAAGATAATTATCATGTCTTTAATGATAACAAAATGACAGCTGTTGAAATTTCGCTTATTGTAAAAGGTTACGTTTGCAGAAAATTATACAGCAACATCTTATTTCAAATCAGACGATATTCTACCTCTTAGATTATCTTAACAACACGATATTCTTTATCACTATCAAAGATTATTATCATATCTTTAAAGGTAACAAAATGACAGCTGTTGAAATTTTGGTAATTGTAAAAGGTGATGTTTTCAAAAAATTATACAACAACTTTTTATTTTCCATCGTAATTATACAAAAATTAGTTCTAACTCTCAGATTATCTTAATAATATGATATTCTTTATTATTTCCAAAGATAATTATCATATCTTTAATGGTAACAAAATTACAGCTGCTGAAATTTCGGATATTGTAAAAGGTAACGTTTTGAGAAAATTATTCAAAAGTTTTTTATTTTCCATCGCGCTATGTTCTAGCTTTCAGATTATCTCAACAACATGATTTTCTTTATTATTAACGAAGATAAATATCATATCTTTAATGGTCACAAAATGACAGCTCTTGACATTTCGATTATTGTAAAATGTAACGTTTTCAGAAAATTATACAACAATTTCTTATTTTCCAATGTATAATATTCTAGTTTTCAGATTATCTCAACAATATGATATTCTTTATTATTACCGAAGATAAATATCATATCTTTATTGGTAACAAAATGACAGCTGTTGAAATTTCGATTACTGTAAAAGATGATATTTCCAGAAAATTACACAACAACTTCTTATTTCTCGTCGCACATTGTTCTAACATTCAGATTATCTTAAAAACATGATATTATTTCTTAAGATAATTACCATATCTTTAATGGTAACCGAATTACAGCTCTTGAAATTTTGATTATTGTAAAATGTAACGTTTTCAGAAAATTATACAACAATTTCTTATTTTCCAATGTATAATATTCCAGCTTTTAGGTTATCTCAACATCATGATATTCTTTATTATTATCAAAGATAAATATCATATCTTTAATGATAACAAAATGACAACTGTTGAAATTTCGGTTATTATAAAAGTTGCCGTTTCTAGAAAATTAATCAACAACGTATCATTTCTAATCAGACAATGTTCTAGCTTTTAGATTATCTCGGTAAAATGATATTATGTATTATTCTCAAAGATAATCGTCATATCTTGAATGGTAACAAAATGACAGCAGTTGAAATTTCGCTTATTGTAAAAGATTACGTTTGCAGAAAATTATACAGAAACATCTTATTTCAAATCGGACAATATTCTACGTCTTAGATTATCTTAATAACACGATATTCTTTATCATTACCAAAGATTATTATCATATCTTTAAAGGTAACAATATGACAGCTGTTGAAATTTCGGTAATTGTGTTTATCACACAATATTCTAACTCTCAGATTATCTTAACAACATGATATTCTCATTTATTTCTAAAGATAATTATCATATCTGTAAAGGTAACAAAATGACAGCTCTTGAAAGTTCGATTATTGTAAAAGGTGACGTTTTCGGAAAATTATTCAACACCATCTTATTTCCCATCGGACAATATTCTACCTCTAAGATTATCTTAACAACATGATAATCTTTATTATCTCCAAAGATAATTATCTTATCTTTAATGGTAACAAAATGACAGCATTTGAAATTTCGTTTATTGTAAAAGGTGAAGTTTTCAGAAAATTATACAACAACTTCTTATTTTTCATCGCATAATTTTCTAACTCTCAGATTGATTCAACAGTATGATATTCTTTATTATTTCCAAAGATAAATATCATATCTTTGATGGTAACAAAATGGCAGCTGTTGAAATTTCGCCTATTGTATATGGTGACGTTTTCAGAAAATTATACAGCAATCTCTTATTTCCCATCAGACAATGTTCTAACTCTTATAATATCTTAACAGCATGATATTCTTAACTATTTCCAAAGATAATTATTATATCTTTAATGGTAACAAAATGACAGCATTTGAAATTTCGGTTATTGTAAAAGGTGATGTTTTCAGAAAATTATACAACAACTTTTTATTTTCAATCGTATAATGTTCTAACTCTCAGATTATCCTAATAACATGATATTTTTTTATTATTTCCAAAGATAATTATCACATCTTTAATGGTAACAAAATTACAGCTGTTGAAATTTTGGTTATTGTAAAAGTTGATGTTTTTAGAAAATGAATCAACATCTTATTTCCAATTGGATAATGTTCTAGCTTTTAGATTACCTCGAAAATATGATATTATGTATTATTCTCAAAGATAATCATCATATCTTTAATGGTAACAAAATGACAGCTGTTAAAATTTCCGTTATTATAAAAGGTGACATTTTCAAAGAATTAGGCAACCACATCTAATTTTTTATCGCACAATGTTCTAACTGTCAGGTTATCTTAACAACATAATATTCTCAATTATTTCTAAAGATAGTTATCATATCTGAAATGGTAACCAAATGACACCTGTTGAAATTTCGTTAATAGTAAAAGGTAATGTTTTCAGAAAATTATACAAATACTTCTTATTTTCTATCGCACAAAAATCTAACTGTCAGATTATCTTAACAATATGATGCTCTTTATTGTTTCTAAAGATAATTATTTCATCTTTAATGGTAACAAAATTACAGATGTTGAAATTTCGGTTATTGTAAAAGGTAACATTTTCAGAAAATTATACAACAATTTCTTATTTTACAATGTATAATATTCTAGCTTTCAGATTATCTCAACAACATGATATTCTTTATGATTTCCAAAGATTTATATCATATCTTTAATAGTAACAAAATTACAGCTGTTGAAATTTTGGTTATTGTAAAAGGTGACGTTTTCAGAAAATTATACAGGAGCATCTTATATCCCATCACACAATGTTCTAACTCTCAGATTATTTTAAGAACGTGATATTCTTTATAACTTTCAAAGATAATTATTATATCTTTAATGGTAACAAAATTACAACAGTTTTCAGAAAATTATACAACAATTTCTTATTTTCCAATGTACAATATTCCAGCTTTCAGATTATCTCAAAAACATGATATTCTTATTATTTCTAAAGATAAATATCATATTTTTAATGGTGACAAAATGACAGCTGTTGAAATTTCGATTATTGTAAAAGGTGACATTTTCAGAGAATTAGGCAACAATATCTTATTTTTTATCGCACAATATTTTAACTCTCAGATTGTCTTAACAACATGATATTCTTAATTATTTACAGAGGTAATTATCATATCTTTAATGGTAACAAAATTAAAGCTGTTGAAATTTCGGTTATTGTAAAAGGTAACGTTTTCAGAAAATTATACAACAACTTCTTATTTTCTAGCCCACAATATTCTAACTATGAGATTATCTTAACAATATGATATTCTTTATTATTACCAAAGATATATATCATATCTTGAATACTAACAAAATGACAGCTGTTGAAATTTCGGTTATTGTAAAAGCTGTCGTTTTCAGAAAATTATACAACATTTTATTTCCCATCGGAAAAGGTTATCTTAAACATGATATGTTTTATTATTATGAAAGATAATTATTGTATCTTTAATAGTAAGATGATAGGAGCTGTATAAAATATAAATAATATATGTTTCATCTCAGTGTTATATAAATATGCGGAACTGTGCATGTAGAAAAAGGAGGAAAGTTATTTAATGCATTGGTGATGATAAATCACCGCGGCATTTCTAATAAGCAAATGTTATTTTATGTCAGTTCCAGAACCAATTTGTCTTGGACGATTACCTGTGCACGAGTCATAACTTGCCTCCCGTGAAATCCTAAAGGCTGCAATCAAACGAATATAAATTTTCAGCCTCTGAGAAATTTGAACCATTGAATTTTGTACTTTTCCCTAAAAAAATAAGCTAAATCAATTTCTGACTTAATAAGGCCAATCAATGCATAGTATATGTTTTATACTTCGACCTCAATATTGTTTATTACTATTTATTTTGAATTGTTGTTTAGTTGTTAAGTAGTTTAGATGAGTTTGTTATTTTATTTTTATATATTTATTTCTCTCAATGTTGATTTATTTTGTTATTTTTTTTAATATACATAGGGTGAATTCCGTCAATAAAGTTATTATTATAATTTTGAAGTAGGTCAAAATTACGCAAAGATAATAAATGACTTATTGGAATAAATCAAGAGTACGTTTCAATACGTTGAATATTGTAGTATATTAAGAATACTCTAGGCCAAGTTACTTTAGACCAACAAAATTTATTTAAAAAAGGTTGTAAGTACTCCAGGAAAATGCATTGTTCATTGTGGCAGGTCTAAAATACGCTAAGATAGAATTACATGTGTTAAAATAGGTTAAAAGTATGCTACATCAATGGATTCTATATTTTATTAGGTTAGGATTACATAAAAACTTTTTCAATGACATTACTCTTTAATAATGACTTATAGTCGAAACTAGTACAATAAAAAATAATAAATATATGTAAAACAAACCATATGAAAGTTCAAAAATATCTAACATCGGGTTAATCAAGCTAGAAAGTTTTCTAAATATTCTAAAAGTTGGTTAATTATTGTTTAAGCAAATATTGTTGATTTTTTTTGTATTTAAACCTTTACTGTTACTTAATTAATTAAAGGATAATTTTTTTTATTATTTACTATTCATAAAGCCATGCTTTCATACAACTCAAAAGATTTTTATTTGTATATTAACCATAGAATTTGAGTTTCAATTAAATTGTGAATGTTTATTTTTCTCTTGTAATAAAATTGATAAAAATCTACAATTAAAACCTCTATTGTTTCGCATTTTTCGAGTCATGAATTTGGGTTACAATCGAGCATCTGAAGCTGCCGCTGCCGACAACGACGACGACGAGTAGTTCTCGCCGGTCGAAGAGAGAGTGTGAGACTGTCCCTCGTGTCATTGAGAAAGCCGACCTGTCTTGAGCCAAGTCGCGTAGAGACTGTAACGCCGGCACAAGTGGCACACCTGAGTCAGTCCATGGTCCGTCGGTCTGTAGAGCGCACGTATTTACAGTTAACACACGAAACTGTGCCACCGCTTGCGTCTTGAGGAAATCCACCACCTGTATAAGTTCGTTTTCTTGTGTTTTAGTGTGTGTGTGCATTTGTTTTCGGATTATATGTGTTTGAGGTTATGATGGAAGAACTAGCGTTTGGTCCACCACCGTTACCGCCGAAGACGCGTAGGTCCCCTCCAGAATCCGCGCCCGCAACGGTACTCTCCGGTTCTGAAGACGTCTTCGGTTACGACGTGCCGGAAACACGTAAAGGACATTCGCAGATCACGAGCAGTGGAGGTAACCATGTTGTCAAAATCAGGATCAACCCCGATAACGACGTGGTGAACGGGTACATCGACGCGAGTGTTGTGTGTGATGTTTCGCCCTGCATCCGAATCAGTGTTAACAATAACGAGATGATACAGAACGCGATGCCAGAAGCTGGTGCTGATCGTAACACCGGTTACTATTTCTACGCCCCGTTTATGTCTAGCGGACAGATTTCGCCCAGCGACACTTTGGACTCGGGCACTTGCAGCGATTTGGATAACAGCACTCCTCCGCCCTTACCGAAGAAGAAGATATCGTCCGGGGTCACTGTCACGGTCATCGGCGCCCAGCACAAACGAGCCTCGAGCCTGACGGACAGCGACGAATGCGAGAGCAACATCTCCTGCGACTCCCTCAACTCGGAAGACCTGCCCGAGGAAAAACCCACCTTTTCGACCACGAACAAAGAATGCAAGGCGAGCGCATTCCTGCCTCAAGGTCTTCTGCGAGACATTAGAGACCGTTCCGCCAAACTGACCCAGCAACCCGAAATCGCCGCGGCGGCGGACATGCCGGCCGCCCAACAACAACAACAACAAGAACAACAAGAACTGCCCATCGTCAAAGAGTGCACGTACGAGGAGAGGAACGATAGGAACGATAAAGTCAAGGAGGAAACGTTAACGTTCGACGCCGACAAATTTTACGAGTTTCACCTCAACGAGCACGTCGTCGAAAAGGATAATGTCAAAGTGGCCGACGACAAAGGCGACGATGAGACTTTCGCCGGTTACAAAGACTTGCTCGGTGGTAACGGTTCGGCGACGATAAGGAGTGCTAAAGGGACTGTTAGAGGTGTTAAAAATCGTGTCAGGGCCGGAATAGCCACGTTCCTGCTATTCAATGATCACACTAAGGTAAACAAAACACAAAAATGAAATGCGTTTTTATTTTCAGCGTTTAGAAAGTTTATTAGAGGAATGTTTACGTTTTTTTTAACCATTAAGAAATACGAGACATACCACAAAAATAAATGATTAACTCTTCAAAAAATTAAGTTGATAGCAGTAATTTTTTTTTTTAATTTCTACCAGTTCCACTGAATTGTAGAGTTTTTGAGTTTAGGTGAAGTGGTAATTACAAAAATGGTGATGTGGCCATCATAGTACTTTCCCTATATTTTTCTGAAAAACTATGAGGCAAAAAAGCTATTCTTAAACATTTGCCCAATTTTGGATTCTTTACAATTACTTGTAATATAAATTACATGATTATGAGTGTTCACCAAAAGTCAAAAGACCTAATATATAAACAAACACAAATTGATGCATTCATACAAATATTTCAAATAATTTTTGATGATGTTTTAATTAACGGAAGGTGGGATAGAGGATTTAGAATCCTCAACAAAAAGTAATAATCTAGTAGGAGATCCAGATAAGGTAAAGCGACAAATGCTAAAAAAGAAACTTTGATGAATCTAGAATTATAATTATTAGAAAATTTTATAACCCTTTAAAAAAATCCTAATAAATTTCACATACAATAAGATGAAAAAATCTAAAAGTCTGAAAGAAAAAATTCTGAAAAATTTTACAAGAAAACGCTTGACCATTGGTGAAAAATTAAAAAAATTAAACTGCGGAGATATTTTAGATATCTATAAAAATTCTTTATAAATTCTAAAACTCTCAAACAAATTTTCTAGTAATGTAGAATAAAACTTACTAGAAAATTTTAGAACATTTAATAATTCCAACAAAAAAAAGCAAGCAAGAAAAATCCAAGAGTCTAAAAGAAAATATTTCTAGAAAAAAAATCTCGAAACAATTTTGCAATTTCTAAGAAATTAAAAAGAAACCTTAACAACATCAAATAATCTGGACTTATTTTAGTTGAAAATTGTAAATTTTAAATTTTTAGAAAAAGAAAAACCTTTTAAAACCTAATGAAAATCTCGGAAAGAAAAATTACTAAAAAATTTTAGAAATTTATATTAAAAAAACTGCTTCGCAATTTCACAACCTACGAAAAAATTTCTTGGTATCTGAACAGAAAATTACTGGATATTTCTAGAATCCCTGAAAAGTTAAAGTAATAAATGCTTGATAAGACATATTTCTGTAAAATTCATTGTCAAAGAAAATTCTTATAATTTGGGGGAAAAACCCTGAATTAAAAATTGTCTTGAAATAAAACTGCAAAAAAATTCTACAAATTTTGACAAATATTCCGTGAATCTGGACTTTAAATTACTCAAAAATTCGAGAACCCTTTAAGAAAATCATGGATTTGTAAGATCTAGCAATTCTTCCTGAAAGGAGAGCCTACGACCGAATTTGGAAATAGAATATTTTTAATTACTGAAATCCTAGAATCCTTGTATAAATCCTAGACAATTTCGATAGAATAAAGCAAGTAAAGCAAAAAAAAGATCTTGAGGAATAATTACGATTTAAAGCGAAAATTCCTAAACGAAAAATTTCTAGAAATATAGCAAATATGTTTGAAATTACTAGAAAAAACTAAAAATTACTAACATATTCTAGAAATTTAGGGGACAAATGCTTGGCTCTGACCTCTGAACCAAATTTGGTTTCAAAATTATTTGAAAATTAATTTCTTATTTATTAATTAATGTAAAAAAATAATTAACTCTTGAACAATTACCATCAGATAAGAAATGCTGAAATGTTTCAAAAAAATATTTTTGGAAAAAAATTGTGAAAAAAAAGATAGAAAAAAATGCAGAAAATTTTAAAACCCTTAGCAAAATTTCTACGAATTTGCACATTGATTCTGGAACCTATTTAGAATTTTACTAATTTCCAGAATTTTTAATTACAGACCCTTAATATTTTCCAGGATTTCTTGCTTTATTTGTTTATTGAAGATTTTCTAGAAATTATAATGGAAGAAATTCTGGAAAATTGCTAATATTTTTTAAATGAATTAAAAATTGCTAATATTTTTTAAACGAATTAAAATCTAAAAAAAAATAGTCTCGATAAAGTTTGTAAAAATAGGAACGCAAGATGAATTGAAATTTTCTAGAAATTTTCTGAAGAAAACAAGCAAATTTGAATAATATAATATTAGAAATGTTTGAAGTTTCTAAAAATTAAAAAAATACAGTGAATTATTGAAGAAAATTCTTCAATTAGGGTGAGAAGAAAATTTTCTAGTAAATTTTAAAAGCTGGAAAGAAAAACTGTGTAAAAAGTATAACCACCCGATAATTTCTAAGAAACTTCATTAAAAAAAATTTCTTCACGAATTGGTAATTTTCTATAAAATTAAAATCTAAAAAAAAAAATATTTGACTCTGGACAAAGTTTCTAAAAATGAGGACGTTAAATTACTTGGAAGTTTCTAGAAGTTTTCTAAAAAATCAAGCAAATTTGAATAACATAAAACAAGAGTTTCTAAAAATAAAAAATTAAATCCGGAAAAATACAGAACTCTTGAAGAAAATTCTCCAGGTATAGATGATATCACAGCCAAAATGATAAAATATATGGGGGGAAAGAATTCCTGGAAATAGTAAATGATATCATCAAGAATCACAAGATACTCGAGGAATGGTATTCTGTAAAAACGAAGCAATATTTCCAAAATATTTTGTTTAAATGATTAGAAAACATTAACTAATTGAATTGTCTAAAATGTTTTTCAGACAAGTAATAGTTAACATCCTCTTCCGTTTTTATGTACAGAATAGAGTACACAAAAGTATTATTTGGTTTCCATTAACAAATTAGTAATTACCCAATTACACCCCCGATTTACCGTTAATAAAGGTATTATATTATAAAAAATCTAAAAAATCTAGGACCTCAAAAAAATGAAATCACTGAAAATTTCCTGAACCCTCGAGAAAAGATTTCTACAATCAAATTTTCTAAAAAGTTGTAGAGCCATCAAGAAAAACTTTGCAATTTAGAAGAAAACCTTGAAATCTGAAGGAGAAATATCTGGAAATTTCTTGAGCTCTTGGAAAAAAAGTCTAGATTTCTAAATGAAAATTATCTAAAAATTCTAGAACCTTCTAGAAGACCAGTTGAAAAAATAACTTGAAATCGGGAAGAGAAATTACTGAAAATTTTATAGCCTCTAGTTGAAACAAAATGTTGAGTTCTAGAAAAGCAATTACTAATATTTACCTGAATTCTCGAAAAGAAGACGAATTAAAAAACATTTAGAGTCTGAAAGAAAATCTTCGCAATTTATAAGAAAAGTTGAAAAAAAAAATTAATTTCGGGAAGAAGTTATTTACCTTTAGAACACACTATAATCAATAATTCTGAAATAATAGACAATTTTGGTAAACAAAATCTACAAGAGGGTGTGACCATTCTTTTAGAAAAAAAAAAATTCTAGAAAATCCTAATGCCGGAAAGAAAATCTTTGCAATTTAAAAATCTTGAACTCTGGAGAATAAATTTTTAGAAATTTCCTGGACCCTCGAGAAAATATTCTAGATTTCCAGAAGAAAATTCTAAAAATTCAAGAGCCACAAAAAAACTCTGCGATTTAAAAGTTGGAAACAAATTTGAAATGTGGAGAAGAAATTACTTCAAATTTCCTGAACTCTCGCTAATAAGTCTAGATTTTTAAAAACAAATTTTCTAAAAAAACTTTCATTTAAATCTTCGCAATTTACTGGAAATGTCCCGAATTCTACATTTCTAGAAAAGAAATTCTAAAAACTTCGCAGTTTAAAAGACAGCTTAAAA
The DNA here is from genome assembly GCA_963969525.1 of Ontholestes murinus. NCBI lineage: Eukaryota > Metazoa > Arthropoda > Insecta > Coleoptera > Staphylinidae > Ontholestes > Ontholestes murinus. The sequence goes on along the minus strand of OZ018395.1, from coordinate 64,911,495 downwards.
AAACAATCTTGATATCTGAAGGAGAAATAACTGAAAAGAGTCTAGATTTCTAGGAATAGATTTTCTAGAAAAATCTATAGCCTCCAAATCTGAATAAAAGTTACTGGAAATTTCTGAACTCTTGAAAAAAAGTGTAAAGTTCTGTAAGATTTTTTTTATTTAATTTTTGAGCACTGAAGGAAATCTTTACAATTTATAAGACAATATTAAAATCTGGAAGAGAAATTACTAGAAATCCTAAAAGAAAATTCTATAAATATTGAAACGAAAAATCAAGAACTCCCGAATAGGAACTTTGATTAAAATTCTGGAAATATGAAGAAAAAATTACTGTTAACTTCTAGAATCCTCAAAAAAAGGTTTAAAAATCTACAAAGAAAACTTGTGAAAAATTCTAGAATCCTCGATCAAAATTCTTTGAAAAGGAAGATAAAAAAAACTGAAAATATGGAGGAGGAATTCCGGAAACTTCTAGAAGCCTCTAAATAAGTTCTAGAAATTTTGAATAAAATATCCCAATAAATTGTAAAGTTAAACAAAATCTTGGGAGAGTTTTCTAAATAATCTAGAGCTCTCGAAATCTTTGCTAAAAATTCTGGAAATATCTATTTATTTATTAGATAAGTAAAAGAAATCACTGTACACTTCTAGAATCCTCAAAAAAAGTTTTATAAATCTAAAATGAAATCTTGTGATAAATGTAAGAAAACTAAAAGTATGGATTATAGAAATTTAGCAGAAAATTTTCTAATAGAAAAAGTTGAACAAAATCTTGTATAGAAACCACGAAGTAATTTCTTTAAATAAATATAAATAATGATTTTCTGAAAAATTTTGAAACTCTTGAATAAAATCTTTACTAAACTTGTAAAAATTTCGAGACTTCTCGATGAAAATTCTTTGGAAAGGGAGTTGCAATAAAAAATAAAAGTAAGGAGGAGAAATTACTGAAATTTAAAGAAAAATCTAAAACATTTTCTAAAAAGTTATTTTTTTTTCTCACAAATTAAGAACTTTACAAAAAACATGTCTTAATAAAACTTGTTCAGTTTCTTGTACCCTTTAACTTTTATTTGATAAGTTTTGTAAAAAATTTTATATTTACAAAAATATCAGAAAAAAACAAATAACGGCCTCGAGTAAACATCCACTTCCGGTTTTTGAATGTTCACCAAAAGCTTTTCAGTTTCAGTTTTTAACGATTAAACATTAAGTTTAAAGTTTCATCTCAATCGGATCATTCGTTTTTGAGATACAGCGCCCACAGACATTTTCACGCACGAAAACAATACTTCCCCATATATACTATATAGGGAAAGTAAAAAATAAAAACACTATTACTTCTCACTTCACTTATTTATAAAGAATTGAAGCAAGGAGTAAAAGTGTTTTTAATTCTTGTTCTTAATTGCTTTCGATTTTATTTGTTTAAAATTTTCTATGGATTTTGTATGGATACAGAAAATTCCATATTGTCCAAAAGTTTGAAGTAGCCCTTCTATTTTAATTATCTTTAACATTTTTGCTAGCACCCACGGTCTTATTTTTAAATTTTCTTCAATACATAACACGATAGGTAATTGAATTTTTAATGTATATGTAGGGTGGGTGGGTGGCCTCTATCTACCCTTCAATCAATTAAACAGACGCGAGTGTCTTTCTTATGAATATATTGCATATAATAACTGATTTATCAAATTAATTTTGCATAACTTTTTTCATATACAATTATTATTACAGTAAAATCGTTGCGTATGTTCTGCTGATTGGAGGGTGGATAGAGGCCACCCACCCACCCTACATATACATTTTAACTTAAATCACTGATCGCGTTGTAGTTTGCAGAAAATTTCAAAGTGCTCAGAAGTTTTAAGTACTTCTTCAATTTTAAAATATTAACTGCTTTTAATATTTTTGCGGGCATCCACGGTTTCATTCTTAACTTTTGTTCAATTCGTAACACGATCAGTAACTGAAGTTCTAATGTATATGTAGGGTGCATGGGTGGCCTCTATCCCACCCTCCAATCAATAAAACATAAGTGAGAGTTTTTGGAAAAGTATTGTACACAATAGATACTACATCAAAATAATTTTACACAACACTGTTTATATATAGTTATTATTTCAGTAAAATTTCACGAATGCTTTACTGATTGGAGGGTGGCATAGAGGACACCCACCCACCCTACATATACATTAGAACTTCAGTTACTCTTGTAGTTTGCAGAAAAATAAAACAAAGCTCGTCCAATAGTTTTAAATTGATCCTCTTCGTGAATAAAAGTAAGAATTAAAACATTTCTGTTTTCTTTAGTACCAAAATTTGGGTTTTATGGTTAGTAAATTTAGAGAGTTTAATTTATTTTATAACTTATTAGTTGTTTTTATTCAATTCTGTTTGAAATGTTTTTGATTGCATCAAAGGTTTCATTATTTATTCTTGTGCCAACTAAAAGACTGTCAGTAATTAAAATTCAATTGTATATGTAGAGTAAGCGGGTGGATAGAGGTCACCCACCCACATATAAACATATAGAATTTAACTTGAATGACTGACCGTCTTGTAGTTTGCAGAAAAATAAATTAGAGCTCGTTTCGTAGTTTCAAATGAATTTTCTATTTGAACAAGAGTAAGAAATTAAACACTTTTGTTTTCTTTTGTACCAAAATTTTGAATCTGGTTTTGTTAAATTTAAAGTTTTATTCTGATTTAATAACTTTTGTTTTCATAACTTGTTAGTTATTTTTTAATCAATTCTGTTTGAAGTATTTTTGCTGGCATCAACGGTTTTATTATTTATTTTTGTGCAAACTAAAAGACTGTCAGCAATTAAAATTAAATTGTATATGTAGGGTGGGTGAGTGGCCTCTATCCACCCTCCAATCAATAAAACCCAAGCGTGAGTTTTTGAAAAAAAATTGTGCATAATAGAAAATATATACAAATCATTTTACACAACAATTTCTATATTAATTTATTATTTCAGTAAAATTGTCGCGTATGTTATAGATATTGGAGGGTATAGTTTGCAGAAAATTCCAAACTGTCTAAAAGTTTAAAGGAATCCCTCTATTTTAAAATATTAACTGCTTTTAAAATTTTTGCTGGAGCCCACGGTTTTATTTTTGAGTTTTCTTCACTTCACTAATTACACCAACCTAAATTAATTTCTTGTTCCAAATTTATCATAATATAGTCAGTCACAAATTATTTAACGTACATTCAATCATTTTTAGTTCATTTTACAGAAAGAAATACGTTCAAACTAGTGTTGCTTTGATAGCCTTGCTATTTTGTAACACGCAAATTACTTTTGTATTATTCAATGTCTGTCGAAGTATTAGCTAGAGAAGTAGTTGTTTCAAAAGTGGTTTGTTCTTGTAGTCTTAATAAGACTCATTTGTTGTAGATTTTACGAAATATTTTCGTGTTTTTTCTAATTATTAATTAATTTTCTACAACGTAAAGGACTTATATATTTTATTTTCTTCACTTCATAACACAGACAGTAATTAATTTTTTAATGTATATGTAGGGTAGGTGGATGACCTCTATTCCACCTTCCAATCAATAAAACCTAAGCGAGAGTTTTTTTTAAAGTTTTGTACATAATAGATAGTATATCCAAATAATTGTACACAACACTTTTTATATATAATTATTATTTCAGATAAATTTTCGCGCAAGTTTTACTGATTGGAAGGTAAGGTAGAGGCCACCCACCCTACATATAAAATTTAACCTCAATTATTCTTCTTGTAGTTTGCAGAAAAATAAATTAGAGCTCAGTAATCAATTTTCTATTTGATTAAGAGTAAGAAATTAAATTAAACACTTTTGTTTTCTTTTCTACCAAAATTTTGGATATATTTTTGATAAATTTAAACAGTTATTTAATAGCTTTTGTTTCTATAACTTGTTAGTTAATTAAAATTAAATTATATATGTAGGGTAGGTGGGTAGCCTCTATCCCACCCTCCAATTAATAAAACATAAGCGAGGTTTTTTCCAGAAATTATTATTTATAATTCATCGGATTAATTTTATACAACATTTATCATATACGGTGACGCAAAAGTAATGTCATAGTTTGAATTGACTGCAATTTTGTTATAAATGAAAAAAGAGCTCTGTTTTCATCAGAAATTTATTTGACAGTGTATTGTTAATTACATTACTTGGAAAATATTATATTGCTCAAATAATAATTGCATAATTGCACTCGTTTTGCTGCATTTCGAATTGTTGCTTGCAAAACATCTGGCTCCAAATTGGCGATTTCTTCTTCAATGTTAGCTTTCAAGTCTTGAAAGGTTCTTGGTTTATTGTGGTAAATGCGAAATTTTAAAAAGCCCCGAAGGAACAAGTCTGTATGGCCAGTTCAAATCTCCAAAACGGGATATGACTCGACCTGGAAATTGGTGTCTCGAAATCTCCATAGTAACCCGAGCTATGTAAGCGGTTGCTCCGTTGGGTTTTGATCATTGTTGAAACCAACAATGATCAAAACCCAATGCAGCAACTTGCGACAAAAAAATTAGTTTAGCACCTGCCTATAACGCTCGCCATTTACGGTTACCACCCAATCACTTTTTCACTGCAAATGCCGCACAAAATAGTCACTTTGAGGGGATGCAATGGATCTTCTTGCATTACATGTGGATTCTATGTGCCCCAGAAACGCAAATTTCGTTTGTTAACATAACCACTTAAGTGGAAATGGTCCTTATTATAATGTTTGATACGAAGTTATCATGTGTATCGCCCCATGGATTTTTGACAACCAATTCACTATATATCTACATCATAAATATCAAAGCACACTGACATTTGGCGCCATCTGCAAAAATGGCGGCCAATTTAAACTATGACATTACTTTTGCACCACCTTGTATATAATTATTATTACAGTAAAATCGTGGCGTAGGTTTTATTGATTAGAGGATGGGATAGAGGCCACCCATCCACCCTACATATACATTTAAACTTAACTTACGAATAGTGTTGTAGCTTGTAGAAAATTTAAAAAAAAACTGTTGATGTCAATAAAAATATTAAAAATTAGATTTTAGTTTAAGCCATGTTTTTTAATAGTAGAAATCAAATATGAATAATTATATTTTATGTCACACTATCCAAAATTAATTAGTTCAGAAAAATATTACCCTTTCTTAGGTTTTAAAGATTTTTGGGCCAATTTCTAAGCTGTCAAGTTTTTAAAATAATATTGAACATTTCCAGAAAGTAAATTTTAAAGGAATCTTATTACACATTTGTATAAAATACTTATAGTTGTTCAGTTCTGTTATACTTGACGCTCAGTGAAACCATTGCGTGCTTTACTCTTTAGAGGGTGTGTAGAAACCCTGCCACTAACTATTTCTACACATTTATAGCTTACACAAAAATCAGTTTTAATAATTTTAATAACACTAACGCACAATGTGGGATTTTGCGAATCCAGGAGGAAAAAAGTGCTAAAAACAACATACAAAATATTTACTTATAACCCACTAAATGCTTAGCTGAGGTACTAAATATGCCGTTAGCAAAATATATAATCTGTAGATGTCCGGCCTTATTGTCAATTGTTCGACAAAAGAAGTTAAATATTTGTCACTTAAAAACAGCTTCGCAGTCATTCCTTCCGCGTAAATTGTGAAGGTTGTATTATATAAAGTATTTATTTGTGACAACTTTTTTCCATGGATAATTTACATCAAGACTACATACCTTGTTGTAAATTATATTGTAGTCTAAGAAAGATTCCTCAATTATGTATTTTTAACAAAATTTTAGCAAAGAGTATTCGATAAATAATCAGAAATTAATTAGAAGTGGTGATTTCATTGGACTGCCAAAATTTTTGTACAACTTTGTACGCCATGATTTAATTTTTTTTATAATTTTGGATCCATCTAGAATATATACAATAAAATTTTGAGTGCATTAAATTGCGTATTTCAAAAATATCTAAGTGTAAAAAAGTGAGGATAATAACCTACGATCAACTTCTTCTACGACAGAAATTGACATGTGACCTTAAAGGTAAATTTACCATACATAATTGTTCTCAAATAACTAAGACGAATTAAACCAGACTGTTAATTCGTTCACGATCAGGATCAACCAAAGAAATATCGAAATAAAATGTGTTTTTAAACAAGTTCAATGATTGGTTAAATTCTACCGTTACAATAATTAATTTGGATGCACCCAGTACAAGTGGAATCAAAAGTGCAAAAAAATTGGGCTGCCAAAAAAAGACTTTAGTTCAAAATTAAGTTGAGGAAATCTGACAAAAGAAATGCTGCATCTATGTTGCAGCAATTGGCTTCAAGTCCATAAAGAACAACTAAAGTGAAGAAAGCACACCACAGGCCAACAAACGCCTCAGTATTTTGCAGAAGAAGCATTGGCATTGATAGATACAACAAAATTAATGTAAAGAATATATTAAATTATTAGAAAATCGGCATTAGATAAGCAACTAAAAATATATCTATCCTACGACAAAATAAAAAAGAGCTTTGTATAAATGTATATACATTTCTGTAGAAATATGCGTGGATTATATTTTACAAACTTATTTTACGTCCTAAATAAACTAATACAATTCAAAAAGATGTATTTATTATAATTTATAATTTTTTTGTAAAATCCCACACTGTGCAACGGTTTGTTTGTTTAATTTTCTGCAAACTACAAGACGGTCAGTAATTGAAGTTTGAATAAATATGTAGGGTGGGCGAGTGGCCTCTATCGTACCCTGCAATCAAAAAATCATTAGCGAGTGGTTATTTGAAAGATGTTGCGCATAATAAGTAATCCATCAGATTAAATTTACGTATTTTTTTATTTATAATAATAATTACAGTAAAACAATTACGTGTGTTTTCCTGATTTGAGGGTGGGATAGAGGCCACCCACCCTACACATACATTTCAACTTAATTCACTGAACGTGTTGTAGTTTACAGGAAATTTCAAACTGTCTAAAAGTTTTAAGTAATCCTTTTATTTTAAAATATTAACTGCCTTTAATTTTTTGCTTACAGCCACAATTTTATTTTTGAATTTTCCTTAATTAGTAACACGATCGATAATTGAAGTTTTAATGTATATGTAGGGTGGGTGGGTGGCCTCTATTCCACCCTCCAATCAATAAAACATACGCGAGGGTTTTTATAAAAGTTTTACGATCCGTTTTGTATTATTAAAAAAATCCAAATTTCCACTGAAAGTAATTTTTCCAACCTGAAGTATTATTTTTAATCGTCGCCATTTTATTTCTAATAAATATTTTTCAATTGTTTTAATGAATGATCAAACTGTAATTAATTTTTAATAGATTTTGTTACTTAAAAGCAAAATCCTTTATGGATTATTAAAACTAAATCAATCCAAATCCTTGAATGTAATTTTTCCTATCTTTATTTTGAGCTTTGATTGCGGCCACTTTGTTTCCAATTAAGTTTTTGTGAATTATTTCAATAGATTATCAAACTCTTACAATTTTTTTTAAAGATTTTTTAATTTTAAATCTAAATACTTCTAAATACAAATTATTTAATTGAAAATCCAAATTTTCACTGAAAGTAATTTTTCCAATTTTTACTATATTTGAATTTTGAGTCCCGCCATTTGGTTTTCAATCGAATTTTGACAATTAATTAAATAGTTTATTAAACTAGGTCTAATCCTTTTAATATTTTGTAATACAGTGCACGCCGCTTAATGTGATCACAACGGGACTCGGGGTTTTTGATAACAATAACCGATTGATAATAATAACCGAAAAAACAAAACTTTATTTTAAATAAAAATGTATAACGTAACAAACTATAATAACGTAACATAAACTCTTCAAAAATTATTACTACATACAATATGTATTTCATTTAAATTTAAAACAAAATAAAAAACAAATTCATATTAAAAAAACTCATCTATAGTCTTTTCGTTGGATCTTTCGTCGTACGTCACAAATTATCGCTTCGAGAAACGACGCAAAAACATTCAGTCTGATAAAGTAAACCAAATGCGTTAGAAAAAGAACGCACTGTAAAACTTTCGTCGTTTTTTGAAGCGATAGTTTGTGATGTACGACGAAAGATCTAACGAACAGACTATAGCGTTGTTTGTATCTGATTTTCGCGGAGCAAGTAATTAATGAAAATTTCATAGACGTAATGCGTCTGAAAATCAGATGACCTGTGCTGCATACCACGTCGCAAAACTTCCAGGGCTTTTCTCATTTCGCTAATTGTTGGGAGTTGCATTGCTCATGACGAAAACATTTCTAAGAAAAAAATGATAACATAAACCGAAATCATGATTACTATAAACGAAAATTTTTGTATGTAGTATTACACGTCCGGCCCGTTCTTCGCAAAAGTGATAACAATATCCGATTGATAACATTATCCGTGATTCTAATAAGCGGCGTCTACTGTATTTCAAACTAAATTCTTTTAAGATTACGCTTTGGACCTTTTTCAAAGCACCGTACGCAATTTTTCTAATCTAAAGTTTAAATTTAGAAAGTCGCCATTTTGTTTCCAAACGAGTTTCCAGAATGATTTTAATAAATTATTAATCACTAATTAATCGTTATAATATTAAAGCTAAATTTTTCTCGAATTGAGCGTCATTATTTGGTTTCCAATCGAGTTTTCTGGATAATTTCAATAAATTATTAAACACTAGATTTTTTTTAATTATTTTGTTAATTATAACGCCAAAAATTCTTTTGGATTATCTTTAAAATAAAATTCAAATTAACGAATACAATTTCTTCAATCTCTCAGTTTGAATTTTGATCCTCGCCATTTTGTTTCTAATCAAATTTTATAGAATATTTTAATAAATTCATAAACAGAAATTAATTCTGTAATAGTTTTTATAATTTTTCATCGAAATTCTTTTAGGATTAAATAATTTTACAAATCATTGAATGCATTTTATGTAAACTTAAGTTTAAGTTTTGAACGTCGCCATTTTTCTTTCCAATTCAGTTTTTTGAAATATTTGAATAGATTATCAAACTCTACTTTATTCTAAATAATATTTAGGAATTTACAGCCAAATTGTTCGTGGATTATTTGAAAAACACTTTTTCAAATCAACGAATGCATTTTTTCCTAATTTCAATTTTAAATTTTAAGTGCCGCCATTTTGTTTCTACTCAAATTTTCTGAATAATTTCAATAGATTATAAAACTCTAAATAATTTTTAATAGATTTTATTATTTTAAAGATACATAATAAATAATACATCCAAATAATTTTAGACAATAATTTCTATATATAATTAATATTTTAGTAAAATTGTCGCGTATTTTTTATTAATTGGAGGGTGTGATAGAAGCCACTGTTTTATGTTAATTTTCTTAAAAAAACATTACATTTTCTAAGGTTGTAAAGATTTTTCGGTTGTTTACTAAGCTGTTACATTTTTAAATGATTTTAAACATTAGAATTTCCGGAAAGTAACTTTTAAAGGAATCTTATTCTACATTTGAATAAAATGCACTTATAGATTTTCAGTTCTCTTATACTTGAGACTTAGTGATGCCATCGCGTTCTTTACTGTCAGGAGGGTTTTATAAGAACCCACCCACTAACTATTCCTACACATTTGTAGCTTACACAAAAATACGTTTTAATATTTAAGTTTAATTTTCTGCAAACTACAAGACGGTCAGTAATTGTAGTCAAAACGTATATGTAGGGTGGGTGGGTGCCCTCTATCCCACCCTCCAATCAATAAAACATAAGCGAGGGTTCTTAGAAAAGTTTTATACATAATAGATAATAAATACAAATAATTTTACACAACACTTTATATATACATATAATTATTATTACGGAAAAATTGAATCCTAATTTTTACTGATTGGTGGGTTGAATCTTAATAATATTTCAAATTCTTGGCCTATTATTTTAAAACGATTTTTTCTGTATTCACATTGTTGTTCCAATTGGATACACGTATGCTTCTCTGAAGGAAAGTCTTGTTGTGTTCACGAGTTTTAATTAGATTTTGCGGTTAGTAATCATGGGAGTTACGTATGATAGATGCGCGGGTATAATAACATCTTTTCACTCTCCGGTTCTTCGACGGTTCGTCATTCTTTCTTCGCTGAATGCATTTACCCACGAAGATCGCTTAACATTCTAAGCGTACAGGCGCAACTGGAAATGTGTTCGTGCACTAATCGTGAAGGTATTTTCATCTTTCTACACAGTAAGAAACACTATATTTTTATCCACGACATTATATTTACTTGAGAAAAAATGATGGTGGTGATCTCTAATAAGTTGTCGTTAATTTTCATGTAAAATAAGATATGTCTTATACCATAATTTGTAATAAATTGTAGTATAAAACATTGCAAAATGTCTTATTTATAGAAGAGAATGGTTGGGGATGATACTTACACTTAAATATCATTTTTAAATTGGATCCTACTTATAAATTTATTCTTTATTAAAATCTACGGTTTTGTATGTTTGCAACTTCAACAGTTAAAACTAGTTTTGTCTCCAGGAGATAAAATCAGTGACAGTGATGGAAGTATAAATCAGGAACTTTATCAGTATATATACATAACATATGGTGGATGGAGGGATTATGATTTTGTTATCATAACAAAATCATAATCTTAGTTTAAATAAATATTATTTAATTACAAGACGTATAATATACTTATCATCATCGTACTTTCGTATTTATAACTTATATTAAAAAATCTTTGTTTATCTAAAAAAAAAAACTGGATGAAGAAGAACTTGAAGAAATAAAATGAGTGTTAGTCCCTCAACAATATTTGTCTGATTAAGAACGTAGCGAAATAACTATTAATAACAAAACAATGATGTTTGTGCCCTGCAAGAGTTACAATAAAAAAATAAATAATAGCAATGGAATGGCAATAAAAATATTCCACCGTAAGTAAACTCGCGGTTTGAACTCAATTTAGCGGTTAGTAATCAACAATTACGTATGATAGATGAACAATTAAGATAATGGCTTCTTTTCACTCTCCAGTTCTTCTGCCTTGGCCGAATCGTTTAACATACTAGACCACTCGTATTTGTTCTTTAATACAAGGTAATTAAGGAAATCATCAACAATTATAAGTCTATTACACGATTTTTTTATTGGCGTTATGAATTGTGTTTTAAAGCTGCTCAAATTAATTTTATGATTTTTCTAACAGTCTGAAGAAACTATTGTAAACAACAACAGAAGTAATAGAGGCTACAAATCCTCCCTACACATACAGTTGAACTTATAATTACTGACTGTTTGTAGTTTACAAAATAATTGAGCAATAAAATAAAGGAAATAATATTGTAATTGAAAAATTGTAAAAAATAACCACCAGTGAAATTAACTTAAAAACTTTTAATTCTAATTAAGAATTAACGTATCTATAATAATACTCCTGTTAAATAATTGTTGTATCAAAGCTAGAAACAAAATGCCAGCGCTGCAAATGTGAATTTGAAAAAGGAAGGAAAATAAATTACATTCGACGTTTTAATTTCTTTTAATACTATAACTACGTGTATAATGGGACAAAAAAATTATATAATCTATTAAAGATTCATGTACTTACAAAACCCATACAAAATATTTGCCAAATCATAAGCAGAAACAAAATGGCAACAGTGTAATTGAGAATTAAGGGAAATAAAATTGTATGCAGCGGTTTAAAAAATTGTAAAATATGAACCACTGGTAGAATTGGCTCAAAAATTGTAAATTATATTTTCAATTAATATATTTACAATATTTATATAAAACAATTGCCGTATCGTAGCTAGAAACAAAATGGCAACGCTGGAAACGTGAATTAATGGAAATAAAAGTGTATTCTGTGATTTGAAAAATTGCAAAACATTAACCACCAGTGGAATTAGCTCAAAAATCATAAATTTTATTATGAATTAATGTATTTACAATATTCATTTAAAACAATTGCCGAATCGTAGCTACAAACAAAATGACAACGCTGCAAACTTGAATTAAGGGAAATAAAAGTGTATTCAGCGGTTTGAAAAATTGTAAAACATTAACCACCGGTGGAATTGGCTCAAAAATTATAAATTATATTACGAATTAATGTATTAACAATATTCATATAAAACAATTGTCGTACCGCAGCTAGAAACAAAATGGCAACACTGCAAACAGGAATTAAAGGAAATAAAAGTGTATTCAGCTGTTTGAAAAATTGTAAAAATTAACCACCAGTGGAATTGACTCAAAAATTATAAATTATATTAAGAATTAATGTATTTACAATATTCATATAAAACAATTGCCGTATCCTAGCTAGAAACAAAATGGCAACGCTGGAAACGAGAATTAATGGAAATAAAAATGTATTGTGGTTTGAAAAATTGTAAAAAATTAACCACCAGAGGAATTAGCTCAAAAAGTGTAAATTATATTACCAATTGATGTATTTACAATATTTATACAAAACATTTGCCGTTTTGAAGCCAAAAACAAAATTGCAACGCAGCAAACGTGAATTAAAGGAAATAAAATTGTATTCAGCGGTTTAAAAAATTGTAAAAAATTAACCACTGGTGAAATTGGCTCAGAAATTATAAATTATATTATAAATGAACGTGTTTACAATATTCACATAAAACAATTGCCGTATCGTAGCTAGAAACAAAATGGACGCGGGAAACGTGAAATAATGGAAATAAAAGTGTATTCTGTGGTTTGAAAAATTGTAAAAAAGTAACCACCAGTGGAATTGGCTCAAAAATCATAAATTATATTATGAATTAATGTATTTACAATATTCATATAAAACAATTGCCGTATAGTAGTTAGAAACAAAATGGCAACACTGCAAATATGAATTAAAGGAAATAAATTTGTATTCAGCGGTTTGAAAAATTGTAAAACATTAGCCACGCGTGGAATTGGCTCAAAAATTATAAATTATATTATGAATTAATGTATTTACAATATTCATATAAAACAATTGCCGTACCGTAGCTAGAAAGAAAATGGCAACACTGCAAACATGAATTAAAGGAAATGAAAGTGTATTCAGCAGTTTGAAAAATTGCAACATATTAAACACCAGTGGAATTGGCTCAATAATTGTAAATTATATTTTGAATTAATGTATTTACAATATTCATATAAAACAATTGCCGTATCGTAGCTAGAAACAAAATGACAACGCTGCAAACATGAATTAAAGGAAATAAAAGTGTATTCAGCGGTTTGAAAAATTGCAAAACATTAACCACCGGTGGAATTGGCTCAAAAAGTATAAATTGTATCATGAATTAATGTATTTACAATATTCTTATAAAGTAATTGCCGTATCCTAGCTAGAAACAAAATTACAACGCTGCAAACTTGAATTAAGCGAAATAAATGTGAAATCAGCGGTTTAAAGAATTGTAAAAAAATTACCACCAGTGCAATTGGCTCAAAAATTATAAATTATATTATGAATTAACATATTTACAATATACATATAAAATAATTGCCGTACCGCAGCTAGAAACAAAATGACAACACTGCAAACGTCACTTAAAGGAAAATAAAATACATTCGTCAGTTTAATCTTTTTTTCAGAAGATATCCACGCATGCAAATCGCTTAAATGTTGATTAATCTATAAAATAATCATGTATTTACAAAATAAACACAAAAAAATTGCTAGATCACAGCTTTAAACAAAATGGCAACATCTAAAACATGAATTAATGGAAATAAAATTGCATTGAGCGATTTGAAAAATTGTATAAAAATTAAAAAAATAACCACCAGCGAAATTAATTAAAAGTCTTAATTTTATTAAAAATTAACTTATTTAGAATACTATAAAATACTTGCTATATCATAGTTAGAAACAAAATGGCAACACTGCAAAAGTGAATTAAGCGGTTTTAAAATTTGTAAAAAATTAACCACCAATGAAAATGATTTAAAAATTATAAATTATAATAAAAAGTAACGTATTTACCATACTCCTATAAAATAATTGCTATATAATAGCTAAAAACAAAATGGCAGCGCTGCAAAAATGAATTTAAGGAAAATAAATTACAATCAACATTTTAAAATCATTTAAAAAAATAACCACGAGTGTAATTGGCTTAAAAAATTATTAGATCTATCAAAAATTAATGTATTTACAAAATCCATCGAAAAAAATTGCCAAATCATAACCAGAAACAAAATGGCAACACTGCAAACGTAAATTAAGGGTAATAAAAGTGTATTCAGCGGTTTGAAAAATTGTAAATAATTAACCACCCATGGAATAGGCACAAAAAATATAAATTATATTAAGAATTAACGTATTTATAATACGCCTGTAAAACAATTGCCGTATAGTAGCTAGAAACAAAATTACAACACTGCAAACGTTACTTTAAAGAAAAGAAAATAATTCGTCGGTTTAATTTTTTTTCTTAGAAGATAGCCACGCGTGTAATTCGCTTAAATATTGATTAATCTATAAAACAATTAGGTGTTTACAAAACTAACACAAAACAATTGCTAGATCATAGCTAGAAACAAAATGGCAACATTGCAAACATGAATTAATGGAAATCAAATTGTATTGACCGGTTTGTTAAGTTGTAAAACAATTAATCACCTGTGAAATTAATTTAAAAAACCTTAATTCTATTAAGAATTAACGTATTGAGAATACTCCTATAAAATAATTGTCGTATCATAGCTAGAAACAAAATGGCAACGGTGCAAATGTGAATTTGAGGAAAATAAATTACATTCGACGTTTTAAATTATTTAAAAAAAATAACCATGTGTAATTGGCTTAAGAAATTATTAAATCTATTAAAAATTAATCAACTTACAAAATATATACAAAAAAATACCAAATCGTAACCAGAAACAAAATGGCAACACTGCAAAAGTGAATTAATTGTAATAAAAGTGTATTCAGTGGTTTGAAAAATTGTAAAAAATTAACCACCCATGAAAATGGCTAAAAAATTATAAATTGTAATAGGAATTAACGTATTTACAATATTCGTATAAAATAATTACCATATAATAGCTAAAAACAAAATGGCAGCGCTGCAAATGTGAATTTAAGGAAAATAAATTACATTCGACGTTTTAAATCCTTTAAAAAAAACAACGCGTGTAATTAGCTTAAAAAATTATTATATCTTTCAAAAATTAATGTATTTACAAAATCCATACAAAAAAATTGCCAAATCATAACCAGAAACAAAAACGTAGATTAAGGGTAATAAAAGTGTATTCAGCGGTTTGAAAAATTGTAAAAAATTAACCACTTGTGGAATGGGTCAAAAATTTTAAATTACTGTAGGAATTACCGTACTTACAACATTTTTATAAAATAATTGCCGCATCATAACTAGAAACAAAGTGGCAACGCTGCAAATATGAATTAAGCAAAATAAAAGTGAATTCAGCTGTTTGATTGTATAAAATTAACCACTGATGGAATTGGCTGAGAAATTATAAATTGTATTACGAATTAATGTATTTACAATATTATATAAAATAATTGCGATATCGTAGCTAGAAACGAAATGGCAACACTGCAAACGTGAATTAATGGAAATAAAAGTGTATTAAGTGGTTTGAAAAATTGTAAAATATTAACTACCCGTGTAATTCATCCAAAAATCATAAACTATATTATGAGTTAATATATTTACAATACTCATATAAAATAATTGCCGTATCGTAGCTAGAAACGAAATGGCAACACTGCAAACGTAAATTAATGGAAATAAAAGTGTATTCAGCGGTCTGAAAAATTGTAAAACATTTACCACTTGTCGAATTGGCTCAAAAATTATAAATTAGATTAGTAATTAACGTATTTACAATAATTTTATAAAACAATTGCTGTATCGAAGCTATAAACAAAATGGCAACGCTGCAAACTTCAATTAAGCGAAATAAAAGTGAAATCACCGGTTTGAAAAATTGTAAAAAATTAACCACCGGTCGAATTGGCTCAAAAATTATAAATTATATTTTGAATTAATATATTTACAATAGTCATATAAAACAATTGCCGTATCATAGCTAGAAACAAAATGGCAACGCTGCAAATGTGAATTTAAGGACAATGAATTACATTCGACGTTTTCAAATCTTTTAAGAAAATAACCACGCTTGTAATTGGCTTTAAAAAATATTAAAACTATTCAAAATTAATGTACTTACAAAATCCATACAAAAAATTGGCCAAATCATAACCAGAAAAAAAATGACAACACTGCAAAGGTGAATGAAGGCTAGTAAAAGTGTATTCAGCGGTTTGAAAAATTGTAAAAAATTAACCACCATTTGAATCGGCCCAAAAATTATAAATTATATTCAAAATTAATGTATCTATAATATGCCTATAAAACAATTGCTGTATTGTAGCCATAAACAAAATGACAACACTACAAACTTTAATTTAAAGAAAATAAAATACATTCGTCGGTTTAATTTTTTTGTTAGAAGATAGCCACGCACGTAATTCGCTTAAATGTTGATTAATCTATAAAATAATCACATATTTACAAAATTAACATAAAACAATTGCTAGAGCATAGTTATAAACAAAATGGAAACATTGTATGAATTAATGGAAATAAAATTGTATTGGGCGGTTTGAATGGTTGTAAAAAAATTAACCACAAGTGAAATTAATTTAAAAGGTCTTAATTATATTAAGAATTAACGTATTTGCAATACTCTTAAAAAATGATTGTCGTATCATAGCTAGAAACAAAATGGCAACGCTGCAAATGTGAATTTAGGAAGATAAATTACATTCGACGTTTTAAATTCTTTTAAGAAAATAAATACGCGCGTAATTGGCTCAAAAAAATATTTAGTCTATTAAAAATGAATGTATTTACAAAATCCATACAAAAAATTTGCCAAATCATAACCAGAAACACAATGGCAACACGGCAAAAGTGAATTAAGGGTAATAAAAGTGTTCAACGGTTTGAAAAATTGTAAAAAAATTAACCACCTCTGGAAATAGCTCAAAAATTATATAATTAACGTATTTATAACATTCTTATTAAATAATTGCCGTATCGTAGCTAGAAATAAAATGGCAACACTGCAAACGTTACTTTAAGGAAAATAGAATACATTCGTCGGTTTAATTTTTTTCTTAGAATGTAATGCGCTTCAATGTTGATTAATCTATAAAATAATCATGTGTCTATAAAATTAACACACAATAATTACTATACCATAGCTGAAAACAAAATGGCAACACTGCAAACGTGAATTATAGGAAATTAAATTTTATTCAGTGATTTGAAAAACTGTAAATAAATAACCACAAGTGGAAATTGTTTAAAAATTATAAATTCTATTTAGAATTAATGTATTTACAACATCCCTGTAAAATAATTTCCGTATCATAAATAGAAACAAAATTTCAGCACTGCAAATGTGAGTTTAATAAAAGTAAACTCGATTGAGAGTTTAAAAACTTGGAATTAAAATGGTGAAGGCATTTTATGATAAAAATTCCTCCACACACTAATGATAATTACAACTGGTAATCAAATGCAGACGTGGTGATTACAAAACGATCAATAAATGTTTTCACGTATTTTATTCATGGGTAATTAATAAGTTCACCGAATTGAATTTAGTTTTTACATGTTTGAACTTTCGCGAGTCGTCTGTAAAATGTATCTAAAGTAAATAAACGTTTAGGGGGTGAGTGACAAAGAGTTTTACTATCACTCTACGAGCAAGTTTGCCGAGCATGCATAAACGGATACTAACAATTTCCAATTACCTTTCGATGCCACTCAGGACGTAATTAAAACGCCAGACAATGCACTCAGAATTTAATATGTTGCATAGTTTCCCTTTTGATTATAACTATTGCCATCTATATACTTATCAACTACAAATTGGATAAAATACTATATTGAGTGAATAGAGTAAAAATTATGCCTATGTTCTAAAATATTATAGTCTATAGTATCTATATTTTATATTAAAAAATCTGCTTTTTACGATCGAGGATTGTTTTTTGACATAGACTTATGCCAATTTAGTTTATTTTGTATTTTTCATAAAAGCTTGAGAGCTACACTAACGATGTAGTTATACATCATTCTGTTTTAATTGCTATTATAAGTATATAACATACTTTATGTTTGATAATGATCAGTTTATGATCGAAACTATAGTCACAAGTATATAACAATTCTTCAGGTTGAAAATTCACTCAGAACAATTTAGTAGTCTTAATAAGACTGATTTGTTGTAGATTTACGAAATGTTTTCGAGCTTTTTCTAATTACTAGTTAATTTTCTACAACGTAAAGGACTTTATTACATTTTTATTCAGAACAATTTGTTTAAAGATTACTCATAAGGTATGCATTGTAATTTCATAAAATTCGATCACGAATGAGAATCGAGTAATTGTGTAATCGTTTGTGTAACAGCCGTAACCTTAATGTTAAATTTAATATGAAGAATTGCCTTTTGCGAATATGTGTGCGCTTGTAAATGTCATTCGTGCCGGGGAAGTACAATTAGCCTTGTTTTCAAGCGCTTGATTTTTATCACCAGCGGAAGGAAGTCGCACCCTGAATACTCCTTAAGTACTCAACTCTAATCACCTTAAGAAAAAACTATTAGCTTCATATAATTAAAACATCTAATAGATTTTATTCTGTTCTAATTGTAATTATGTAAAATTTCCAGTCCTGACATTCTTGAGGGTAATTACGGAATTTATTAAAATATGCTTAATAATTTTCATTCTCTAACTTCTACCTAATGGTAGAGGTGTTATTACCTGCTTGAGTACATACGCATATTTTGCTTTTTTTTTAATTTTATGACCCGCTTTCTCTCTCTCGCCATGGCCACACCTGTTTGTCCACTTTTTTCTCCAAAGGTAATTTCAGTTTCGGAATTCCTGAATCGATTAATGTGCATGTATGTACATAACGTATTTGTGTTTACTTAACTTAAATATAAAGAAACTAATGGGCGTAATTATTTATTGCTAATAATAAGCTTCATTTTATACAAATCTTAATAATAATAATAATCGTTTATTTCTCGACAGATTATACATTCAATAAGAGAGGAATATAAATAAAGTTAAAGTTAGATAAATAATGAAAAAGTATAATTAATAACATAATAAAATGGTCTTGGGTAAAATAAATAATTAATTTTCTAAAAATTTTTAATACATTATGTTAAGATGGATAATGTTTTATTTCAATAAATTATCTTACCCAATATATACAATTATTAGTTTATTATAAAAATATTTAATTACTACGTTAAGAAATGATTTATTAAATTTTACTGAGTGCAACAATTTTTGCATAACCTACAATTTTAGCCATTGAAATTAAACTCGATTAAAATTATTAAAACTAGTATCAGAGTGTTAAGAATTTGTTGACGTAATCAGAAAATAATGCCCTACTTAAATCATATAAGATTTTAAATAATAAATGACGGAGAAAAAATTACAAGTTCACAAACTTTGCTTATATATTTTTTTCTCCCAATGTGCAGGCCGGAATAAAAATGTTAATAACTGTAAAACTAAACAAATTATGTTATTTCTGTACTAATATTTCAATTAATAATTAAATAAGCTTTTCGAAGAATCATAGTTTATATATTTAACTTTTATAATAGTTGAGTTACGAGAGTGAAATTAAAATAACCTTAAAAATGTGATGTCCTCACTAAAAAAAATTATTAAGCATATTAAAACTAATTCCAAAACCATAAAAATTACAGATTATGTTAAAAAAAAGATGTGCTATTCATTAGTGTAAAAATTTTATATAGAAATCCAACAAATGTTTATAATAAAAGCACCTAAACTTTGCAAATTAAAAAAATATTTTTATTGTCCTTTTATGAGCGGGGTGTAATAAATGTTTTAATAAAAATAAAACTAAACACTTTTATAATTTCTAATCCAATTATTTAATTAATATATAAATGAGCTTTCCAAAACATAATTTACTTTGTTTTTAAAATTTACGGGTGCTGAGTTACGAAGGTGCAAACTTACATTAGGTAAAATGTGAGTGTGTAATAAAAACAATCGATTTAAAACATTAAATATCTTTACAGAATTATAAAAAATGATGTATTGTATTACGAAAAGAATATTTTAAACGTAATAATAAGGAATTTTAATGAAATCCGGTAGAATTTTAAATTACAAAGTCGCAAACTTGTCAAGTAATAAAAAATTTAATTTTACATTCTCTCAATATACAAGCTTTAATTCAAATATTTTTAACTATAAAACTAAATGTTTTATTTTATTTCTATTTAGATGCTTCGATTTATAAATAATTAGGCTTATAGAAAAATTAACTGCTGTATAAATATTATTTATAATTGATGAATTACGAACGTGCAAATTTACATCATGCAAAAATTTAGTAACTACTATATAAAAATTGATTAAATATATTAAAACTCTCCCGCAGAATGATTAAAATGCTTAATTAGATTTAGAAAGGAATGCTTTAATTGTTTCAGTAAAAAATTTTCAATAAAATCTAGCTAAGAACTAAAA
The DNA here is from genome assembly GCA_963969525.1 of Ontholestes murinus. NCBI lineage: Eukaryota > Metazoa > Arthropoda > Insecta > Coleoptera > Staphylinidae > Ontholestes > Ontholestes murinus. The sequence continues at coordinate 64,890,884 of OZ018395.1, read as the reverse complement.
TACAAGCTATTAAATTATCAACAAATAAAAATTGATTTTTATTTTCCCTCAATACACGCTGTATTAAAAATAATTTTTAACTCAAGAACTAAATGCTTAACTTTATTTCTATAACAACATTTATATTAATAAATTAATGAGCTTTTTAATGAATACATTTTTAGGTAGTTAGAATTTACGGTTGTTGAGTTATGGAGGTGCAAATTAGAATTAGCTGGAAATGATTTAAAATATTAAAACTCTTAAAAGGATTATAAAATTTATATATTATTTAAGAGAAAGGATGTGTTTATTTAAGATAAATAAATTTATTAAATTACAATTAAGAAAAAAAATTTTCAAGTAAAAAATTTATTTTTACAATCTCTCTATATACAGGCTTTAATTCAAATATTTTTAACTAAGAAACTAAATACGTTATCTGATTTCTATAATATGTTTTTGATAAAGATATAAATTGGCTTTTTCGTAAATTATTTGTTATATATTTAGTATTTACAATTATTGAATTACGAAGGTGCAAATTTGAGTTTTCCAAAAAATGTGGTGTCTGGTACAAATTTTGATTTAGCATATTACCACTTTCTCTAGAAGTATTAAAAACATGGGTTATATTAAAAAAAGAATATATTAATGATTATAATAAATAGTTTGAATACAATCCAACTAAGGATTAAAATACAAACTTTTAAACTTTTAACGTAAATATTTGATTTTTATATACGCAGGCTGTAATAAAAATATTTTTAACTCAGAAACTAAATACTTTATTTTATTTTTATAATAACTCTTGAGTTAACAAATTAATAATATTTTTAATGAGTAAATTTTTGTTGTTGACTTACAAGGTTACAAATTGTATGTCTGTAATAAAATATCGATTAAGAATATTAAAACTCTTCTAAGGATTATAAAGGATGTGTAGTATTTTAGGGTATGGATGGGTTTATTTGTAATAATAAATAAATTTATTAAATTACAGTTGAGAAAAAAATTACGAGCTTTTAAACTTTTCAAGTGAATGGTTAATTATTACATCCTCACTATATACAGCCTTTCATTCAAATATTTCTAACCAAAAAATGAAATAGGTTATCTGGTTTATATAATATGTTTTCGATAAAGAAATAAATAGGCTTTTTCTTAGATTAATTTTTATATACTTAGTTTTTACAGTTGTTGAATTGCGAAGGTAAAAGTTTGAATTATCTAAAAATGTATGCCTGTAATTAAAGTTCGATTTAAAATGTTAAAACTCTTTAAAAAATTATCAAAATTCTGTATTATTTTAGGCAAAGGATGTGTTTATTATTGAGAAAAAATTACAAGCTCTTAAACTTTTCAAATAAAAAGTTTAATTTATACATACAGCCTTTAATTCAAATACTTTTAACTAAAAAAGAAAATACGTTATTTTATTTCTATAATATATGTTTAATAAATATGCATTTTAGTGAACTATTTGTTATATATTTAAAATTTGCAATTGTTGAGTTCTGAAAGGAAAAATTTGCATTATCTAAAAATGCGTGCCTTTAATAAAAAATTGATTTAAACTATTAAATCTCTTGATAGTATAATAATAAAAATGTATTATATTAAGAAAAGGATGTGTTAAATTGACGTAATGAATAAATTTAATAGATTATAATTGATAAATAATTTACAAGCTCTTAAACTTATCAAGTGAAAATTAAATTTTTACGTCATCTCTGTGTTTCAAATATTTTTAACTATGAAACCTAATGCGTCATTTTGTTTCTGTAATATATTTTAAATTAGGAAATTAATAGGCTTTCTGATGAATCAATTGCTCTATATTTAGTATTTACAGTTGTCGAATTATGAAGGTGCAAATTTAAATTATCCAAAAATGAAGTATCTGCATTTAAAGATTGATACGATATATTAAAATTCTTCTCAGAATTACTTAAATTATAAACTGTATTAAGGAAAGTGCCTTTTATTTAATGTTAATAATAGATTTACTCAAATCTAATTGTGGCTTAAAATATAACATCGCACGTAAAAAATTGATTTATACATTTTTGCTCCATTTACAAGCTGTTATAAAAAAGTTTATAAAACTAAAAGTGAATATTCTATTTGAAATCACAGATTGCCTTTTAAATTGTCCTTAATTCAAATAAGTTTTGTTCATCTAATTAATTTAATTGTTTAAAAAAATCGAAATTAAAAATCATGTAAATATTTAAATACCCTGTGGTAAATTTGCACGTCCTAAATAATTATTGAATTGTTGTATCAGAGATACATAAATTATGATATAATTCATTTAGAGCTTGTTGGAATGTGTAGTTACGGAAGTCGTCGAATTATTTATGCAAAGACGCCGGTTTGTCTAACAGTTAAACGTTTTTGGGCATGTACCGGAAGTCGGTGTTTTATTGTATAAGTGCTGCCGTTCTAGAAACTGAAACTGTTAAATAATATGGTTGGAAAGTCGATTGGTTTTATAATCGTCGATAAAAGGTAAGCCACATAACGCAATGCTTAAATTTATGCTGATAAGAAAATCATGTTATATAATACAAATTTAATTGTATAATCGTATAAACATAAAACATTAAATGATGTTTTATATTGATTTAATGTAGAGGATAAGGATAATATATTTTATTGCTGGTATCGTATAATTTTCTTAAAATTCTTAGCATTTAAAGAATTATACTGATGTTTAACGTACTTTTGACTTACGTTAATAAAAAGTGCATTATAGTACCGTACTCTTGACCTACCTTAATAAAAATTGTATTATCGTAGCGTACTCTTGACCTACCTTAATAAAACATGTATTTTCCTAGCGTATTCTTGACCTACCTCAATTAATTATGCATTGTTCCAGCGAATTTCAGACCTGATTTAATAAAAGTCGCCTTTTTCTAGTTTAATTTTTAACCACCGCAAATTAATTAAGATTGTGGTATATCGAGGGTAAAAAAAATTACTCAACTAATTTTCTTTTTTTTTCTTTCAGGTAAGTCTTTTTAATATCAGAGGTGTGATATTTTCTCTATATAACTCCAGTTTGTATTTGTAAGTATATTCATTATATTATTTGATTTTCTATCTATGAACCTAAACATTATACGAGGTTCTTTTATAAAATAAAAGCCAGTAGCGCCCTCTCTCAAAGCATAGCGAAATCAGCAATTATTCATCAACGTAATCAATTAAAATCAATAACCCAAGGACAATACAAAATACATTTTATTAAACTAAATTTTAGAGAAATTTAATAACACGTTTTATTTAAATTTTTAAATTGACAAAAAATACATTTATCCCACTGAAATCATTAGTTTACAAGAATATTTCTGAATCATACTTTATTATTACAATAAAACAACTTATACAGGGTAACTGACGAAAAACCTTTGGTGCTGTATCTCGCTTATTTTTTATCCGATTTTAATAAATAAAACATCAAATTAAATCATTTTTAAAAGACTGTAATAAGATCTGAACTGTCATTTTTTCTCGTACCCAGTTTTTGACAAAATACGATCAACATTTTTTTTTAAATTGCTCTGTATATATATTTTTATTGATTCGCAAGGAGATTTTTTTTTCTGAATATAAAATTGTAGACAAATTTATCCATACATCAAACTCAAGTCGAGAAATTGAGGATTAAAAAAATAAATAAAAAGTCAAGTATCCATTGTAAACAATATACAGACCCTATTTTAAATGTCAAAAGTGACAGTGACAGCCATTGATACAATACTGCAACGATTTTTAATTATTTCATAATTAAAATGTTGCAATATTTCAAACACTGTACTAGAATTTTGTGCTTCTACAGAAATCGTTTTTCAGTTTTTAAAATCTTGTAACATTTTTATTATGAAATTATTAAAAATCATTGCAGTATTGTACCAATGATTGACACTGTCACTTTTGACATTTGGAATAGGCTCTGTATATTGTTTACTATGGGTATTTGATTTTTAATTTTTTTTTAATCCTCAATTTCTCGACTTTGGTTTGATGAATGGATAAAATCGTTTACAAATTTAGATTCAGAAAAAAATCTCCTTGCGGATCAGTACAAAATATATATACAGTGCAATTTGAAAAAAAAAAGTTGATCGTCTTTTGTCAAAAACTGGATGCAAGAAAAAATATCAGTACAGTTCATATTAAAGTCTTTTAAAAATCATTTAATTTGATGTTTTATTTTATTCAAATCTGATCAAAAATAAGCGAGATACAGCACCAAAGGTTATTCGTCAGTCACCCTGTATACGTTGAGAAAATACTAACAAAATAGTTTTTATAACAATTTTTTTTTTAAATCCCTTTTGTAGTACGTATTCGGCTGGCTGCTACCTTTTAATCCCATTACGTTTTTTTTTTCTTCTAACCGGCGATAAATAAAGGGCACTCGCCGTAAAAAGGAAGTGCGAACAAAAGGGTAGGGTGAACGTTTTCAATAGTCCTGCGAGTTCCACCCATTGATTTTCCACTCAGAAACGGCCCGTCAGGGAAAACTTGATTAATTAATAAAATCAACCGATGGCTTCGGAAGAAGTTATTTATTTTACGGGATCGGGGGTGGAAGAATCGACAGGGAAATTATTTACAGTGAAATATCAAAATCAATTTTGTGCTGAGGATTAAATTTAAATTCTTAGTTGTATTAACTTGTATCCAAGCAATGTGAAAAATGTTTAGGCTTTTTCAAATCTCAAGTTTAAAGTGTTTACATTTTGTTATTATTAGCCGATCGTCAATTGTTTTCTAGTGATTATAAAAAATGCTTTATTTTGTATTGTTTTTAAAAAAATTTAAGTCAATTTATTCATAGTTTTTTCTAAAATAAATTTTAAAATCCTCGAATGAAAATGTTTTTTTAATTTCCAAGTTTAAAGTGTTTAAGGTTAATAATTATTAATCGATCATCAATTGTTTTTAAGTGGCTATAAAAATTGTTTACATTTTGAGAATTTTAAGTCAATGTGTTGATGGATTTTTCCAAAATTAATTTCTGAACTATCGAGTGAAATTTCTGATTTTTTTGGTTTGTTATTATCAATCTCTTATCAATTGTTATTGAGCTATTGTAAAAATAATTTATTTGAGACTATATTATGAGAATTTTAGGTCAATTGCTTAATGTATTTTTCCAAAATAAATTTTTAAATTTTCGACTGAAAATTCTATTTTTCATAGTCTTATTAGACCTTTTTTATTAATATTCGACCATCAATTGTTTTCAAGTGCTTGTAAAAGCATTTCATTTCTTATTTGACAGTTTAAAGTCAATTTCCTGTTGGATTTTTTCAAAATATATTTTTGAATGCTAGATTGAAATTTCTGCTTTTCTAAATCCCGAATTTAAAGTGCTGGCTACTTATTATCAACAGTCAATTGTCAATTGTTTTCGAGTGATTATATAAACACATTATTGTATATTATATTGTGAAAAATTTGAGTCAATTTGTTACCAGATTTTACAAAAATACTAATCTAAACTAATGATTTAAATTTCTGCCTTTTTAAAATTTCAAGTTTAAAATGCTGACGAGTTGTTAATCGATTAGCAATTGTTTTTGATTTTTTGAAAAACGCAGATTATTTTATATTAGTTTTTAAAAAAATCGAGTTAATTTGTTAATACATTTTTCCAAAATAATGTTTTAAACTTTCGACTGATAATTCAGCTCTTTTTTTTTAAACTCATGTTTAAAGTTTACGTTTCGTTATTGTGAGCGTTTCATCAATTATTTTTTATTGATTATAAAAGTACGTTATTTTTTATTCGATCGATTTTGAAAATTTTAGTTCAATTAAATAAATAAATTCATTGATAGGATTTTTTTAAATCATTTTTTTAAACTCTAAATTGAAAATTCTGCTCGTTTTAAATTTCAAGTTAAAAATGCTGATGTTTTGTTATTATCAATAGATTATCAATTGTTTTTATGTGATAATAAAGACACATTAATTCTAAATAGAATTTTGAAAATTTTATTTCTAATCATTGATAGATTTTTCCAAAATAATTTTTTAAACTCTCAACTGAAAATTCTGCTTTTTTATAATTTCAAGTTTAAATTGTTAATGTTTTGTTATTTTAAGTAGATTATCAATTGTTTTTTAGTGGTTATAAAAGTACGTTATTTTTTATTAGATTTGAAAAATTTTAAAACAATTTATTGATAGGTTTTTCTTCATAAATTTTTTAAACTCACAACTGAAAATTCTGCTTAAAATGCTGACGTTTTGTTATTATTAATCTAACAGAAATTGTTTTTGAATAGTTACAAAAGCACAATATTTTTTATTAGACTTTGTTGTTAATTTGTTAATAGATTTTTCAAAAACAATTTTTAAAAGTCTAGACTGAAAATTCTGCTTTTTTAAATCTCAACTGTAAAGAGTTTACGTTTTGTTATTGTAAGCAGATCATCAATTGTTTTTCAAAAGTTATAAAAATACATTATTTTTGATTTTTATTTTGAAAATGTAAAGTCCATGTAATTGATAGTTTTTTCTTAAATTATTATTAAAACTCTCAAATGAAAATTCTGCGTTTTCCTGAATCTCAAGTTTAAAATGCTGATATTCTCACCATCTAATCTTTAAATATTTCCAAGACTCCATCTGAATAATTTCTTAATTAAATTAAGAATGATTGAAAAACTTATATTTTTATTTTCAAAATCTAACAAATAAATTACGTTTACGTCTACTCAAAAACACTCGATTATCGACTGACAATAAGAAAAGGTAATAAAAATCTAATGTGTAATTTGTTACTATTAAAAAACAATTGGTGCTCGATTTTATTTAATCTTTATCTATAATGCATTCCATAAAAATATACAATTATCGATTATCAATTGTTTTCAAGTGGTAATAAAGACACATTCATGTTGAATAGATTTTGAAATTTTTAAAATAGATTTTATTAAATTCTTGACCGAAAATTCTGCTTTTTTACATCTCAAATTTAAAATGCTGACGTTTGGTTATTATCAAACGTCAGCATTTTAAATTTGAGATGTAAAAAAGCAGAATTTTCGGTCAAGAATTTAATAAAATCTATTTTAAAAATTTCAAAATCTATTCAAAATGAATGTGTCTTTATTACCACTTGAAAACAATTGATAATCGATTGATAAAAACAAAACTTAAACACCTTAAACTTGAGATTTAGAAAAGTGGAAAATTCAGTTGAGTAAACATTTATATTAACAGCCTGGAAAAAAATTTAAAAAAAACAATTGATAGAGAAGTAATATTTTTTAAATCATTAAAAAATTGTTTAATTTTAATATTTTATTTTAATACAAACTATTCCACCTTTAATTTTCATGCAACTCTATCCTAAACTCGAGTGTTGTTAATCGTAAACAAACATTTTTAAATTAGCTGAAAAAAAAATGTAAAAAAATTGATGCAGATGTAAAATTCTCTAAAATTATTAAAAACTCCTTTATTTTTAATATCCCATAATAATATAAAAAATCCACTCTTAATTTATATGATAATCAACTTTAATCTCAAGTGTTGTTATTTACATGCAAACATTTATATAATTGACTGAAAAAAAAATTGAAAAACAATTGATGCCGATGTAAAATTTTCCAAAATAATTAAAAACTCTTTTGGTTTTAATATACCATAATAATATAAAATATCCCACCTTTAATTTTCATGCAACTCAATCCTAAACTCAAGTGATATTAATCGTAATAAAACATTGTTTAATTATTATTAAAAACTCTTTTACATTTCAGTTGAAGGTTCAAAATATTATATTGAAGAAATCATAAAAATGGCTTAAAATTTTCAATATGTAATAAGAAATGACGTATTATTACAACCACTTAAAAAGAATTGAAAATTTTTCAAAAATAGGAAAACAACTATTTGAAAATCTTAGAAATTTTTGCAAAATTAAATTAAATTCTTAAAATCAAGGCAGTGTTTTGAGTGATGCAGTTGATCTTGCTAAAGATTTTAACGTCTCGTTCAAAATTAACTACAGCAGTACACCGAGTGTTGTATAAAACTTTCCATTTTAAAGATGCCAATGCATTAATTAAAGTCCAACCGCAGTTATTGCGTGCAGTGATCTCGCGAATGAAATAAAAGCAATTTTTCCGGCGTGAAAAATTTCACTACTGTTAACAATTACGAAGAGTGCAGCGACTGCGTTCACGTGCAGGTAGGTGACTTTAATTAGCCGGCGATTTTAATGAGGGGTTTTAGTTTTCGCGACGGCGACGTCTTCGCAAGCTCATCGCCGTCTGGATACCGTAAGTACCGGAACGCAACGGTCGGATGAAAGGAAATCGGATTTTCTGCCGGTGAAGAAGAGAGAGAAATGGATGCAATTAGGGCGGCTCAAAGGGCGCAAAGGAAAAGGAATCGCTTGATTTCGTTATATCCAGGCCTGGCGACGCTTTTAATTTTCCCCGCATTGTGAAACGTTTCGGTTTGCGTGTGAAACATGAGTATTTTTTTTTTTCGTTAATTTAGTTAATTTAATCAGAATGTTATAGTGATAAGGATCTCAGGACTATTTGGCAGGAAATAAAGTTAAAAAAAGAATAAATAATTATCCAGTTGTAGAATAAATACAATAAAATAATTTCCAACGCATACCTGACGTCCATGTAGATATTTTACGGTCGCAATAAATCCAATTTCCAAAAGGAAATACCACTCTGTGCCAGACATATGGCATACGTAGTCCAATTAAAGGCCGTTAGCTATTAACTCGCGTCTGTTGGTAAAATTTTAGAAATTCACACAAACGATCCATTTTTTTTAATATTGTAAAACCGTTGTGCCTTTTTTAAATGCAGTAATGCATTCTTACCTGAAGCAAACGTTTGTATTGTAATGATAATTGCTTTCAGTTCTATTCATTTCTATTAACGATTTTAAATTGATCACAGTTACAATTTAAAAAAAAATCATTAAAAATAACATTTATCAAACAATTTTATATTGTACAATACATCCGGGGAGCGTTATTAAATTCCATACCCGAAGATTTATTACAACGTAATGCCTTCCAGCATTTATCATACTCCGCAAAGACGTTTCCCATTGCTGCATAAACTTGTCGCACTGTTTTGATAAAGGACTTGCGGCTGCACGTAACTAATTTGTTTATTATTGATGGCCAATATTTATTACGTTTGTAATACGAACGGCGCAAATTGTTTTTGCAGAAATTACCTAATTGCTTCTCCCTAACGTCAGGTGAAATTAAAACCTTGAAAACACTCGAGAGACGTAATTGAATGCGCGTAAATTAAATACCCTCCTGTTTACTCGTTTAAGCTGAAATCATTAACATGAAATTACAAATCAGATCAATACGTGAGAGTATTTACACGATCATCGCCTGAATTTTTGGAAATGGTTTAATATCTTGTAAAAGGTTGTAGGTCATAAGGGCTATAAGCATATCGATTTGTTTTTGTGATAAAAATATGTACAATCACCTTCTCTAGATAAAAAAAATCCGTCTCTGAAAGAGATGCCTGTAAAAAGCTAATGCAATGGATGCTTATGATGGCTACTTTAAAAACACTGAAGAAATATGACGAGAATTAGAAGGAAAATGATTTTAAAGCCTTAAATAATACACCAGTGTTTAGATGAAAGTAGACCACTTGAAGGGAAACTAGGATGACTGGTCTGAACGTAAGCCTTAAATAATACTTTAGAGTTTGGATGAATGTAGATCACGTTGAAGAAAATTAGGTTGATTTATCTGAACGTTGATGGTTCCTCATAAGAAAATTAATTGTATTTTCGCTCTAAATTAATAAGCATCCTTTAGGATTCAGTTATAGATTAATCCAGATTCTAAGTTCTTTTACGTACACAATCTGGAACAAGGTTGAAATACTGAATTAAACTCTAAGAAAATGTAAGGAATAATTTTTCGGGTCAGCTAATTGTAAAAGCGGAAATATTAATTAATATTATTTTAATTTTTTTTTATAAAACTCATAAATAATTATGCGAAAATTAAAGTTGTAACATAATTTTGAAGAAATTAAGACGTAACACTAATTAGAGTGTAAATAGATATGTAAGATGGGTGGGTGCCCTCTATTCCACCCTCTAATCCGTAATACAAATATGGTAGTGATTTTCATCCACTAATTATTAGAAAATAAACAAAGGTTTCTTAGTAAGAAATTATGCATGCATGTATATGTTTATTTATTTAAATTGTTACTTTCCCTATATAGTATATATATGGTATATATGGGAAGTCTTGTTTTTTTGATTTTTATGATAAGCCTTTTTGCGCAAACCTCATACTTTTCGAGTAAAATATAGGGAAAGTACTTTGATGGCCACATCACCATTATAGTTTAAACTGATTTCATTCAAAACCCAACTGATGATCATCTGTTAAAGATCAATACAAAATAATTGAAAATTGGTTAAAATACAATTATTGATATTGTTTTAACTGTTTTATATTGATTTTCATTTGTTTGTCAAATGATTTTCAACTATTTCGTATTGATTTTACCATTGTTTCATTCAAGAAATACCAAAACCAATTGAAAATTAAAATTTAAAACAGTTTAAAATCAATAAAAAACAATCGAAATTGATTGATTGATCATTAAAAAATATCCAAGATCGTACAAGAACGTTCACGATCATTCAATGACGTTCAAGATCATTCAAGAACGTTTCAACGTTCAAGATTGTATAAGAACGTTCATGATAATTCAATAACATTCAATATCATTCGTACAAGAACGTTTGCAATCATTCAAGAACAATTAAGATCGTGCAAGAACGTTCACAAACATTCAACAACATTCAAGATTATTTAAGAACATTCAAGATCATTTATACACTATCATCCAAGAACGTTTGCCATGATTTAAGAACATTCAAGAACTTTGATCATTGAAGAACATTTTAAATTGTTCCAGAACGTTCGCGATGATTCAAGAACGTTAAAAATGGTACAAAAATGTTCACGAACATTCAGTAACATTCAAGATCATTCAGCTTTGTCATTGTGTTTTGTTTCTGAGGGGAACTTTAGAAGAAAAGATTGATAAATGCTTTGCAGTATACAATTTGATGGGAGATGAGTTCATTGGAAGAGATGGTATATTTAATTTAATGAGAAAATCTCTAATTAGTTCAGTAAGTAATGATGATGCTGAAGAACCAGTTAGAGATATGATAACTATTTTCTCAAAGAAAATGGATCTTGATAGAAATGGAGAGATTTGCTATAATGACTACAAATATAGTGTCCTTAATGAGTTAATGCTTCTAGAGAAAATTAAAGATCATTCATACAAGAACGTTCACCATCATCCAAGAACGTCCGCGATCATTGAAGAACATTCAAGATCGTACAAGAACGTTCACGATCACTCAATAATATTCAAGATCATTTAAGAACATTCAAGATCATTCATGAACATTCAAGATCATTCGTTCAAGAACTTTCGCGATTATTGAAGAACGTTCACGATCATTCAATAACGTTAAGATAATTCAAGAACATTCAAGATTCAACATTTAAGAACATTAATGATTGTTTAAAATCGTTCGAGATTATTGAAAGTCATTCTATCAGCCTTTAAACTAGTTTACTACTATTTCAAAACTCTTAAATTAAAAAAAATTAAATCAAATATTCAAAAATAAAGCAGAAAAGAATTTTGAAGAACTTTATTAGAGAAGTAAACTAGTTTAATTTAATTCATTCAAGAACATCCACGATCATTCAATAACATTCAAGATCATTCGTTCAAGAACGTTTACGATCATTCAAAAACGTTCGTGATCATTGAAGAACATTCAAGATCGTACAAAAACGTTTACGATCATTCAGTAACGTTCAAGAACATTTAATTCATTTGTCATCATGCATTCAAGAACGTTCGCGATCATTCAACACAGTCATTCATTTAATAACGTTCAAGAACGTTCACGATTATTCAATATGGTTCAAGAACGTCCAAGATCATTCAAGAACAATATTTTTAGAGAACGTTCACGATCATTAAAAAACGTTCTCGATCATTGAATAACATTCAAGATTGTACAAGAACGATAACGATCATTCAAGAACATTCAATATCGTTCAAAAATATTCAAGATCTTTAAGAACATTAATGATCGTTTAAAGTCGTAGAATCGTTTCTAGTTTACTACATTTTTACTTTCCCTACATGAAATATAGGAGAAGTATTGTTTCGTGATTCGTTTTGAGGTCCCCTGAGTCCATTACATAAATTTCCGAAAAAAAAATGTGATGTGTTTGTGTCTGTCGGTGGGCGCTGTATCTCAAAAACGAATTATCGGTTAGCGATGAAAGTTTAAGGTTTTATCGTTAAAAACTGGATCTGAAAAGCTTTTGGTGAACATTCATAGACCGGAAGTGGATGTTTACTTGAGGTTTTTTTTTTGTTTTTTCGTGATATTTTTCTAAATATGAAGAATTAAAAAAAATGGTTGAAACAAAATTTAGAGGGAATAAAAAACTGAACAAGTTTCATTAAAATATATTTTACATAAAATTTAACTTTTGAGAAAAAAAAAAAAAATTGAAATTTTTGATATTTTTTGCCAATTGCTAATAAACTATTGGAGTTACATGAAATTTATTTAACAAATAATTGTGGAGAATTAAAAACTAAACAAATTATTAAGAATAGTTTTTTTGCGTAAACCTCATAGTTTTAGAGTAAAGTATAGGGAAAGTACTATGATGGCCACATCACCATTTTTACGTATGTTTTAATGGTTGGAGAATGGGATAGAAAACACCCACCCACCCTACGTATACATTCAAGTTTAAACAGAAAAGTTGCTTTCCATTGCTGCAAAAAACATCATTATATTCACTGCTGCTGTTTTCTGAAATAAAAAGGTGACAGTGATTACAATGTAAATAGATTATATAAAATAGGTTAACCGTTTAATATCATCAAAAATCCTTTAAGATCTTTTAAAATAGTACAAGATTTTTCAAGATTATTTGAGATCATTCAAGATCATTCAAGATCGTTCAAAATTATTCGAAATCGATCTTGAATCATATTCGATATCGTTCCAGATTATTCGCGATTGTTCAAGATCATTCAAAATCATTCGAGACCCTTCAGTATCTTCCAGGAACATTCAAGATCGTTCAAGATCTTTGAAAATCATTAGAGATCGTACAATATTATTCATGAAGGTTCAAAATTATTCGAGATCACGATTATTCGCGATCGTTCAAGATTATTCAAATATCTTCCTAAGAATGAGCAACAATCAAAATGTTAAAATAGTATTCTATTTTCAAACAGATATTTTTTATTTTGGTTAAGTATTCAAACTACTTTAAATATATCAATAAATGCATCCCTAATTTAGCAAAAAAATCAAACCAAAGTTGGACAATTCCTTAAAAATTATCACACATTAAGATTTATGACTTAAAAAATTGATTAATTTAAATTTATTTTTTTGTAATCGAGATCGATCAAAGATCGATTGGATTTTAATTAACGTTAAACGATATTGAAAGACCTAAAGTAACATATTGAGACCTAAAATTATCTTTAATGTCTTTATATAACCTTTAGTGACCTTCGCTTACTTTTAACTGACCTGAGAAAATTGTCTGATGGTCTCAATTGATTTTTAATCATCGTTGAAAGACTTTGATTAAACTACAGGTTAAATTTAGTTAAATGACTCTGGATAACCTTTAATAGCCTTTATATACTTTTAAGTTAAATTGAATGATCGTATAATGACTTCAATTGATTTTTAATTATCATTGAATGAGATTGAGGGACCTTGAATAACTTATAGATGACCTCGAATCAAATGATTTTGGATAACATGAAATAAACATCCTAAACGATCGTCTGATGACCTTAATTGGATATTAATGCTCGTTTAATGACATTGAGAGACCTTAAGTAACATATAAATTACCTTAAATCAAACATTATGTTTTTAAATAGACTGACCTCATAAAATCTCTATTGATTTTTATCGATCGCTGAAGAATATTAAGAGACCTTCTTTAAACTATATATTGCCTCAATTCAGATTAAATTACTCTGGATAACCTCAAATAGCCTTTATATACTTTTGAGTGACCTTAAAGGATCGTTTGATGACTTCAATTGATATTTAATTACCACTGAATGAGATCGAGAGATCTTGAATAACTTACAGATGACCTCGAATCAAATTATTTTGGATAACATAAAATAAACATTACTTACTAAAAGATCATCTGATGATCTCAATTGATATTTAATGATCATTGAATGACATTTTGGAACCTTAGATAACGTATGGATGACCTTGAATCAGATTAAATGTCATTCGATAACCTTAAATATACTTGATTATCTGCAGAGTGACCTTAAATAGCCTTTATATACTTTTGAGTGACCTTAAAGGATCGTTTGATGACTTCAATTGATATTTAATTACCGCTGAATGAGATTGAGAGATCTTGAATAACTTACAGATTACCTCGAATCAAATGATTTTGGATAACATAAAATAAACATTACTTACTAAAAGATCATGTGATGATGTCAATTGATATTTAATTATCATTGAATGACATTATGGGACCTTAGATAACGTATGGATGACCTTGAATCAGAATAAATGTCATTCGATAACCTTAAATATACTTGATTATCTGCAGAGTGACCTTGAAGGATTTTCTAATATCCCTAATTGATATTTATTAATTTTAAATAACTTATGTATGACCTCGAATCAGTTGGATAACCTTAAATAGCATCCACTAATTATTAAATAACAAATTTATTTTTATTTATTATTGAATGTCATTGAAAGACCTTGAATGATTTATTTATGACCTCGTGGTGAATTAAAAGTCCTTAACCTTAAATAGCCTTCATCTATAGTTGACTTAACTTGAAGGGTCGTCTGGTGACCCAATTGATTTTTATTGATAGTTTAATTACTTTGGGAGGCTTTGAATAATTTATAGATGACCTCTTATCACAATAAAATAATGATAACATCAAATTGTCCGTATTTATTATTAAGTGACCTTAAATATTGATTTCCTCAAATGATATTTAATGATAGTTGAATGACATCGAGAGACCTTGAATAACTCATAGATGAATAAATTTCTTTGGACAACTTGAAATAGCTTTCATCTACTGTTGAGTTACCTTGAAGGATCGTCTGATATCCTAAAATGATTTTAATGATTCATCAAATCAGATTATTTATTTTCGCATAATCTTAAATAGCTTTTCTTATTGTTGAATGACCTTGAAGGATCGTCTGATGACATTAATTGACTTCTCTTGATCGTTGAGTTACATTTAGAGATCTTGAATAACAGAACAAATGTTGTTGGATAATCTTAAATAACTTTCAGTGTTAAGTGATCATCTGGACTTCTCAAATCGTTGAATGACTCTGAAAGAACTTCAGTAACTAATCGTTGACCACGAATCGGATTAATTTTCTTTGGAAAACCTTCAATATCCTAGATTTACTATAGAGTAACCTTAAAGGATTGTCTGATGACCTTTATTTATATATATTGATCGTTTAATTACTCTGAGAGACCTTCGATATCTTATGGATGACTTTTAATCAGATTACATGTCTTTGGACCATCCTAAATAACCTTCACTTTCTGTTGAGTGACCTTGAAATATCATACGATAACTTTAAGGGATTTTTAACCATCGTTGAATGTTATTGAGATTTATATTTCTGTAAATAGCCTACTGTTGAGTTACCATGATGATCTTAAATAATTTTTAATGACATTGAGAAACCTTGAATAACTTGCAGCTCACCTTGAATCAGATTAAATGTCTTTGGACATATATATACTTCACTTACTCTTCAGTAACCTTGAAAGATAGTCTAATGGCGTCAATTATTTATTTATGATTGTTAAATGAAAGTGGAAGATCACGAATACTTATAGATGACCTCTAATCAAATGATAAACTACAATAGTTTATATTTACTGTTAAATGTGCTTGAAGTAACGTTTGATCAATTTTTATTGATCGTTTAATGACATTGAGAGACCTTGATAAATTTATAGATGATTTAATTTCTTTGAATAACGTTAGGTAGCCTTCAATTAATTTTTAATGATATTGAATGACTTATAGATGACCACTATTCTGACTAAATCTTAAATAGCTTTTATATACTTTTAAGTGTCTTTGAAAGATAGTTTGATGGCCTAAATTGATTTTTAATGATAATCTAATTACGTTGAGATACTTTGATTAACTTATAACTTCGAATTGAGATTAAAATTACTTTGGATATCCTTAAAGACCTTTATACTGTAGAGTGACCTTGAAGGATCGTCTGATGACTAATTGTTATTTAATAATCGTTGAATGACACTGAGAGACTGTAAATAGCTTATGGATGACTTCGAATCAGATTAATTAGCTTTGAATAACTTAAATAGCCTTGATTTACTGTTAAATGACCTTACAGGATCATACTTATTTATCATTGAATAAAGCAAACACATTGTCACTTGTGTTTTAAATTTGACACATTTATTATTGTATATAAAATATTGCTTAACTTTTTTCTAAATAATTATACAATTTATACAAAATATTGTTTATTTTTTTGTACACTTTTTTCAAAATAAATAAAAAGGAAACAAGCACAAGTTAAATAAATATTTGAAAACTATCATAGAAAAAAAATGTATCCTTTTCATAGAGAGAACACTTGATTTAAAGAAAACAGAGCCGAAATAAATTGAATTGAAATTTTTTGTTAAAAGTTAAAAACGTTTTTACCTTTTTTACAACGAAATAAAAAGATGAATTACAAAAACCTAATGAATTATTGTATTTATCATATTACATTATTATGATTCCTCTAAATTATAAATGTTATAAATGTCACCGTATACATTTAGTCCATTATTAAAGTCAAACGGCTTAATTTGTCAGGAGACTGAACGCGTAAATATTCAACAAGTTGTACTTTAAGGCCCTTACGTTCCTGCACACGGATTTGCATATTTCTGAGGGTGGGTCTGGTTGCACATAATATCACCAGTGACGGTTGAGTTCGCATAAACTTTCCAGAGATATTTATTTGTCTGCCTGCATCTTTCCATTTCAAGTTTCTAGACACATTCGCGTCGTTATTTTACAGTCCCTTCGAGAATGGTAGCCATCGACCGAATAATTGAAATAATAAAAAAATTGACACTTTATTGATTTGGCTGAATTTATTATTATTATACATTTGTTGATTATTTTAAATATATATTTCAACATACTCTGGTAGTCGATAGGAATTAGGAATAATACACTTGTATTGTTTCATATATTGCTCGCCATTCTCAAAGGAGTATAAAAATTAATTTTTATACTCCTTTGAGAATGGCGAGCAATCGCCGAAACACGTGTCAGGAAACTGAAAGTAAATATATGAAACAAAACAAGTGTATTATTCCTAATTCCTATCCAGTGAGTTATATGTTTCATCAAGAGTGTAGCAAAGAAAGTATCAATCATATACTCTGGTAGGTAAATAAATTTTTAATTTTTCGAGGTTTATAGAAAATTTTAAACTTTAAATTATTAATCAGTAAAACACTTTAATTTTGTTTTTTTTTATATAAACAAAGTTAAAGTGTTTTACTGATTACTAAACATGTATAACAAAGTTGAAGCTTCTTATATTCGAAATTCAAAATATTATTACTTTTGATAAATTTAATACTACTGCTGCTACATTATTGATGAAACATTTATATTACAGGAATGGATTTGTTAATTAAAGACTTCATATTCTTGATCACTTTGGTAACTTGAACTTTCAACAACTAACAGCCTCAACTATTCAGTAATTAAAAACTTTTGTTTCATAACTAATTTATCAGTTTTTAAACAATTTACAAATCCACCCCAATGATTATTACTATTATTAATATCTAGTTTCATTATTAGATTCAACATTCAATTTAGATCTCAGTAGATCTCAATAGTTTATATACATATAATTACTACTAATAGAATTAATAATTCTTTCACTCGCGTACTTTTTAAATATCGAATAATTATTGAAATTCAAATTAGTGTTTAATAGATTCTAGCTGTACAAGCAACGCAATGCTGACACGGATGATAGACTATATTAATCTATGGGTTATCGCCGTAATGGCCGGCCAGAGTCGTTATAGAATGCTAATTTCATGAAGCATATGGCATAGCGGTACCGGTAACAAATATAGCGGTTCTGCACTTCCTTTCCCATTCCCATCAATCAGCAATAATTCACTTCGATTCAATATTTAATAAAAAAAACTCATAGACACATATTGTACACAAAAGAATTCATTAGAGAGGGTTATATAACACACTTATGCATATTTGCCCATTCTAAATATATTTGAAATATATTCAATATAACTTTGACTAATAAACTATTTAACGTATTTAATTGTTTTCGTTTTAAAATTCTAAATCTTTAGCCTGTTTTTTTAAGAAGATAACACCCCTAGTTTAAATCTTTTATAGCATTAGTTAACCACAAGAATATTTAAATTAATAAAATACGTTAGCTAACTGTTTTCAATTTTAAAGACATGTTTTATATAGTTACAATTCTTAATCAGTTATAATCAAAAATAGATATTGTTAATTAGATAAAGTTGTTTATGTTTTATTGATTGGAGGGTGAAATAGAGGCCACCCACCCACCCTACATATACATTTTAACTTAAATCACTGACCGACTTGTAATTTACAGAAAAAAAAAGAATCAAATCGTTGGTGTTGGTAAAAATATTAAAACGGATTTTTGTGAAAATTATAACTACTTTATTTTTCTGTAAATTAGTTAGTAAGCGGGTTCCTACACACCCTCCAGACAGTAAAGCATGCGATGGCCCCACTGAGACTCAAGTATAACAGAACTGAAAATCCATAAATATATTTTACCCAAATGCATAATAAGATTTCTTTAATATTTACATCCTAGAAATTCTAAATGCTTAAAATTATTCAACCCAAAAATCTTAACAACCTTAGAAAATATAATGTTTTTGTCAGCTAATTAACACAGAACAGTATAAGATATAAAAATAATCATTCATATTCAATTGCTAATTTTAAAAAATAGCTCTAATTTCTAATATTTTTACTGACCCATCAGTATCATTTTTTTAATTTTCTGCAAGATACAACACTATTCGTAGTTAAAGTTACATTGTATATGTAGGGTGGGTGGGTGGCCTCTATCCCACCCTCCAATCAGTAAACATACACCACGGTTGTACTGTAATAATAATTATATAAAATGGTGATGTGGCCATCATAGTACTTTCCCTAAATTTTTCTCGAAAACTATCTTAATATCCTAGGGACTAACTGAAAAATTCTAATGAAGCATTGTAAAAATTACTCGAAAATTATGGTAATCTTGAAAAACTGCTGATAAATTGTAAAAATATGAAAGGAAATTTTTAGAAGAAATTGCTATAAAATTCTAGAAAAAAATCGGTGATGAAAAATTGTAAAAATTCAAAAATCTTTAAAAAACTTTACTAATCTGGAAGAAACAACTGCTGGAGAATTATGAATTCTTGAATTTGGAAAAGAAAATGGAAATGCTGAAAAAAATACTTAATAATTCTATACAAAAAATGCTGCTGAAAAATTGAAAAAGTCACGTGACAAATTCTCACTATTTTCAAAAAAAAAGTTAAACATTATTGTAAAATTTAAAAACCTCAGAAAATTCTTAAAAGAATTCTAAAACGTTTAAAAATATTCTCGCAATTTAGTAAAGGAATTCTGGCAATCTAAAGTAAAATTGTTCGATAAATCCTTAGAAGAAAATGAAAATGACGATGCCGAAAAATTGTAAAAATCTTCAGGGAAATTCTTACCATTTTGGATGATTTTAGAAGATTTGAAAACTACCAAGAAACTTCTAAAAATAAAAAATTTTTGCAATATGAAAAAGAATTCTTTAAATTTGAAAACCTACTTAAAATCGTATAAAACATTAAGAATTGTCATCATTTGCTGAAAATTTTACATTTCTCAACTTCAAAGCTTCAAGAAATATCTTAAAATTTGAAATACTTGATTGTTTCACTTTGTGATACATATTTTATAACTTTAAATTAAATAAAATAAACTTTGTTTATATTACACATTATTATTATTTTTAGTGACTATAGTATCGACGTAATTTAGCTAAAAATAATAAACAAAGTTTATTTTATTTTATTTAAAGTCTTAAAATTTTGACGAAGAATATTATAAAATCCCTTCTCAGAGTTTGGAAGATAATTTACTGGAAAATTCTAGCAATCTGGAGGAAAACTGTTCAATAAATCTGAAGAAGAAATTGACTGGAAAATTCTAAAGAAAAGACGATTCCGGAAAATTCTAAAAATTTTGAGGGAAGATCTTAAAATTTTGGAAGCTATTTGAAAAGCCCCAAGAAATCCTGAAAATACAAATTATTATTGAATTTTAAAACCCTCATAGAAACTTCTCACAATTTGGAAAATAATTGTTGAAACCTGAAAAATAAATTATAAGAACCTCCCCACCTCCAACCAATAACATATCCTACTATTTACAATTAAAAATATTTTAAACTATAAATAAAATTTTAAGAAAAATTTTCGGCATCTACTGAAGAAAATTATACATTTCTCAACTTGAAAACCTCAATTTTTTTTTTTAAATTTTAAAGATAAACTGCGGGAAGATTATAAAATCATGAATATTTCACAGAATTAAAAAGTTAAAGAAAAATTCTAGAAATCTAATTCTGGTTAGAAAAACTGCTGGAAAATTGTAGGAATATGAAAGGAAATTCTCTAATTTAGAAGAGATGTTGTAAATTTCTAGAAATCTTGAGAAGGAAGTCTAGAGAAATTAAAATTCTTGTGAAAAATTCTAAATAGCTTTAGGAAAATATTTGGAATTTGGAAAAGAAAATGTTGAAAAATAGGGAAAAGTAAAAGAAAAATTTGGAAACCTAAATTTGTAAAATCTGAAATAAAACATGTTAAATGTTAAATGTCACTTTATTCATGCTATTAGCGTAAGCCTTATATTGCTGGCAGAAATTATCGAAGAATTCTAAAAAAAGGGATGTTTCTTAAAAATTGTATACATTTTTAGGATAATTATCGTCATTTGTAGGACACAAACTTTTAAGATAATTCTTGTCATTTGTATAAGACTATACTCGCAACTTCCAAAATAAAACAAAAAGTTAGATTTGGGAAGCTTCAATGTTTTTTTTAATTTAAAGGAAAGCTAGGGAATTTAATGAAAACAATGGAAAAATATTTTCTCAATTTCGAAGAGGAATGAATGGAAAATTATAAAAATCTAGAAGATAAATGCTAGAGGATTGTAGAATTAAGGAGAAACATTTTAGAAAACTGATGAGAAATTGATGACATTCTACAAAAATTCTGCTCAAAAATTGTAAAAAAAAAATTGAGAACAATTCTCGTCATTTAGAGTAAAATTTGTATAGTCCATCCGTTGGATCTTCCGTCGTACGTCACAAAATATCGCTTTCATTCAAACAAAAGTGACTAAAAACAACTAACAAGCTATAGAAACAAAAGCCATCAAATCAAAATAAAACTCAGAACATTTTAATTTATCTCAAATTTAAACCTGTAAAAAGTGATATGAACTTCTTACATCCAGGCTCAGCTAAAGTCTTCAAACTGAATTCTTCAGTAATAATAATGTGTTTAAAATATAGTGAATTTTTCATTTTCAATTCAGTGTACCAACAAAAACATATAATTTAAGATAACTTTATTATTTGTTTATTAAATTTTTAATACACTTATTGCAATATCCCTTTAACAATAACAAAAATAATAGTTTACTAAATTAAACAATTATAAATTTAAAACAATTCGAGAAATCCGATAAACGTATGTAGTAAAATTGTAGCAGAAACTTTTCGAAATTAAAAGCTGAAATTATTGGGGGAATTACGGATATCTAAAAGAAATATTTCTGGAAGTTATTTGATTTTTTTTAATCATAAAAATATGCTGGAAAATTCTATAATACTATGCAAGAACATTCTAAAACACACATATACACAACTCGCAGAAAGTATTCGAAATTAAGAGCAAAAATTGCTGGAAAATCGTATGGAACATTTCTGAAATTAACTGGAATTAAAAAAAAAAAAAGAAAATATCGTAGGGAATTCTAGAACCTTTTTAAAAGTATTCAAATTTAATTTAAAAACATGTCAACAAAAATTAATACCTGAAAGAGAGCTGGAAAATTTTACAGACAAATAAAATTCCGAATGAAATCTCGAAATAGAATTTCACAACTAGAAATCTGAAAGAAACATTTTAGAACGATACAAGACATTTAACAAAATAAGGCAAAAGCTACTAGAAAATTTAAAAAAGATAATTCTAGAAATCTAGAAAACAATTTGCTAAAATATCTAAAGCACTCAAATAATATGGTTTGAATCTGGAAAAAAAATCATTCATTTATCTAATTGATCTGTTTCAATATGTTAATTAAACACCGTTTTATGTTTTACTGTTTGGAGGGTGAGATAGAGGACACCCACCCACCGTACATATACTCTCTCATTAAAAAACTGGAGATTTATTTTTTTAATCTTTGCAATTTTGTTCAAATTTTCCTTGAAAATTAAACACAATTCGTGCTTTATGTTAAAGTGCTTTTGTAGGATGGGCTCTAACAAATGAAACATATTCAAGAATTTCAGAATTTTACACTTTGATCTTAGCCATAGGCCGAGAAGCGATTTTTTCAAAATTTTATTTCATCAAAAATATTCGTTTCAATCTTCATATTAGGAAACATTTTTTAACCAAATTTAAAAATCTAGTTGATGTATTTATAAATATTTTAATTGTTTTATGTTTTACTGTTTGGAGAGTGGGATAGAGGCCACCGACCCACCCTACATATAAAATCAAACTTTCATCAAAACATTGTATTATTTTTTTAATCATCATTGGGAATCTAGAAGAAACATTGCTGAGAAGTTTTAAAAATCTAAAAGAAAAATTCGTAAATAGTAGATTCTTTACTTTTTTGCAATTTGGAGATAAAAGAACTAGAAGGAAATTTGGTAGAAAACTATTAAACCAACCCTTTATTCAATTTTTTAATTCTAGAATCCTCAATCTCAAAGAGAAATTACTACAAATTTTAGAATCAGGAACTTTATCAAATGATAAATAAAATTTATTTGCTGATTCAATATGTATCACAAAGTTATGGCTTCAAGCATCCAACAAATTTTTGAATGCTTGAAGATAAATTGCTAAAATATTCATTAAAAAATTATGCTATTTGGAAGTAAAATTTCTGGCAAATTCTAAAAATCTCAAAAGAAATTGTTGGAAAATTCTAGAAATCCGGGCGAAAATTTTCTGAAATCTTAAAAGGGTTTTTTGGGAGATTCGATAATATTCTAGAAATATCGAAAAATCATCTAGCAAATTCTAGAACGCTCAAAAATATTACTGGGAAGCTTTAGAAATCTGAAAGAAAAATTAGTAGACAATAAATTACTTAAATTATTTTTGCAATTTGGAGAGTTCTAAAAAACTAGAAGAAAATTTGTTAGGAAACTTTTAGACCAACATTCTCTTTGAAAATTCTGGAATCTCCAATCCCAAAAGGAAATTTATACAATTTCTATAATCTTTGAAGAAGAAACTACCCATAAGATGCTAGAATTGCTAAAATATTCTTTAAAAAATTTTCCTATTTGGAAGTAAATTTGCTAACGAATTCTATAAATCTAAAAAGTAATTGCTGGGAAATCATTTTCAGGAAAATTCCGGAAACGTTAAAAAAATATTACAACTTGGATAATAAATAAAGGGCTATTTAAATTATTGGTTTTTGAGTTACGTGAAGAGAAATTTCAATTAAGAAAGTGAATTCTAACGTGTTTTATTAATTGAAATAAAGGGCTGCTTAAACATACCTTAACAATTTAGAAGAGCAGGAAGAATCTCACTGGCAAAATAAAAATAGATAGGAAGAGATGAAAGAAATTCATGAAGAATCTTCCAGTGAACATTTTACTAGATTTGAATCGATTTAAGAAATTTTATTGTATTTATAAATTCCTATTTCCTTTCTCTTGTGAAAAACTTCTATTACAAATTCATAGTGAATTTTTGAATTCAGTGTCTTATTTAATTCTTTTAAATTCATGTATTAAAACTTATAAAATTATGTTAAAATATATAAAACAATTTCTACGCGATTGAATTAAGCTTGAGTAATTTTATCGACGGCAAATTATTACAGAATAAAAAACAACAAACCGCTAATGATACTGGGAGTGTAAAGATTGAGGTTCCTGTGACCTCAAAAATGTGCCAGTTAAAAATTGCGGACGACAAAAACCGCCGAAGGACAATTTAGAACGTGAAATGTCCGAAGTTGGATAGGAAATTTAATCGATTGCTCTTTGTGATACTATACAAACTGATTTTGTATTTATATGAATGGTAAATGATAGTACTTCCTTAGAAATACTAAAAAATAATTTTATTTGATGATGAAAAGTCACAATGTCGCAATCAAAATCAAACTTTTAATTAATTAGATTTACGAAACGTTGTGTAAATCTACAATAATGAGTTTTATTAAGACTTTATAAGAGACTTGTTAAGACTTAATAAAACTCTTTTTTGTAGATTTGTGAAATATTAAAAAAATGTTGGCGTTTACTTGGTGGTACATTTGATTGAAAGATTCATTATTGGTTCGTTTCGGTTTAGACCAATAGATAGTTTAATATAAAATATTTTATAAACAAATTTCCTTGAGTTTAAGTTCGCACATTAAAGAATCAATCATAAAGTTAAAATATAATTTTCTGTAAACTTTTACTAATAGTATAAAACCTACCTGTAGTTACACGTAGTAATTTAATATTTGCAGCGGGGGCTAAATTAGCAAAATTATGGAAGTTTCGGCCGAGTTTGAAATTTCACCCTTTGGGAATTAGCATAACTCAATTTTCAACGTGCATGTGCAGAAATACGCACATACACACATATATAAGCCATATATGAATCTAATTTGAGTTAACGTTTAACTTTTCTCACTCCAAGAAATTATGATTCAAAAAAAGGATCTTTTTAATATGATAATTATTATATGATTATAAATTTAACTTATATGATAAGTATTATATGATTATAAATTATATCTCAGTGTGTGTGCATATGTGCCAGTGCATGTCGATATGAAAGTCGAGATATTTATTGCCCAACACAGAAAAAAAAATTACTGCAATTGAAATGCGCGTAAGAACTAAATAACATCCATAAAATCAGGTGAAAGGAATGCCGTTTTCTAGGATGCTGTAATCTCCGCGCATTCGTTACTAATACGAAATTTTATACCGTATAATTACCGAAGAGGATCTAATAAAATTCAAGGATTTTTTTAAACACAGAAATAGCCGAAAAAATTCCAAACCACATAATTATTTCATTTTGTAAAGAAAAATATGTTTCTTCCGTGGGATCAAAATTCTTTCCATTTATATCCTTTACAATATTTTCTTTACAAACACTATGTTTTGTGTATGTATATAAATATATTACAAGAACATGACTGAAGTTTCGACGTTTGAAGGTCATTATCAAGTGACCTTTAAAAGTTGAAACGTTTATTTGCAAAATTTTTATATACAATTTAACTAATTTTAGTGGTAAAAAAAGTGTATATCATGAATTACCACATAAATAACAATGAGTAATTTTCTTTGAATAAAAAGGCACTTGACACAGTAATAGTAACCTACATTTGTTTTTTTTTCTTTCTTGAAAAGAAAATTAACAGTAGTCATCTAGATTTTGTGTGTCGTCCTGTCCCAGATTCGGTCGTGTAATTTTCGGCGGTTATCATTTTCGTGGCCATGTAAGCGGAAACTCAACGGTATTACGTCCACTTACCGTGTAACACCGAAAAAATGCACGTAAGAACAAAAAAAACTATTTATTTGCTTAATTTTATAAACACAAAAAACATCGAATACAAGTCACGAGGTTTTGTGCATTATTGATAAAAATCAAATAAATAAATCAATCAATCGTCATTTGTTTTTGAATAATTATAAAAATACGTTATTTATAATAATATTTTCAAAATTTTAGGTCAATTAATTGATTGGTTTTTTCAAAATCATTTTTAACTGATAATTGCGCTTTTTACAAATTTCAAGTTTAAAGTGTTGACGTTCTGTTATTACGAGTCGATCATCAATTGTTTTTCGGTATTTGTAAAAGTGCGTTATGTTTTATTGAGTTAAATAAATAAATAAATTCATTGTTAGGTTTTTCCAAAAATATTTATTTAACTCTCGAATGAAATTTCTACTTTTTTTAATCATAACTTTAAAGCGTTTACCTTTGGTTATTATTAATCTATCATCAATAGTTTTTTAATGTTTATAATAACACGTTATTCTAGATTATATTTAAAAAAAAATTAAGTCAATTTCGTGATAGGTTTCTTCAAAATAATGTTTTTAAGTCCTCAATTGAAATTTCCGCTTTTATAAATCTAAAGTTTAAAATGGTTTCGTTTTATTATTATTATTATTAGTCGATCATCAATTGTTTTCGATTGATTGTAAATATACGTTATTTCTGATTAGGTTTTGAAAATTTCCAGTCGATTTATTGATGGATTTTCCCGAAATAATATTTTTAAGCACTCGACCGAAATTACTGCCTTTTTAAAGTTCAAGTTTAAAATATTGACCTTTTTGTAATTACTAACCGATAATCAATTGTTTTTTTGAATGTATATAAAAACACATCTATTTACAGTTTTTAATAAATTTGGAAAGAAATAATTTTTTATCAATTGTTTTTTATTATTTTTTGAGTTTATTTAAAAATGTTTGATACAAACAATAAAAGCTAAGATTTAGATTGAATTATGTAAAAAATTAAGGACGAAACATTTTGTATTAGAGTGAAATATTAAAACTAAAACTAGTTTTAATAATTTTGAAAATTTTTCAATTCTACCAATTGTTATTTTAATTTTTTTCACCTTATTTTACAAATCTTTAATTACGATTACCAATAAGTGATATTAAGATCAAATTGTAAGAAAATTAAGCGTAAACTATTATGTATTATTGTGGAATCTTAGAAGTAGAATAGTTTTTAATAATTTTTGAAAATTGTAAACCTGTATCAATTGTTTTTCAATATTTTTCAGTCAATTTAAAAATGTTTGTTTACGATTAACAACACACGAGTTTAGGATTGAGTTGCATGAAAATTAAGGGTGGAATGTTTTACATTATTATGGGATATTAAAAATAAAAGAGTTTTTAATAATTTTGAAATTTTTTTAATAAATTAGAAAAATTTTAGACCTGCATCAATTGTTTTTAAATATTTTTCAGCCAATTTAAAAATGTTTGTTTACGATTAACATTACTAGAGTTTAGGATTGAGTTGCATGAAAATTAAGGGTGAAAAATTTTATATTATTATGGGATATTAAACTAAAAGAGTTTTTAATAATTTTGAAAAATTTTACATCTGCATCAATTGTTTTTCAATTTTTTTAGCCAATTTAAAAATGTTTGTTTACAAATAACATCCCTCGAATTTAGGATTTAGTTGCATGAAAATTAAGGGAGGAATGTTTTATATTATTATGGGATATTAAAACTAAAAGAGTTTTTAATAATTTTAGAAAATTTTACATCTGCATTAATTGTTTTTCAATTTTTTCAGCCAGTTTTAAAAATGTTTGTTTACGATTAACACCACGAGAATTTAGGATTGAATTGCATGAAAATAAAGGGTCAAATATTTTATATTATTATGGAATATTAAAACTAGAAGAGTTTTTAATAATTTTAGAAAATTTTACATCTGCATCAGTTGGTTTTCAATATTTTTCAGGCAATTTAAAAATGTTTGTTCATCATCGAGTTTAGGATTTAGTTGCATGAAAATTAAGGGTGGAATGTTTTATATTATTATTTATTATTAAAACTAGATGAGTTTTATATAATTTTAGAAAATTTTACATCTGCATCAATTGTTTTTCAATTTTTTTCAGCCGATTTAAAAATGTTTGTTTACGATTAACATCGCTTGAGTTTAAGATTGAGTTGCATGAAAATTAAGGGTGAAAAATTTTATATTACTATGCGATCTTGAAACTAGAAGATCTTTTAATAATTTTGGAAAATTTTACAACTGTATCAATTGTTTTTCAATATTTTTCAGCCAATTTAATAATGTTTGTTTACGATTAACAACACTCGAGTTTAGGATTTAGTTCCATGAAAATTAAGGGTGGAATGTTTTATATTATTATGGGATATTAAAACTAAAAGAGTTTTTAATAATTTTGAAAAATTTTACATCTGCATCAATTGTTTTTCAATTTTCTTTCAGGCAATTTTAAAAATGTTTGTTTACGATTAACACCACGAGAGTTTAGGATTGAATTGCATGAAAATGAAGGGTGGAATATTTTATATTATAATGGGATATTAAAACTAGAAGAGTTTTAAATAATTTTAGAAAATTTTACATCTGCATCAGTTGTTTTTTAATATTTTTCAGCCAATTTAAAAATGTTTGTTTACGATTAACAACACTCGAGTTTAGGATTGAGTTACATGAAAATTAAGGGTGAAAAACTTTATATTATTATGGGATATTAAAACTAAAAGAGTTTTTAATAATTTTGGAAAATTTTACATCTACAGCAATTGTTTTTCAATTTTTTTCAGGCAATTTAAAAATATTTGTTACGATTAATAACACTCGATTTTAGGATTGAATTGCATGAAAATTTATGGTTAAATATTTTATATTATTATGGTATATTGAAACTAAAAGAGTTTTAAATAATTTTAGAAAATTTTACATCTGCATTAATTGTTTTTCAATTTTTTCAGCCAGTTTTAAAAATGTTTGTTTACGATTAACATTACTAGAGTTTAGGATTGAGTTGCATGAAAATTAAGGGTGAAAAATTTTATATTATTATGGGATATTAAAACTAAAAGAGTTTTTAATAATTTTGAAAAATTTTACATCTGCATCAATTGTTTTTCAATTTTTTTAGCCAATTTAAAAATGTTTGTTTACAAATAACATCCCTCGAATTTAGGATTTAGTTGCATGAAAATTAAGGGAGGAATGTTAAATAATAAATTTAATAATGTTTGTTTACGATTAACAACACTCGAGTTTGAGTTGCATGAAAATGAAGGGTGGAATATTTTATATTATTATGGCATATTAAATATTTTGTTATTAAAAATTTTGCATCAATTTCTTTAGACTATTTTTGACTAATTATCAAAAATTTGTCTGCTAAACTGCGATAGTCAAAACTTTTATTGGTATTCTTCCAAATTCCAAATAATCTTCTAAATTTCTAGAATTTTATTGCAGAGCTGTAGAAAATTAATGTTTATAATTGTGAAAAAGAAAAAAAAAATCAAGAAACATAGAAGAAACTGTTCGGAATCTAACTTTCAAATTACTTGCTGATTCCTGATAATGCAAAACACGAAAGGTAGGAAAATAGTAATAATCTATCCTTAAATTTTAGTATTCTTAATTAAAATTTTCATAAATTACGCTACTTATTGGAAAACTAGACTAGTTTCAAATATAAAATTTATTAAAGTTTTAAACATCTGAAGAACTTTAGTCATTTCTCTAGAACCTTCGAAAAATATTATCTTTTCAAAGATAAGATTTTCTCTTCCATATTGGAAATAAATTGCTTAGGAAGATTTCTAGCAAATTATTCTTGCTGGAAATCTTCCAAAGCAATTTATTTCCAATTTAATCTTGGTTTTCTGTTTCAACGTCCAAAGAATTTTAGAATTTTTCAGATATCCAATTTGAGAGCATTTTCTGTAAGAATTCTAAAATTTTCCAGCAAGCTCTTTTCAAATTTTCAATATTTGTATTTGAATATTCTAGGGTTTTTCAATAATTTCCTTTAAGATATATACAAAAAAATTCCAGCATTTCTTTTTTCATGCAGTAGTATTTTTTATGAATTATTATGTTAAGTTGCGATAATTTTTTAAAAATTATTCTACAATTTCTATTAAAATTCAAAATCTACATATTTATTCCTTATAACTTTGTTCTTATTGCTTATAATAAATTTTTAAAAGTATATATAATTAATAGGGCTGAAAGACCACCGGTCGATAGCCATGGAGCAGAAAAACATATCAGAATTGATTGTATTTTATCCATTACATGTATTAGATTTTATTTTTCTGTGAATAAAGATGTTTAGTAGTATAATTAATGAAAGAAATAGAGAAATTATAAAATTATTTACTTTGAGGGCCTAAAAAATTAAAAAGCAATTATTGCTATTTACTTACAATTTTAAGAATTTACCATTAATTTTCATTCTAGTAAAACTTCTTTGAAGAGATTGAAAAAAAGATTATATGAGAGAAAAGAGAAGGATTCTGGTCGGTAGAATAATGCAACTAGAAGAAATAACAGAGAAGGGAAAAAAAGGAGAACAATCTAAACGATATTGTAATAACTGTAATAGAATTATTTAACTATATAGCAAATGCTCTTTAAGATTTTCAAAATTTTCAAGCATTTCTGTCA
Source organism: Ontholestes murinus (assembly GCA_963969525.1). NCBI lineage: Eukaryota > Metazoa > Arthropoda > Insecta > Coleoptera > Staphylinidae > Ontholestes > Ontholestes murinus. Next base: position 64,860,160 of record OZ018395.1, on the reverse strand, counting down.
AATAATAAATAAATAAATAAATAAATAAATTGTTTCAAAATTTTCAACTAACTTCTATTACAAGTTGCTCGAATTACCTTCGAAAATTTTAGTTTCCAACAATATTTCTTCGGATTTTTTAGTTGTTTCGTGTCTTTTAGAGATTTTTCTTTATTTTTTCTGAATTGTAATTTTCAGAATTTTATTCGAGAGTTCTAGAATATTCCAGCAATGTCTTATAGTTCTTCTTTATTTTTTTTTGATTTCGGTAAGCCTAAATTCTTAAAACATTTCTTTATTCCTTTTTGGAAAATTTTACAAATATTTTTCCTATCTTCCAAGTTTTTTTTTTTTAATTTCCTTTATTTTCATCAATGTTAAAGTTTTTCCATTGTTTTGATATTTCTTATCAAAATTTCGAGAATGTTATTCTAGACCTGTAGAATTTACAAAAAAAATCTTCTAGAATTTTCATGCATTTTTTTCCTATTTTCGAATTGTTTTCAAAAATATCTTTTCTATATTCTGATAATTATATAAAGTTGTCGAAGGATTTTCTTTTTTGAATCTTTCGGTACCAAGTTTTTCTAATTTAAAAAAAATCGTTTGGATTTAAATTTATAAAAAATTTCCACATTTTTTTTTTCATCTAGAATTTTTATTACATTATTATTAAGATTCTTTGTATGTAAGATATTGCCCTGCAATTGGACACTGGTCTGTTGGGCAATAAGCATTATTATTATTATAAGAAGTTTGCTAGAATTCGTCTACAAATTTTCACTTTTAATTTTGGAAATTCTTTCCTAAGTTTTGAGAATGCTTCTCGAATGTTCTAAAAATTTCCACGAATTTCCCTCAAATATTTTTAGGATATTCAAGCATTTTCTTATCATTTTCGAATATTTTTCAAGAATATCTTTACCAAATTCTAAGAATTGTTTAATTTTTAGAATTTTTTTTCTAATTAAAAGCATTTTCAGCAATTTCTTCAGATTTAGATTAAACGACATTTGTTCATGTTAATCGCAAATTTGACAGAAATTTTAAATTACGAGAACTATTAACTTTTTTTTTGTATTATAGCATTTTTTAGAAATGTCTGGAATTTTTCAGAATTTTTATCCAATTTCAAAAAAAGCTTTAAAAAAATATCTATTGCTATTTTAAAAAAAAACTAGTAGAATTTTTCAACAATTCTTGTAGGTTTTCCTAAATATTCGGCAAGGTTTTTTGAAAATTTTACAAGAATTCTAAATTGCTAGAATTTATCAGCATTTTTTTTTAGAAATGTTTAGAACTTTTGTTTTCTTGAAACTATTTCACTCTCCTCGAATTTTACAATAAATTTTACTTTTCATTTTGGAATTTCACAAAAATTTCTAGCATTTTCAAATATTTGGTTTCGCATTTTTGAAAAATTTTCATGAATATCTTTTCTAAATTATGATAGATTGATTTATTGATTTAACTTTAAATTAAAAGATTATTTAAAAATTTTTTTCGAGGTTTTTAGAATTTTGCAGCAAATCTTTGGATTTAGATTTATAAAACTTTACCGCATTTCTTCAGGTTTTATTTTTGGCAATTTTGAAGAAATTTTAACTAAATTTTTCATCATATTCCACAAATTATAACATTTTCCAGAAATGTCTAGAATTTTATAATACACCAATTTTTGAAAAATTTACAAACTAAATTGTTGTTGTTGTTTGCTAAATTGTCATATTTTTTGAGAGATTGAAGAATTTTCATGAAATGATTTCAGTTTTCCTGAATTTTTCAGCAATTTCTACATTTCATTTTGGAATTTCTCTTCTAGATTTTGAGAATTTTATTGCAGGAATTTCTTTTCAGGATTTATAATTTTTTTATGAGCAATTACTAAATTTTAAAAATAATTTTAAGTTGTCTAAGAGTTTCTTGATTTTTTCAGCAATATTTAGTATTTAGTATTTAGATTTATAAACTGTTACAAAATTTTAACGAAATTTGAAAAACTCTCCAGGAAAGAAATTACTCTAAAACTTCTTTTAATTAGAAACAGACGTTGCTGAAAAATTTTAAACACCTTGAAGAAAATCAAAATCTTAAAATTTTCTTAAAGGTGTTTAAAATTTTTCCTAAGATTTTGATTTTCTTCAAGGTGTTTAAAATTTTTCGAATTGAAAGAAGTTTTAGAGCAATTTCTTTCCTGGAATTTTTACAATTTCGTTAAAATGGTAGAAGGATTCCAGGAAAGTTCTCTAATCTAACTTCTTAGAAAAATTCCTGTAATTTAGAAGAAAAATATTTGTATTTTTATTTTTCGGAAAAATAAATTTAAAAAATTGAAAATTTTAGACATCTGGACAAAAAATTAATTAAGCAAACCAATTTTTACGTTCTATTTTGAAAATTCTTTTGGATATTTTAACAGTTTATTTATTTTCAAATATATTAAAAAGTTCTATAAAGTTCCAAGAATTTCTCTTCAAAATTTCTAGAATTATCAAGCATCTAGAGATCCCATTTTTGAAAACAAATTTTGATTAATATCAAATGTTGACTAACAAGTTTTTTAGAATTTTTCAGCAGAATATTTATTTAAATAATTGTGGCGACAATTTCGTTGGATTATAATTTACAAAATTTCTCGATGGATTTTATCAAAATAATGTTTTAAACCTTCAACTAAAATTTCTCCCTCTTTTAATCCTCTTAATTTTTAAAGTATTGGCGTTTTGTTATTATAAATTTCACATCAATTGTTTTTGAGTGGTTGCAAAAATGCGTTGTTTTTACAAGATTTTGATGGATTTTCTTCTTTTTATATAAAATCTTTGCTTGAAATTTCTGCTTTCTCAATTGTAGGTTTTATTTTACTAATTTTTTGTTGATTTAATTATAAAAAATAGGAGATAACAAAAGCTAATAGAATCAAGCGTGTAATGGAATACGAATAGAAATTTGGGCGTAATTGAAATCGATTGGTTCGCGCTTAATTGAGACGTGTTTGTAGAAAACACGTTTAGTGAAACAATTGTCTTAAGATTCTGGCCACCGGTTGACCTTATTTGCAATTGAAATTTCTCTATTGTCTCAACGTGGCATGCGTGAAATTCTGCATTCATCTAATTTATTTGAATATTTAGCAAGTTTCCGCAATTATTAATTAATAAAACTTACATTAACGCGCCAAAAATTTATTAAGCGCCGGAAAATATTTAATAGCCAACAGTTTAATAAGGGCGCAATTAATCAATATTAAAAAAATCACTTTGTTCACTATAAGGGGTAATATAGTAGAGGAGAATATGTAAAAGAAATGAAACACTGTTAATAATAAATGTTTAAGTTGCTGAGATATTTATTTTTAAAAGAAAGTTCTAATCTATTTGATATTTTCCCATCGCAGTTATTTTATTTAAAATCCTCTAGATTATACAAAGTCAATTATTATTATTAACTTTGTGTAATCTATGTAATCTATGTAATCTATGTGATGAACTTTCACATATTCTCCTCCTCTAGATTACACAAAGTTAATAATAATCATTTTCAAAATACGACGAGAAAATATCAAATAGAATTTTATTTGCGGTGATTTGATTATAACAAACAAGCAAATATTCCGCAGACACGTGTTTCGATCTCTTGATCTCACCAGGACAGTTTTAATATATTTTTATGTTTTCTAATACGTTAAAACTAATTTAGAACATGTTAAAATATCATTGACTTGTTGCCTAATAATTGTACAACAAATTAAAAACGTAATAATTATGTTAATACCCATTTTGATATTTTAAGGATGTAAAATAATGTCAAGATAATAGAGAAATTTGTAATCACTTTCTCCACAGTTTATAAACTGTTGTGATTATAAGTGTCTTTATTATTACTGTTAATCTGTTAATCTTCACGTACCTCAACAATATATATTATTACTGTCAAGATATCATTAAAAAAAATTAAGCTAATGTGTTGTAGGCTGATTGGTCAGCACCCAAGCCCAAAAACAAAGGAAAAAAACTGTTGGATGCTTAAAACCATAACTTTTTATAGGTTTAAACTATAGTTGGGAAATAAATTCCATATGTGATAGTTTTATTATATCAACTGATAAGGTTTCTTTTTTAAATTATTTAAAATTAAGGAAGAATAATTTTGATTGTTAACAGACATACATCAATGTTGATTGTTAACAACCATCAATTAATAATAAATGAAACGAACAATAGACATCACAAAGACGTAATGTATATCGAGGTCGCGTTCCATTTACGGCGGAGAGTTTATGTCTACGAAACTTCCTGTCTTTGAACGTTTAGAACAAGACGCAAACAAGACACCATCGATCGTTTCTAATAATCTATGCAAAGAAGAGAAAAACAAAGCGCGGCATTACATCATTTCATTGTTAACGTGTCGATCGACACGCGCATCGTCTCCGGAATCCTTCAGACGAATCAAAAGAGAAACAAGGAGAGTAAAAAAAAACGTATTTTATTGTTCTGTCAGCAGCAAAATCATCAATGATTCGTGTTTAAACTTATTATATGTAGGGATTATCAAAATTTAGACAAGATTTTCCAAAATTAAACTTGGAAGAAGAATTGTGTTATTTCTATATTGGAAGAAAAATACTAGGAAAGTTATTCAATTCTTTTAGAAAAAATTCTCCTAATTAAGCAGACAATAGTTTAACTTGGTTGTGACTTACTAAGTAGTAATCCATATTTAAATTAAATTAAGTGTTTCAGAAAATATTATTTTGTCTGAAAATGAATGAATGAAACTGAAAAAATCTAGACATTTCAGAAAAAATTTCAAATCTGAAAAAATCATTGTTAAATTTTTCTTTTTGTAAAAATTGTGATTATTTTTAAAATATAAATTTAAAAAAAATACTGTAAAATTCATTTAATCGGAAAAGCACATTACGAATTAAAAAATCGGAAATTTCACTCGAAGGTTTAAAATAATATTATGGCAAAATTATTTTAAAAACTAATTTGAAATTTTATTGAATCTAATAACAGATAACGTATTTCGAACACTATAAAAAATTTTCAACGTTTAACCAAAATCAACAAAACACCAACAATTTAAAGTTGAGATGTAAAAATGCAGAAATCTCAAAAAATATTTTGAAAAATTCCATCCAATTCTTTGGTTTGCAATTTTTAAAATATAATAAAAATCAATGTAATTTCACAATCATTTAAAAACAATTGGCAATCGGCTAATAATAACATAACGGTAACAGTTTAAAAAATCAAAAATTTCAGTTGAGAGTTTAATAATTCATTTTAAAACAATTCAATAAGAAACTGGACTCAATTTTTATTAAATATATCAAAAAAATAATGTTTTCTTTAATAACCATTTAAAAACAATTGACAATCGACTAATAAAAGCAAAACACTGACAGTTTAAAAATTGAAAAATCGAAAATTTCAGTTGATAAATTAATAATTTATTTTGAAAAAAATCATTAAAAAATTGGCCTCAATTTTTTAAAATATATAAAGAACTTGTATTTTCATAACCACTTAAAAACAATTGGCGATCAACTAATAATAACATAACGGTAACAGTTTAAACTCAATAATTAAAAAATCACAAATTTCAGTTGATAATAATTCATTTTGAAAAAACCCTTAAAGAAATTGACCTCAATTTTTTAAATATATTAAAATAATAATGTATTTTTACAAACACCCAAAAACAATTGACGATCGACTGATAATAACAAAACTTCAACAGTTTAAACTTAAGAATTAAAAATTTGGAAATTTCATTCGATAGTTTAAAATACTATTATGTCAAGATTATTTCAAAAAATAATTTGAAATTTTATTAAACCCAATAACAAATAACGTATTTCGATTACCTTCAAGAATCTTCATTGTTTATCTAATAACAACAGAACAGTAATAATTTAAAGTTGAGATGTAAAAATTCAGAAATTTCAGTTGATTGTTTGAAAAATTATTTTGAAAAAATCAACTTAGATATTCGTTTAAAATAAAAACAATTAATATATTTTTACCAATATTCAAAAAGAATTGATAACCGATTAAAAACTATTAGATGAAAACACTTTAATCTTGAGAATTCAAATAGCAAAAATCGTTTATTTTGAAAAAAAAAAAACATTATGGAATTAGCTTAAATTTGTTTAAATAAATTAAAAAATAATTTATTTTCATAATAACCCAAAAACAATAGGCGATAATAGACCAATAATAACAAAACTTAAACGGTTTAAACTTAAGAATTAAAAAGTCGTAAATTTCAGTCGAAAGTTTAAAATAATATTAGGGCAAAATTATTTCAAAAAATTATTTGATATTTTATTTAAACTACTAACAGATAACGTAATTCTACCACCATCAATAATCTTGAATTTTTAACCAAAAACAACAAAACACCAACAATTTAAAGTTGAGATGTAAAAATGCAGAAATCTCAGTTGTAGGTTTAAAAACATATTTCGATAAATTCCATCCAATTCTTTGGTTTGCAATTTTTAAAATATAATAAAAATCAACGTATTTTCACAATCACTAAAAAAAAAACAATTAATAATCGATTAAAAATTAATACACCTAAGAATTGAAAAATCAAAAATTTCAGTTAAGAAATTGGCTTAATTTCTTTTAAATATGTGAAAATTATTATTCACAACCACTTAAAAACTTAAACGGTTTAAACTTAAGAATAAAAAAGTCGTAAATTTAAGTCGAAGCTTTAAAATATTATGACAAAATTATTTCAAAAAATAATTCGAAATATTACTTAAACTAATAACAGATAACATGTTTTGACCTCCATTAAGAATCTTCAATGTTGAGCTAATAACATCAGAACAACAAAAATTTAAAGTTGAGGCGTAAAAATGCATAAGTTTCAGTTGAAAGTTTAAAAAATTATTTTGAGACAATCTATTAAAGAATTGGCTATAAATTTTCAAAATATAATAAAAAATAACACATTTTTAAATCATTATAAAAATAATTGCTAATGGACTGATAATAACAAAATTCCATCACTTTAAAATTACGATTTAAAAAGCAAGAGTTTAAAAACATATTTTGATGAAATCAATCAAACAATAGGCTTCAAAATTTTAAAACATAATCCAAAATAACAAATTTTTATAACAACTGAAAAACAATTGCCGATCAACTAATAATAGCTAAATTTTTACTATGTAATCTCGAGAATTAAGGAATTAGGAATTTAAAATTTTCAGTTTCAATAAATTATTTTATAAAACTTGTTTCTTTTATATTTTGAAAATATAATTTAAATTAACGTTTTTTTTTTGATAACAAAATGGTAACACTTTAAACCTGAGCTTAAATTTCAATCGAAATTTTGATAATTATTTTGAACAAATTGACTTAAAATTTTCAAAATATTATTTAAACTAAGGTTATTTAATAACTGAATTAAAAGTCTTTGCTATTTCCTTCCTTCACTTTTACTTTTATATGTCAAATAAAAGTGAAGGAAGGAAATAACAAAGTGTTTTAATTCAATAGTGATAACTTTGCACAACAAAAATCAAACCGTAAAATCAATTTATTTGACAAACACTTGAAAATAATTGCCGATTACCAACTAAAAATAACAAAATTGAAATTTAAAAGTTTAATAGTGGTGGATTAAAAAAAACTATTTTAATAAAACTTGTTACATTGAAATTTTTAAAATGTCAAGCATTCATACAACTTTTTAAAAACAATCAATAAGAAATTTTCCAAATCTTATTTGAAAACAGTATATTTCTAAACTACGTAGAAACAATTGATAGTTGACTTCTAATAAGAAAACGCCAATACTTTAAACTTAAGAAATAAAAACGCAGACATTCATGTCATTCATATTTCAAAATTTATTTTAAAAACATTATTCAGAAATTGCCTTTCAATTTTTGAAACATAAGCAACTTACTTTAATAAGTAACTTATGGTCAATTGATAACCAAATAATAATAACACAACGTTAATACTTTAATCTTAAGAATTTAAAAATGCAATAATAATAATTAAGAAATTAATTTTATTTCCCATAATCCAAATTTAGAATGCTGTCATTTTGTTTTAAATTACGATTAGGCAATTGCTTTATAGAAATATTAAAAAATTTTAAGCTAATTCCAAACGTGGTTAAGTTTTTACAATTTTTTAAACCATCGAATGCAATTTTAGTTCCTTGAATTCAAGTTTAGAGCCCTGTCATTTTATTTAGAGCTGCGATTAGGCGATTGTTTTATAAAAATATTATAAACACATTAATTCTGAATGGATTTTAAAAATTTGAGGCTAATTTCAAGCGTGGTTGATTTTTTTACAATTTTTTAAACCACCGAATGCAATTTTATTTCCTTGAATTCAAGTTTAGAGAGCTGCCATTTTGTTTTCAGCTACGATTAGGCAATTGTTTTATAGAAATATTAAAAATACATTAATTCTGAATGAATTTTGAAAATTTGAAGCTAATTCCAAGCTTGGTTAATTTTTTACAATTTTTCAAACCATCGAATGAAATTTTATTTCTTTGAATTCAAGTTTAGAGCGCTGTCATTTTGTTTTCAGCTGCGATTAGGCAATTGTTTTATATAAATATTATAAATACATTAATTGTGAATGTATTTTGAAAATTTGAAGCTAATTCCAAGCGTGATTAATTTTTTACAATTTTTTAAACCATCGAATGCAATTTTATTTCCTTGAATTCAAGTTTAGAGCGCTGCCATTTTGTTTTAATCTGCGTTTAGGCGATAGTTTTACAGGAATATTATAAATACATTAATTCTGAATGGATTTTGAAACTTTGAAGCTAATTTCAAACGTGATTAATTTTTTACAATTTTTTAAAACATCGAATGCAATTTTATTTCCTTGAATTTAAGTTTAGAGCGCTGCCATTTTGTTTTAAGTTGCGATTAGGCGATTGTTTTATAGTAATATTATAAATACTCTAATTTTGAATAGATTTTGAAAATTTAAAGCTAATTCCAATGGTTAATTTTTTACAATTTTTTAAATTATCGAATGCAATTTTATTTCCTTAAATTCAAGTATAGAGCACTGCCATTTTGTTTTAAGCTGCAATCAGGCAATTGTTTTATAGGAATATTATAAATACATTAATTTTAAATGGATTTTGAGAATTTGAATCTAATTCCAAGCGTAGTTGATTTTTTACAATTTTTGAAACCATCGAATGCAATTTTATTTCCTTGAATTCAAATTTAGAGCGCTGCCATTTTGTTTTTAGCTACGATTAGGCAATTGTTTTATAGAAATATTATAAATACATTAATTCTGTATAGATTTTTAAAAATTGAAGCTAATTCCGAGCGTGGTTAATTTTTTACAATTTTTTAAACCATCGAATGGAATTTTATTTTCTTGAATTCAAATTTAGAGCGCTGCCATTTTGTTTTAAGCTATGATTAGGAGATTGTTTTATAGGAATATTATAAATACATTAATTCTGAATGGATTTTGAAAACTTCAAGCTAATATCAAGCGTGGTTAATTTTTTACAATTTTTTAAACCATCGAATGCAATTTTATTTCCTTGAATTCAAGTTTCAGAGTAATTATTCATTTATTCATAGTCTTGTAAATATAAATAATTTGAAGAATGGAATGGATTTATTTTATTGATTTTTTATTGCATGTTCAAATTTAGATTAACTTTTTCATCGATTTTCACCTGTAACTTCTAAAATATTCACAATTTTCAAAAAAACAATTTACACTTTCTCAATCAATTTTGTTTTTTATTCTTTTCCTTTTCATTAACTGGTAAGAGCGAGTATCGTCTCCCAATACACCTTGAACTTTGGATGAAGTCGTGAGGATGTTGTGAAACCGACCCGCGTTCCTAATAAATGATTATTAGTTATCGCCATCATCGTTTATTTTTACCTTCCACTTTTTTTTCGTACACTCTACCATTGTGCTGCATTATGTAAATGGAAATTGGATATTGCACACGTGAGGATGAAACGTATATTAGCGTGCTGTTGGCAACATTAGCACACACACCAGCTCTTATGCAACAACAAAACAATTATGCGAATTTTCAGTTGTATCCACGCTGCCATTTCGTTTGTATTATGTACGTGATATAAATAAATTATTCGTATTGATGTGTAATCAATCGTGTTTACTTGTTTACGTCGGAATGTAGTAAATAACTGATTTGTTTTTGTTTATTTCGTGTGGATTTTTTTTAAATTTAATTAACGTTCATAACTATTTTTATTTAAAATTAGAAAAACAACACGAAAACATTTTGTAAATCTACAATTTGAGTTTTACTAGAAATACAAAACAAATCCTTACTGAAACCATTCGTTAAAAACTCGACAGTCAGTAAAAAAATACTCAAAGTTTTGAGAAAAAATGCAACTTAAGCAACCAAGAATAGCAATAAAGAAACTTAAGGTGAACATCACAAGTCTACTTAAAAAAATGGGCAAGAGTGGAATAACACCAGAAGTATGTATGTTTTTTTGTAATTTATTTGTTTTGAAATGTATTTTTCGAGAAAGATGTAAAAAGAATTAATAAACATAAACATTAATAAACAAAGTGAACTCAGGCCTTTTCGTGTGTCTTAAATTTTGGTAGAATTTAATTGAATTATATTTGAATATATTATGTAAGCATATTTAATACAATAAAAGATATTAAATTATACAAAAATAATTTTAGGCATGTTACAAATATCAAATCTAACAAAACAAATGTTTTCGTGTGTTTTTTATAATTATTCGTTAACTTTCTACAACGTAAAAAACTTATAATATATTTTTGGATTTATAATAATAGTCTTTAGTCTTTATTTCTCTCTTAAATTACAATAAAGTACAATAATAAAAAAAGTACGTCATAATAAAGAAAAAATACAAGGAACATAAAATCATATGTATACATTACTAATCAAAATATTCTTCTAAACTATATAATTCTTTGTCACATAAGAACTTAAACATATATACTATAAACAAAGCTTGTGAAAAATATATCCAAGGATAAAACTCCTATTTAGAAAAAGAACGAGGAATATTGGAATATTCTTATCGGTTTCGTGACAATGAACAATTTTAATTACACTGTAAACAATTAATGGTAATTATGCGGCGGGCACGATCATCTGGCATTAGCGAAATTGCCATTTATGAATTGATCTGCTTGTAAATTATTGTTTGGTAATTTGTGTGGAAATATCGAGGACGAATGCTGCGAAATTCCGACGTTGTTGTGCAACGAATTCTTTTGCAATCAATCCCATTTCGGTTACTAAAACCAGTCCCAGCGTGCCTCTGGCCTTTTTTTAGCCAAGAGATAATTTGGGTTGGGTTACCATAATAAAGACACTCATTTGAATTTTGATTGACGTTTGTAATTTAATCCGCTAAAACGCTTATTTATAATTGTATGTTTAGAACATTAAATATGTTCAAATTAAAAATATGAAGTAAAGAAATCATGAGTTTAATATATCTTGTATTTGTTTCTCATTTTTCACTTGGTGAAACTTGAGTTTAAGTTATACCTAGTATGTAATACATTCTTCTTTATATATGTTGCCATGTAATTGGGAATTTTTCTTGTAGGGCAATAAATATCTACTTATTTATTAATTTTTAAAAAAAGGTATAAAGGTTTAAAAATTGATGAGAAACTTTATTTGATAATATTTAACTAATGTCAACTAAATCTCCCAAAAATGGGACAAAAATAGCATATTTGCTCAGATATATTACGAAAGAAGAATTCAGAAGCTGTCAACATATTTTACTGGACAGTAGATACATATGAAATTTGTGTACGTGGTTCAATTATCATATCTATATATTATTTTGTAAATATTTTATAAGCAAGATGAACAAAGTTGTAAAGAATAAAGAATATGATCATTTATGGTGTATATTTTAAAATTTTCATTTCATTATTTATGGCAGAATAATCGAATTAGTTTTACTAAAAGAATAGCAATTTTTAGAAAAAGTTATAGTGGTTTAAAATTGAATAAAAACTTTTTGTGTTGTTCAAAATTAAAATTAAAAAATAATAGCTTATAGTGGATGGTTTAAAATTGTATTAATAAATTGCTGTATTTGCAGTAGAAGAACACAATTCGCTTCATTAAAAACTTGCATTCTTAAAAAGAGATATAGAAGTTTTAAATTCATGAACATCATTCTTTATTGTTTATTTAGTAAAAAAAATTAAATCGCTTATGGTAATTAGCTGAAAAATTGACTGCCTAATTCCATGATTAAGAATCAGAATTGTATTACTAGAATTGTGCAATTTTTTTAGAAAATCTGTACAGGTTTCAAATAATATGACAAATAAACAAAGTTAAAAAGAATATTATTTCGTTGATTCTTGACGCTTCTACTTCGTTATATATTTTGGACTATACAATGAAAACACATGATAACTTGATTTTATTTTCGTTGTCTAATGTTTTGATAATGATAATTGACAATTTCATTTGATAATTGCAGTTTCTAGAAAAGTTACAGAGATTTTAATACTATTAAAATTATTCGTGTTGTTTCTTGGGTAAAAAAAATTAGAAAAAATATATAATCACTAATGGTGGATGGTTTAATATTTCGGTATTTAAAACCAAATTAATTTTATTAAAAAATCATTCATGATCTTATAGAATAAAAAATTACTGCTTATGGTGGATTTGAATTTTTTACAAAAAAAAATTTCTAAGATAAGTTCTGAAAGTTGGAAAGTTTATGACAAAATTGAGTTGTTTCTACAGTAAAAAAAAGAAACAAAATATATAATCGCTTATGGTGAATGGTTTATACTTGACCATCAAATTTCATAATGAATTGCAAACGAATCAAACTGGTTTCAGTTTAAAGTGCATTTTTTTTATAAAAATTATAGGGGTTTGAATATTATCGAAAATATTTATGTCATCACAAATCCTATAATTTTTTATTTAAAAATAAGTTTGGTTTTATTTTTAAAAAATTGCAAGATGGTCATCATAATACTTTTCCTACATTTTTATCGAAAACTATGAGGTTTTCTTAATAATTTGCTCAATTTTGAATTCTTTACAATTACTCATTATATAAATTTCATTTAACTCTTATGATTTATTAGCAATAACAAACAAAAGTGTCGAAATTATTATGTAAAGAACTATGAAACACATGTTTTAATGTAGAGTAGGTGGGTAGCCCCTAATCCACCCTCCAATCAGTAATACATAAGCGAGGGTTTTAATTACAAGCTGTAAATCATAAATATACATTATTGCAAAATTTAATAGATTTATTTAAACCAACCTTTCAAATAATATTTGATGATGTTTTACTGATTGGAGGATGGGGTAGAGGCCCCCCACCCACCCTACATATACATATTCACTTTAACTCATCGTCTCGCTGTATCGAATGAAATTAATTACAAAACTTTTTGAATAAAAATGGAATTCAAATGGCAACCTTTTGAGTGAGTAAATTATTAAAAATTTGATACATAATTTGTGTGCAGACTTTAAATCTAAATTAGATAATATTGGCTATAGAAAGTCATTTAAATTTAAACATAAACTTTGATTTTGTTTTATTTTTTATTACATAAAATGTTTGACAGATTTTAGCAGCAAAATCATCAATGATTAGCAGTAAAAGTAATCCGGTATATGTAGGGTGGGTGGGTGGCCTCTAACCCATTCTCTAATCATTAAAACATAAGCAAAGGTTTAGTTAGAAGTTGTAAAATGTAAACAAACACAAAATAATTGCATTTTTTAATTGATGTATACATACAAATATTTCAAACAATCTTTGATGTTTTACTGACCAGAGGGTGAGATAGAGACCACCCGCCCACCCTACAAATACATATCAATTTTAATTATTGATAGCCTCCCGATTTGGAATATTTTTAATTACAAATTTTGAATAGAAGAAAATTGACAAAGTAAAATTTTTGAGTGTGTAAATTAATAAAAATTACATACATGATTCGTGGAAATGCTTTAAATCAAGGTTAATTATAAAAAGTAAATTATATTTATACTTAAATTTGGATTATGCTTTATTTTTTATTACATATAAGGTTTTACTGTATTTTGCAGCAAAATCATCAACGATTAGTATTTAAAGTTATCGTGTTTATGTAGGGTGGGTGGGTGGCCTCTATTCCACCCACCAATCAGTAAAACATAAGCCAGAGTTTTAATTGAAATGTGTAAAATATAAATATACATAAAATAATTGCAATTTTTAAAGATTTATTCATACAAATTTTTCATTTAATTTTTGATGATGTTTTACTGATTGGAGGGTGGGATAGAGGCAACATACCAACCCTACATATACATTTAAATTTCATTTACTGATCGTTTTGCGGTTCGGAGTAAAATTAATTACAAAACTTTTCGAATAAAAAAGAAATTTAAAAGGTAACATTTTTTAGTGAGTAAATTAATAAAATTTTTATGCATGATGGGTGGGCAGACTTTAAATCTAAATTAGAAAATGTTAGCTGTAGAAGATTATTTATATAACACTTAAATTTGAATTATGCTGTATTTTTTATTACAAACAATTACATTAATAAAGTTAGTATAAAAAGTTAGTTTTCGTTGACCTTGCAGGGATAAATCCATGTTGTTGCTTGATAATTAAAGATCTAAAACTAAGCATAATGAACTTGGCAACATTTATCCAATATTTTAGGTATACATGATTGAATTAGGCACGAATTCCTTTATGCCAGATTTAAAAACTGGAACAATAAAACACGGCTACCAAAGAGATGGAAATGAACTATCCTTGAGAGACCGATCTGCTCTTTCTTTACCCATTACCATACTTTTCGGTAATAGGTAAGAAAAAAATCAGATGCAAATGCTTCTACCAAAGATGGAGATATTCCATTTGCACCTGGTGCAATGTTGACATTGATTTCCGATAAGCATTAATTAATTGCAAAAAAACTAAAATTTACGCTATCGTTCTCCCTAATTTCCGGACCTACATTAGAATAATTAGAGTATGACTCTTAAAAATAATCTGATAATAGATAAACAATGTCCAATTTTGAATTAGCAACAATGGACCCATTTGAAATGCTACAAAGAAGGCCTCCACCACTACCAGCTTTGGACTTACAATTTTTCCAAAATTGTATTAATATTGTTAGGTGTATTCGCCTCAAGTTTTTTAATATTTTTTTGCCAGAAATTACTGCGACCGGTGGTTCAGACTCATCCTTATCGCAAGAATTGGATGAGTCGAATTTATCTAGGCCTTTTTGTAGCCTAAATATATTCTCACCTTAATTTTTTTGTCAGTATATAATGACAAACAAATATCCCCTCTTAGTGCGAAAAAGCCATATTTAGCAAATAATTTGATAAATAGTCATCAAAAAAATAGATAGAATTGAAGAACACATATTTTATGAATTCAAACCTTTCCATATGCGATCAAAATTTCTGTAGATTACTATTGTTATCATCTATAATATTAGAATCATTTTTATGTTGGATAAAATAAATAATACCTAATACTATTATCAATGATATTTCTTAGTTCTGCTTCACGTGAAGCAAACAAAACTGCAGTCTGTCTGGTCTAGAATCGGACAGTTGTCAACAAATTCAGAATCTAAAATTGTAGCATGTATTTCTGTAGATCTATTGTTATTATCATTAATCGCAAATTTTATCTAAAATCACAGTATGTATTTCTATTTAGAAATAGATCTATTATTATTATTATTAATAGCAAATTTGGGACTGATTTGGTTTTATTAGAAAATTGCAATTTTTAGAAAAATTATATAGGTTTAAAATTTGCTAAAAAATATTCGTATTTTTTCTAATGTAATGAAGAGAAGAAGAAAAAATAGCGTTGCTTATGGTGAATAATTTCAAATATTACTATCACATTCTATCATTTGTAGGAAAAGTACAAACATTTTTTTTCATAGAAGATTTTAAATTTTAAGAAAGTTGTAAACTTTTATGAATTTATGAAAATTATTGACGTTCTTTTAGGTAAAAAGTGGATGGTTAATATTTCACAGTCAGAGTCCAGGATTTACAGCAAAAGAACCGAATGGTTTTTTTTTAAGAAAATTTCATTTTATATACTATTGATGTTGGAAATGAAAATACTTATAAATGTTTTATATATTAAATGTTCACAATTTTACGAAGAATCCATAATTGCAATAAAAAATAGGGGTTCACATTTGAAAATTTCAACTTAGGGGTCGTATCTCAATTTTGGGACACCCTGTGTATTTGAATTTTATCTCGAAAAAATGCGCGTTAAAAAAAATTAGACTCGTGTCCGAGCATTTTTCTTAAAGAAAATGCCCTCAATTTTAATCGAATTGATTCCTTACTTTATGTACACACTGTATATATTTCTTTACCATTCTCACTTTCATACTTAATGCATGTTGTATTCATTATATTCACTGTCAGAGGATTTATAAAAAAAATGAATTCGGTTTATTAGAAAATTGTAGTTTTTAAGAAATTTCAAAATATATAAGTTTGAAATTTATTGAAAATCATTGGTTGTGCTTTGTTAGATTAAAAATGGATAAAAATATGTTTATTTATTCATTTCTTTTTTTTAATTCTGTGCCAACAAAAAAGCTAATAGATTCAAAAATAATATAAAAATTATTCATATATAATTTAGACTGCACAAAAATTTGTCATCCTCGTACTACAACGTAGTAAATTCTTCTATTGACGTCCACATTGACCAGGAACGCACCTGAAACTAATAAACCATATTTAGATTTTTTCCCTTATATTCAGGCAATTTTGTTCCTAATGTGGGAATTATATATCAATAGATGATCAACTTCCAAGATTTATTGTAGAAGCTTAAACTATTAGTTTTATTGCAAAAAGGTTCGAAACATTATAGAGGTTCGAAAATTAATCAAAAAATGGAATAAATATATAATGCCTTATGGTGGATGATTTTAAACTTTACCATCCAATTCTATCATCGATAACAGAAAAATAAAATTGGGTTTATTGGAAAGTTGATTTGTTTTAGAGAAATTTGTTTCTTATATAAATAAAAAATTTAAATGCTTAATTAACTATATAATCGCTTATGGTAGATGGTTTAACATTTTACCGTCAAATTCTATAATTTATATCAGAATAATCAAATTAGTTTAATTTAATAATTGTAATTTTCAGAAAAGTTACATAGGTTTTAATATTGACGAAAACCATTTGTGCGGTTTCTTCGTAAACATTAAAAAAAATATAACCGCTTATGGTGGATGGTCTAAAATTTTACTGTCATATTATATTATTTGAAACAAAAGGATTAAATTATTTTCACTATAAAATTGCATTTTTTATGAAGTTCTAAAAGTTTGAAAATTAATGCAAAAACTAAGATCTTTCTTTTTGAAGGATTGAATTGGTTTTATATTAGAAATTTGCAAATTATAAAAAGATATGTTTTTTTATTAAAAATTAATAATTTTTTGAAAGTTATAGCGCTTCCAAATAACTTCCGTAGATTTTTGCGGCGCTTTCAAACAAGAATTTCAAAAAATGCTATAACGCTTTCAAATAACCTCTGGAGATTTTTTTCGGCGCTGTCAAATGTGAATTTCAAAAAATTGTAAAGACTATAAAACGTCAATTATTGTCAATTATCTTAAATAGATCTGTTTTAGAAATCTATTATCTATAAAAACTTATTTTGTAAATAATTTTTTTTAAGTTAAAAATAAATCTTGCAGATTTTGTCGATGCTTTCAATGTGAATTTCAAAAAATTGTAAAAAATATAAAACGCCAGCTTCTGTCAATTTTCTTCATTAGATCTGTTTTAGTAATCTATTTCCTATAGAAAGATATTTTTTTCTGTAAAAAGTAAATAACTTTTCGGAAGTTTTAGCGCTTTCAAATAACCTCTGCAGTTTTTTTCTTCGCTGTCAAACGTAAATTACAAAAAAATTGTAAAAAATATAAAACGTCAATTATAGTCAATTTTCTTAATTAGATCTGTTTTGGTAGTCTATAGACTATAGACAGATATTTTGTTTTATCAAAAATTAATAATATTTTGAAAGTTATGCGCTTTCAAATAACCTCTGCAAAATAACTTAATTTTCTCTTTGTAATTAATGTATATCCTTAGGAAATAAATATTATTATTACTATTATTATTATTATTATTAATAATAACTATGACCATAGCAATGATTATAAGAACATATGATATTGACTATAATAATGCCCATGAAAATGACTATGGTAATAAGTATCACTATGACAATGACAACAACTATGACTATAATGATGACTATGATAATAACTCTGACCATGACAATGACTATGACAACAATTCTGACAATGGCTATGGCAAAGATAGTGATTGTCATTGACAATCACTATAACAAAGACTATGACAATGGCTATAATAATGACTATGACAATGGCTTTAATAATGACTATGGCAATGACTCTGACAAAAACTGTGACAATGGTCATGACAATGACTATCACTATAAATTTTAAAAAATGTTGAAGGTTTGAAAATTAATAAAAATCATACGTGTTCTTTCCTAGGTTATTATTTTGTAAATATAATCACTTATTATTGTTTATGTTTATTAGTCTTTAGCTTCCTTTCCAAAAAAATACATATGAATATACACAAATTATATAAAACATAAAAAAATTTGGATGGATGAAGCTGGGCATGGTTCATGCAGCTGCAAGGATCTTCCACTCTAACCCTTGTTTTTGTCCATGATGCTGAGAGAGCAAATATCTTCTGGGGCATTCAGATTCTTCTATAATTGCTTTTATTAACTTTTTTATCCCCTTTTAGGGGAGACTTTTAATTAAAAATCCACTATAAAATTTCATAATTTATAGCAGAAAAAATTAAATTGGTTTCATTAAAACAATGCAATATTTAGAAGAGTTATTGAGTTTGGAATGTGAATGGAAAAAAATGTGTCTTAGTTGAATAAGTAAAAAATATATGTAAAGAAGAGAAGAAGAAAAAATATAGTTGCTTATGGTGAATGACTTCAAATAAAAACATTTTTCTCTTTTAAAAACAAAAAGGATTAATGAAAATAATGCACGTTGTTTTAGGTAAAAATTGAATTATAGTGGATACTTTAATATTTCACCATCACAGTCAAGGATTTACAGCAAAAGAACCAAATTGGTTTAATTAGGAAATTACACTTTTTTAAATAGAGGTTGGAGACCTTTAAAAAAATATTGTTGTTGGTTCTCAGGTGAAAAATTTAAATTCCATGATTTATAGCAGAAGAATCAAATTTGTTTCACTAAAAATTGCAATTTGTACAAAAGTTATGGATGCTTAATAATTAATTACAAAAATGTTGTTGGTTTTTAGGTGAAAAATTAGGTTAGTTGTAGATCATTTTAATAGCTTTTCGCTGAACTGAAAAAATCCTGATTTGTAGAAGTGTGTTCCCAAATAATAATTCCATTAGGAATATATATGCTCTTAAGCTTTCAAAGGAAACTATTTTATAGGTTTGTCTTAATAAAAATACGTTTCCATTAATTGCAAGATAGTTTGTTGTCCAGGTGGAATCCAAGAAAATTTTTATAGAATCCTTGAATTTATACTGAGGTTGTTAACCGGACTAAGTAATTTTTCTCGATTTACTAATCTGCAAACAATATTATTTTATCATCTCCAATATATTGGTATATGTGAATAATATGTAATAAAATGAGTATTAGATCTAACTTTAAACCTTGTGATACACTTCTGTTGGTACAGTATTTATTTGACAACTAATTTCTCTGAATTTTAGTGGACAGATGGCCCGAATTTTTTCTCTCTTTAACTAGTTGACATCTGCTTGATAAGAGTAAAAAGTAAAGAGTAAAGAGAAAGAGTAAAGAGTAAAGAGTAAAGAGTAAAGAGTAAAAAGTAAAGAGTAAAGAGTAAAGAGTAAACTTTTTGAATAAAAAAGAAATTCAAAAGGTAACATTTTTGATTGAGTAAAACAATTAAATTTTTATGCATGATGGGTGTGCAGACTGTAAATCTAAATTAGAAAATGTTAGCTGTAGAAGATTATTTATATAACACTTAAGTTTGAATTATGCTTTATTTTTTATTACATATAAGGTTTTACTGTATTTTGCAGCAAAATCATCAACGATTAGTATTTAAAGTTATCGTGTATATGTAGGGTGGGTGGATGGCCTCTATTCCACCCACCAATCAGTAAAACATAAGCCAGAGTTTTAATTGAAATGTGTAAAATATAAATATACATAAAATAATTGCAATTTTTAAAGATTTATTCATACAAATTTTTCATTTAATTTTTGATGATGTTTTACTGATTGAAGAGTGGGATAGAGGCCACCCACCCACCCTACATATACATTTAAATTTCAATTACTAATTTTCTCGCGGTTTGGAGTAAAATTAATTACAAAACTTTTCGAATAAAAAAGAAATTTAAAAGGTAACATTTTTTAGTGAGTAAATTAATAAAATTTTTATGCATGATTGGTGGGCAGACTTTAAATCTAAATTAGATAATGTTAGCTGTATAATATTATTTATATAACACTCAAATTTGGATTATACTTTATTTTTTATTAGAAACAATTATATTAATAAAGTTAGTATAATAAGTTAATCATAATGATGGTTGCGACCGTTACTATGTGGTAATTCATAATGAACACTGAATAAAACACTTACTATGTTTTAAACCACTATATTATAGTGGTTAAAAACATAGTAAGTTTTTCCAGTGTTCCGTTATGCATACGACATCGCATTTTGTTTAATGAATCGCTCAGAATATCTTTACAGTTTCCAATTGATTGTACATTTTGATGAACGAGTATTAACTTTGAATTTTTGTTTAATCTATTGGGATGTCTAGGTTTTGTCTGCTCTTTAGACGGAATAAAAAATTATCGATATATACATTTTTCGGCCATAAGTTTGGATTCAATAATTCTTTGGATTTTTCCCTGGGATTGATATTTTAAAAGAAGAATATTCTTCTGGTCGTTTTCACATTTTATATTTTCAAAATTTTTGCTCTTCAAGTATGTAATTAGTGGCCCTTCGTGTGATTTAGGGTCCAGTTTGCATATGTGATAATGTGCATATTTGGTTACTCCTTTTATTTCATGTATACTTTCATTTGTCCCTTGCACTCTATTCGATTGTTTGCGCTTATATTTTTTCCAACCTTCATTATTAGGTTTCGCTTCGGAAAGTTTTAAGGTGATGTTATGAGTACTTCCTTCTTCTTCTTCTCTATAAATAAATAAAATAAAATATATCTTTATTTCAGAGTGTACATAATACAGAATGAAATTGGCGTCAGTGGTCTTAATATTAATATTTATTCTAATGCTTATACTAATTACAGATAGACTTATTGATACTATAATCCTAAAAATAGTTTTAAATACTAGAATTGCCTATATATAATAATATAATATATAGGGGATCTCAATATTTTTTTCGAGTGTGGTATTATCACTTATTGAACTATTTTTCGTAGTCACTTGATTTAAGTTGTTAGTTTTATCTTCCTTTGTTTCGCCAAAGGTTAAGTGGTTAATATAATTTTTCAATTCACTTATTTCACTTTTTAGTTTAAAAATTTCACTACACATTTGTTTTGTACATTTTTCAACCGTCTTTTTTTTAAATCGTTTCAAAGTTCGGGATTAAGGAAAATACCCACTTGGAGCATAATTTAATAATAAAATATATTAAAAACCTTTAGTTAGTTGTAGAAACTTAACTAATAATTTGAAATTAGGAAAACATTTCGTGAATCTACAACGAATTTTGAATTAATTTCTCTGTTTAACTAGTTAACATCTGCTTGATAAGAGTAAAGAGTAAAGAGTAAAGAGTAAAGAGTAAAGAGTAAAGAGTAAAGAGTAAAGAGTAAAGAGTAGAGAGTAGAGAGTAGAGAGTAGAGAGTAAAGAGTAAAGAGTAAAGAGTAAAGAGTAAAGAGTAAAGAGTAAAGAGTAAAGAGTAAAGAGTAAAGAGTAAAGAGTATAGAGTATAGAGTATAGAGTATAGAGTATAGAGTATAGAGTATAGAGTATAGAGTATAGAGTATAGAGTATAGAGTATAGAGTATAGAGTATAGAGTATAGAGTATAGAGTATAGAGTATAGAGTATAGAGTATAGAGTATAGAGTATAGAGTATAGAGTATAGAGTATAGAGTATAGAGTATAGAGTATAGATATAGTAGATTGATAATTCTCAGCTAATATAATGAAAGCTTTACATGTAACATCTGCAGTAGATTTTGGTGGCTCAAGCTATCAAATGCTTTGTTTAAGTCGAGAGTTTATTATTATTAAAAGCATCCAGATATTGTTCAGTAAACTAAAAGAAAGCGGTAGTTGATCGACCACAACTAAATGTGTTGGCTCTGCGATATTATCTCTAATTCATGTAAGAAAACTTCTTCTTGAGATTTTAATAAGTCTTCTAAGACTTTAGATACTACTGGTAGGATATATATATAGGTCTCTAATTATTTACATCACTCATAGAATCCTTTTTGTGAACGTCATTCTACAGCAAATTGAATTTCGGAAATGGTAAAAAGGACGACCATTAAGTAGAGTCGTAATTCTATGCGACGAATCTGTTCGCAATGCAGTCGATGACAGTTGTTCTCTTCGTATTCGATCGAAATGTCACTAACATGTATTTCACTAGTGATTAATTGATTAGCGTCCCTATTTAACTGTCTTATTCCATTTTTTACTATTCATTTAGGTACAGCTGTTTCCAAATCAGATATTAGTCTTTTCACAATGGTCTTGATCGATTGTTTAACGTTTTTTTTTCTCATTTTGTCTTGTTGTCTTATTTATTTATCTGAACTTTTTATTAAGATTTTAGTGCCTTAGATTTTTCTCTATGATTTTTCAGCTTTTTATATTACTGCTTTTTTTAGTCTTAAATATTCCTTTAACAAGAAAATTTGGTTTTATATGTTTCCTTACTTTTCCGTCCTTTCTTTTCATCATTTTTTACTATATTTTAAGTACTTTAGAATTTGTTCAATATTGATCTTGACAACTCTGTTTTACCTTCCTTCAGTTAAATGCTAAAAAGAGCTTACCTTGGCCATGTAATAAGGCATGAACGCTACGAACTACTACGTCTGATAATCCAGGGAATATAGAAGGGAGGAGAGGCATTGGAAGGACAAAAATGTCGTGCCTTTGAAACATTAGGAAGTGGGGTGGAGTGGGGTTTGAAGATCTGATGAGAGCAACAATAGATAGGAAATCATATGCTGAAATTGTCACCAACCTTCGTTGGGAGAAGCACCTACAGTAGAAGAGTTACCTTTTATCTTTATCTGCATAATTTGACGTCCACCATCTTTTATCTATAATTTTTAATTTGTTGTAACTAATTGTTCATCAGAAAAGATCTGTTCTCTGTGATTTGTTAGGTGTCAGATCTCATGATCTCTTTAACTAAACAGAATAATTGCCCTCTTCAGATGCGATAATCTTCCATTCTAACCGTTGTTTCTCGTAGGTAGTCAGAGTCCTTCTGTTTATCTATTTACCATAATCATTTAAATATATTAGTATTTCCCTTATTTGGCCTTATTTTCCTTTTTTTTTAGAAAATAATGGTTTAAAATGTCTCATGAAACATGAATTCTACAATGACTTGCCTCATTTTTTTTAATTTCTCTTTATAAACATTACGTTTCTTTAATTTTTTACAATTTTCAGCAATTTTCAGGAAAAAACTTTTTTTAATTTCTCCAATTGTTTATGACTTTCAAAAGTTATGCCCAATTTTGTTCATGCATTTAATGATTTTTTCCTTGCAATTATGTTGGAAGGTTCTTGGCAATTCTGGGAATTACTCTTCAATTTTTTTTATTATTTCTCGGTTTCATTTTGTCTTTCAAATTCTTAGAAATAATCACCGGTTTCCATAAATTTCTAAAATTTTGTATTCTAGATTTTTTTTAACAAATTTTCTATGAATTCCTTGATTTTAGAATTTTTCAGGATTTTATTTTCTTTTCTAAGAATTCTCTAGAAACCTATTTTTAAATTTTTATGAACTTTATATTATTTCCTTCTCTATTTTATTCGAGTTTGTGTTCTTCTGTTTTATCTTCCAAATTTCTATATATTTATGTGAATTCAATAAACTTTTCTAGGGTTCTACAATTTTACACCAAATGTTTCTCCAGTTTTTAAAATGTTCCACTATAAATTGGAATATTTTAAGTTTCTTATATTTTATTTTAACCAATTTTTTTTTTTCAAACAGTAATTACCTTTTATTTTAGTTTCAAGTTTCCTAGAATTTTTCAATTGAAGGTTATATAAGTTTTTAGCAATTTCTATTCCATTTTTCATGAATTACTTACAAATTCTCTTATATAAATTGAATTGAATAAATATATTCAATATTGTTAATAGTTTTATTTTATTTAAAAATGTCCACAAATTACATGAATTTTTCATATAAATTATGATATCTTTAACTTTTCTAAATTTGTATGCCAGTTTCTTGAATTTTACCTTTTAGAATTTTTCCCATGAATTTTATTTATACATTTTTGACGTACGGTTCTAGACGTTTCCAGAAAACTGTTTAAATTTTGTATTTTACTTTCCATATTTCTAGCTTTCTTCAACAATGTTTTCAACACTTTCCTTACATATTATATCATCTTTAAGGGTTCTAGATTTTATAAGCAATTTTTTCTACATTTCTGAAAAATGTTTCAGTAACATATATTATTTACTTATTGTTTTAAAGAGACAAACATCTTTATTTATTATTTGTTACATAGTATTATTAATAACAATTGTAATTGATATTTAATTAATTGCTCACTTAACCCGTGGTGAAACATATTTGAAAAATCTTGATTAGAAATTAAAAACACTTGGTTTGTTTCACAGAATATTCTGTGAAACAAACCAAGTGTTTTTAATTTCTAATCAAGATTGTAATTGATTTTCTTAACGGCTTTTGACCAATGGTCTTTCTGCCAGTTAGATATTATTGTTAGTTGCCCGTTGATGATTATGTTGATGAAAATGTAGATGAATCGTGAAAAGATGTTATGAATTCGAAAATGGTTGTGGAAGAATGTTTGGTTTTAGGGGAGGGTAAAGGGTTGCGGGGTAAACATAGGTGTTTCAGGATATCTTGGATATTAGGGTAAGTGGCAAATTTTGTAGCATGGTCTTCAAGGCGGTTTTCAATGGGAATTACTTGGGTTTTTTGATACAGTAGTGTGTTGGAAGGATTATCTAGAGGGTTATTGGGATGCCTTAGTTTAGTTTAGGTTCGCAGGGCCGATCGTTCACTCGTCTGCAAGTTTATCAGAAAAGGATTGCTGCATAGTCTAACAAAGGTTAACATATCATTTTATAAATATTTACTGCTGTTTCTGTGAATATTCCTTGGTTTTTAAATGTAAGGTGTCTGAAATGTCGAGCTCTGTTTTTAATTTTCTTTTTAAGAGTTTGGAAATGGTCTTTGAAGGAGAGTTTAGGATCAAAGGTAATTTCAAGATACCTGCAGGTTGCGGATGGTGTAATATATGCATTATTTATGTTAATACCAAATGGAGATGTGGATGTTGTAGAGTATCGATCAGCCCTTGAAGTGTACTTAGGGCTTTAGGGATTGTATTGCTATGTACAATAAGTGCTGTATCATCAGCAAACAGAAGACAATATGCAGATGGATTAAAGTAATTGGAATTAGAGTTGTATATGTCATGCACAAAGATGTTATAAAGGAGTGGGGATAGAGGGGACCCTTGTGGAACACCTTGCTGTGGTATGAATGAACAGGAGAGGGAACTACCTATTTTGACACTGAGGGATATGTTATTAAGGAAGCTGTCGATTATAAGTAGAAGATTTAGTGGGATGGACAAAGAGTAGCATTTAAACAGCAAACCTATATGCTACACAGAGTCGAAGGTTTTCTGAATGTCCAGGAAAGCTATTGCAGTTTTGCAGCCTTCGAGCTTGGCTGTTTGACCGTTGGAGGTGATGATTTTTGCTAGAGAAAGGTGAATAGATCTATTTTGCAAGAAACCAAACTTGTAAGGTGGAATGGCATCGGAAATGTGGCGGAGTAGCTTGTTTTTTATTATGGATTCGAATATTTTCCCCAGAACCGGAAGCAAGGTGATAATACGGTCTAAAACTGTTTATCTATAATGGATCGGCGTCTTGTTTGATTACACATGTTATTATACCTTGCTTCCACTCCTGAGGAATAATTTGGTTTCGATATAGGAAATTTAGGATTTGGATTCTTTGAGGGTTCCAGAATTTTCCATCATTACCTCTTTATTTTTTTTCTATAATTTCTTGTTTTATATATTAGTTACATAACTTCCTTTGATAAAGATTTTTGTGATACTGCATCGTCGTCAAAATCAAACGAAAACATATTTAGTTCGTCACCTTCTTTGAGTTCTGTCATTTATTTTAAACTTATAGCAGAACTTACAGTGATAATTTAAAAATTGTAAATTCAATGACTAATAGATTTCTTATAAAATTTGCATCCATCTTAAAACCTCAATAACTTGTTTCGAAGTTGCAATTTCCTTATATAACGAATTAGACTCTTCGATTAATTAACTTCTCACTTAACCCGTGGTGAAACATTTTTATGTTAATAAAAGGATTAATTAAGCACTTGGTTATGTTTCACTATAAAAAAAAATGCCTCTTCTGCTATAATTAAAAGAATATGACTATTATTTATAGCAGAAGAATCAAATTGGTTTTATTAAAAAATTGCAACTAGGAAAAAAGTTATTAAGGTTTTAAAATTGATATAAATTTAATAAGAAATCTGTTAGTCATTGATTTAAACTTTAAAGAGGAGTTAAGGATGTTGCGACCCATTTCACTATTAAGTTCTAAGAATAATATATCAATGACTCAAAAGATTGAATGGAAATTCTAAGAATCAACTATTTTTCATCAATTCTATAGTTTTGGAATGAATGAACGTACGAATACCATTACGACGAGTCTTGGAAAGATCAAAAGCAATGCAAATAAATTTATGGGCGCGCACATGCAACCGCAAGACTTTCTACCTCCGCGCGCCGTTTACTTAAGAGCAAAAATAAACACTCCGAGAAAGTGCTAATAAGATATCTTTAGAAATGACGAAACGAGCGTAATAACAACGATCATTGTTTTCATGCCAGTTAAAGAAATACACTTCCTTGCAGAAGCTTGTAATTACCAGGCGCACAGAAAATAATAACAAGGTGAATTATCAACGCCAGTTTCTTTCAGAATGATTTAATTCCGTATACGTTTCCTTATACGTGGATACATGACAGAAAAAAGAAAGAGTGAAATTAATTACGTTACATTGAAATTTTATTGCTCATTTATGTTTTCTGTAACATCAACTTAATCTAATTAAATTTAATCGTTTTGATGATTGCAACTGTTACTGCATAAGAAAAGTATTTTAATAATTTTACTTTTAACGATTGCAGAAATTCAAATGAAGTTTTTTGAAGGATCTAAGCCCGTAATGACTGAAAATTATGAGTGTTTTCACTCCCTAAGTTGAAATTACGACACTTTAGCCGAACAAACGACAGATTATCATTTTCTCCATACACATCCTTCAATTAATGATGAATATCCGAAGGTCGTACATTTCTTTTAGTGTTGAGAAATCTAATCACAGCCCTAACTTCACAATTAGTGTCGTTCTTTATTTTCTTTAACATTATAAAAACTTACATGAACAACACAGTCAATACCAGCGAGGCATCACTTTGCACACAGTCGGCTAAAATACAACTGTACATGTTAGCACACATCCTATTCGCCAGCGCTCCGCACGCTGCAAACAATTAGTACTAGTTGGAAAGTAGTAGTAGTAGTTTGCATAGTATTTAGACTCCTCGGCTTATATCAAATCAATAAAACTTATATCTTGTACTCCATTGATAATGAGCTTTAAGAAACGAACACGAATATGAAATTCAACCAACGCTGTTAAGAAAATTATTTCATTAATTTAAATTGTTTACATAAAGATATATTTAAATCTTTAAAATAATTTATTAATAATAATCCACAACGTGTGCACTTTCTTGTGGTAAAAGTTGTTGCATTCGAACGCAATACCAACGTTAAAAAAACGATAAATAATGTTAATCACTGAATGCGTTGACCTTTCCGTTAATTACGCACGTCATTTTTAATTAAACACTTTCCGCACAAGGTCTCCTAATTGTCGAATGGAAAAAGATTGTTTGTAAAAAGATAACGGACTTTGACATTACCGAAATAATTGCGATAACGGGATTGGGATAATTACACAACGCCGGAGGAGTAATTATAATTTAAAGACTGCATTTGTTTTATTTAATTTTTTTGGGAGTATTTAAATTTGAAATTCATCAACGGATTAATAAAATAATCGTCTTAAAATAGTGCCAAACGTAACGGTGTTTAACTTTTCGTTCTCTTAACTAATTTTTAACAGCTACGTGGAGATACAATATAAAAATAATAAATTACCACAATAAAAATGTCGTTTCGAAGAAAATTAACTAATAATAAATTATTTCTAATTATAAATTACCACAAAATAAATATAACTTCATTATTATTTAAAAAAAATTAATAAAAGATTTGCAAAAGGCGAGACATTAATATTCATTCAATTCGGCTTTCACGGCGATCAACCGGAAGTTCCATTTATATCAGAGGCTGGTGAACTCAACATTTTTTTTTTAAATATTCCCATCGGAATAAACATTAATTTTCCCCATATTTTTGCGAACGCGATGATGAAAACAGTTTTTTGCAGGATTTTCATAAACATTAAAAAAAATCTCGCCATTTGTTAATGGGAACATCTCGTGCTCAAGAGTCATTGTGTTGGTGCAAACAAGGTAACAATCAATGAGAAGGCTTTTACTTTCAGTTTCGCACATCTTTGCGAAATTAGCATAATTAACCGGGCAACGCGATCGCAATTGTGTCGCATGAATGTCAATAATTTTTGCGCGGATTGGGGAGAAGAAAGTCGCGTCCGGTGTGCTCGAATGGTTGTGGTAAAAGTAAGTGAAATTCTACACTATGTTTTTTAAATCCTAAAATATTAATTATAATATTAGCTAATCAATAAATATTATTCCTCAACTCTAACTGCGCGCAAAACTTTGGAAACTAATAAGGAAACTAATTTAAACTCAATTTGCCGCTTTATATGGCAGATACTCGCCGAATGGAATTACCAATACTTTTATATTAATAATGCATGTACATTTAAACAATTTTTTACAAAGAATTTACAATTCAATCATTCGATTTTTTAATCGTGAAAAATTGAATATTTAAAAACGAAAATTTAAGCGATTAAAATTAAATTACGTTAAAATCCATGAGTTTAGTGTTTTGATTTTTTTGAAAATCATTAATTAGAATCAATTTTGAATGTTTTTTTAAAATTTCAAGTTTGTGGCAATTATTTTTCCATATTTTTAATTTAAGTAAAAAAATTAGAAATTTAAAAACGAAAATTGAGTCGATGAAAATTAAATTACGTTAAGACCCATGAGTTTAGTGTTTTGATTCTTATGATAATCACCAAGTAGAATCAATTATGAATGCTTTTTGAAAATTTCAAGTTTGTGGCAATTGTTTTTCCATTTTATAATCGAAATGAAACTTTAGGAATTTGGAAACGAAAATTGAGGCGATTAAAATTAAATTACGTTAAGATCTATGAGTTTAGTGTTTAAATTTTTGAGAATCATCAAGTGGAATCAATTTTGAATATTTTTTTAAAATTTCTAGTATTTGGCAATTGTTTTTCTAATTTTTTAATCGACATGAATAATTAGGAATTTGGAAACGGAAATAGAGGCGATTAAAATTAAATTACAGTAAGATCCATGAATTTAATGTTTTGATTTTTATAATAATCAACAAGTAGAATCAATTTTCAATGAACTTTGAAAATATAAAGTTTTTGGCAATTGTTTTTTATTGTTTTTATCGAAGTGAATAATTTCGAATATAAAATGAAAATGAAAAGGCTATTCAAATTAAATTGCGTTAAGATCCATGAGTTTAGTGTTTCGATTTTTGTGATAATCATCAAGAAGAATTAATTTTGAATTAATTTTAAAAATTTGAAAGGTGTGGAAATTGTTTTTCCATTTTTTTAATCGAAGTGAATAATTAGGAGTTTAAAAACGAAAATAGAGGCGATTAAAATTAAATTGCATTAAGATTTTTGAGATTAGTGTTTTTATTTTACTGATAATTATCAAGCAGAATCAATTTTGAATGCTTTTTAAAAATTTCAAGTTTGTGGCAATTGTTTTTCCATTTTTTTAATCGAAGTGAAAAATTGGGAATTTAAGAACGAAAATTCAGGCGATTAAAATCTAATTACGTTGAGATCCATAAGTTTAGTGTTTTTATTTTAAATATAAGCATCAAGTAGAATCAATATTGAATGAATTTTGAGAATTTCAAGTTGTGTCAATTGTTTTTCCAATTTTTTAATCGATTTGAATAAATAGGAATTTTAAATTCCCATTGGGACGATTAAAATTAAATTAGGTTAAAATCCATGTGTTTAGTGTTTTGGTTTTAATGATAATCATCAAGAAGAATCAATTTTTAATGATTTTTGAAAATTTCAAGTTTGTGGCAATTGTTTTTCTATTTTTTTAATCGAGGTGTAAAATTAGGAATATAAAATCGAAAATTGAGACGATTAAAATTAATTTATTTCAAAATCCATGAGCTTAATATTTTAATTTATATGATAATCATTAAATAAAATAAATTTTGAATGGTATTTGAAAATTTCAAGTTTGTAGCAATTGTTTTTCCATTTTTTTAATTGAATTGAAAAATTGGAAATTTAAAAACGAAATTGGAGGCAATTAAAATTAAATTACGTTAAGATTAAAGAGTTAAGTGTTTTGGTTTTTATGATAGTCATCAAGTAGAATCAATTTTGAATGGTTTTTTAAAATTTAAAGTTTGTGGCTATTGTTTTTCTAATTTTTTTTAATCGAAGTAAAAAATTAGGAATTTAAAAACGAAAATTGAGGCGATTAAAATTAAATTACGTTAAGATCCATGAGATTAATGTTTGATTTTTATGATAATCATCAAGTAGAATTAATTTTGAATGTTTTTTGAAAACGTTAAGTGTGTGGTAATTGTGTTTCTATTTTTCTAATCGAAGTGAAAAATTAGGAATTTAAAATCGAAACTTGGGACGATTAAAATTAAATTACGTTAAGATTCATGAGTTAAGTGTTTTTATTTTAATGATAATCATCAAGTAGAATTATTTTTGAATGGTTTTTAAAAATATGAAGTTTGTGGCAATTGTTTTTCCATTTTTTTAATCGAATTAAAAAATTGAGAATTTAAGAACAAACATTGAGGCGATTAACATTAAATTACGTTAAGATCCAAGAGTTTCGTGTTTTGATTTTTATGATAGTCATCAAGTAGAATCAATTTTCAATGATTTTTTAAAATTTCAAGTTTGTGACAATTGTTTTTCCATTTTTTTAATGGAAATGAAAAATTGGGAATTTAAAAACAAAAATAGAGGCGATTAAAATTAAATTACGTTAAGATCCATGAGTTTAGTGTTTTGATTTTAATGATAATCATCAAAAAGAATCATTTTTGAATGGTTTTTTAAAATTTCAAATTGTAGCAATTGTTTTTCTAATTTTTAAATCGAAGTGAAAAATTGGGAATTTATAAACGAAAATAGAGATAATTAAAATTAAATTACGTTAAGATTAAAGAGTTAAGTGTTTTGATTTTTATGATAGTCATTAAGTAGAATCAATTTTGAATGGTTTTTGAAAATTTTAAGTGTGTGGCAATTGTTTTTCTATTTTTTTAATAGAAGTGAAAAATTATTAATTTAAAACCGAAAATTCAGACGATTAAAATTAAATTGCGTTAAGATCCATAAGTTTAGTGTTTTGATTTCTACGATAATCATCAAGTAGGATCAATTATAAATGATTTTTAAAAATTTCAAGTTTCTGGCAATTGTTTTTCCATTTTTTTAATCGAAGTGAAAAATTAGGAATTCAAAAACGAAAATAGAGGTGATTAAAATTAAATTACGTTAAGTTCAATGAGATTAGTGTTTTGATTTTTATGATGATCATCAAGTAAAATCAAATTTGAATGATTTTTGAAAATTTCAAATTTGTGCGAATTGTGTTTCTATGTTTTTAACCGAAGTGAAAAATTAGCAATTTAAATACACTTCGCCTTCATGTGCATTGACTATAGTAGGAAATTTGGTTAAAGTTAAAGCTACTATTAAGGTGCCATTTATAATCTAAAAAGTTTCAAAGTAATGATTGTTAAATATCAACTGTAAATTATTAACCAATAACAAACAGCTATAAACTATAAATTATCTTAGTTATTGATGTATTATAAACAGGATTTTATGTGTAAATAACTGTTTTTCGTATATATTTCAATTAATAAACACTCTTTTTGTTGGCATAGTTAATTAAATCAATATTTTTATTTAATAATTTTGTATATCTAAGGTGGCTGCTTGGTCTATAACTCACAAACTAAATAATTGTCCACCTAAAATAAATAATAATTAATATGTATTATTATTACCGCAAAAATTGGACGATCAAAAAAATTTGTTTGAACGAATACATAAAACTCGTTAAGGCGGAATTAGAAAAGAAGCCGACGGAAGAAGTATGTTAATGGGTGAAATTTTATTACGGGCACAGTGGAAATGTTCGCCGATGTGAATAGCCAATAATGTGTTTTTGCGATTTTCAAAAGTTGGTGCTCAATTTATTTTATTCTATTTTGTTTTTGCGAACGCCGCCGATTATTCCGATCAGAAACGAGGTTAAAAATGTACAATGTAGAAATCGATCAATTTTCTCCGATACCTGTCTACCTGTTTACGCAACAGTTATTTACGAGTAGAAAAGAAAAGTTACCTTCCATGAATGTTGATTGATTTTATAACGATAACGATTTTATTAGTTATTACAAAGTAAAATTTGAATTAAATTTAGAACAAAAATTAATATCAGTAATTTATTATTCGATTAGTATTAAAATTACATTTTGGCTAGAATAAAAGATTCGCGTTTGTTTTTTATACGACCATTTTTCTAATGTAATTTGTGGTGCATAGAGAATAAACACGGCGTAAAATTAATCTAATTATCGCTGTAATGTGCAGTTAGGTCCGTTCCTAAAATCCGTCGATCTAATTAAAAATACTAAAAAAAAACCGTTAGCGTCTGAATAATTTAGCGGGGTTGTAAAATGGGTCGAGCAACTGACGTACAAATTGCAAATTCTCGAAATTTAAATATAAAATTCTATCGTAATTAAACTACCATATATTCGCGAATAATTACGTCTATACATTATATGGATTTATTAAATTTTAATTAAATTTGAATTTGAAATGTAACATAATTTTTTCATACCATACGGAAAAATTTAAACAACATGGGCGTTGATAGGAAGTTGGAAAAGGCGGAGGTTTAACGACCTTGTCGATTATTTCCAGATGACCTGTTTAGAAAGTGAAGAGTTTTTTTTAATGGCTAAAGGCTAATTAAGCGTATTTGCATAATTACAAGAAATTATAATAATTCCGTAAACGAGATGGACTTATTTAAATTAGGTATTCATGTATTTATTTATTCAATTCTTCCAAGTTTTTATAGCAATTATTTTGGTAATTTTTGTACTCTACGAGCATCACTTGATTCATCACTGAACTTTGCATTTAAAACTAAGATTTACAAAGGGCTCATTTATATATTCCTATGCAAGGAATCAATTCTATGTTGTCGTTATCCGCTCGGGGTTTAAAATCCTGTATTGTTAAACCAGGAATTTTTGATGAACTCCAACTCGCTTTGGATTTCATAATCCTTTCAAAAATGTGTGCCCTCCTCGGCCATTCCTCAGAATAGTTGTTGGAAGCATTTAGCTAATTTAAAACTAGCTGATCCTAATTATTAAATTTCCTGTCGATTTACTCTTGGGAGCTGACGTGTTTTCTTCTGTTTTGTTAGATAGGAAATTGCAGTTAGGTGGTGTGGCTCCAATAGCAGTAAATATACTCCTTGGTTGGATTTAGATAAGTAAAGTGGGATTTCCTGAAACTTTCTCAGGCCAGAAACAGGTGAGCTCATTATGTACTGCTTTTCATTTTAACATGAGAAGGTTTTGGGAAGATGATAAACCTTCTACTAAACGAAACATTTTGTCGGATGTTGCTCTAGGACTACTCCCGCCATTATTATTATTTGCTAAGAAAATGATTCAACACTTATAGACACTTCACCTAGATTAGGATGAAGTTCTTCCAACTTATGTCGTAGAAAAGTGATTAAGCTTTAAAACGCAATTGTCAACTATATAGCTTTATTGGAAATATCAAATACATGATTTCTGTGACACAGGTTTTACCGCTATCATTTACTTCCGTTTATCGTCAGTAAATAAGGTGACGAATATTTCTTTTTTTTTTTCTTGTGTGTTCTAAATTTAAGATAGTCCTTTTGAAGAAAGTTATAGGCAGCAGTTCTTTGGCAGACCAGAATCTGAAGATATCATTTAATCAAGTGGTTGCATGGTCCAATTCATTGGTGGCTTTGTAATAAATACAATCTCTGTCGGACAGGTGGAGTACCTATGTAAACAATAGAGTGTCATATATCCAGGATAGGGTACCAGCTAGTGCTTGGCGTGCACACTCTGGATAACTCAGCTGATTGTACTTCTCGAAGGTTGGCCCTTGAGTTACCGACGAAGAAATTATGGTGGGCAAGGCCTAATCAGCTACTACAATCAGCAGACTAATGGCCAAATCTAACTGTGATACTTCAGATGTACTGACAGAAGAAAAACCTATTACTCCTACAAATATATTGTATAATTTATTAAATAACTTTTCGTCGCTTCACAAAATACCAATAATTGTTGCTTTATTATAAGTTCTAAAGATAAAACTCCATCACATGATGAACTTCATAAAATGCACTAATCTACTTACTTAAACATGTACGAGCTATAGTTTTCTCTGAAGAAATTTTGAAACTAAATCAAGGAAATTCATGTTTGGTAGCTCCCTTTATGGATGAACATGAAATTGTCAGGAAGTGCGGTAGAAAACACTGTTGTTCTTTGCATTATGATTATAGCCACAATGTTCATCTTAGTTGTTAAATGTTGCATTATTTGTTGGCACAGTAGTTGTACATTTCTTGTAGTAAGTAAAATCAATAAAATAAATTAAAACAGAAAGGGAGGTATGGGAGTTTATAAGTAAGAGGAAACAAAGGGAGAAGAATAGTATAAACGTTGAGAAAATGAATACCTTCTTCAGGGAGAGTATGAACGAAGATAATATTATAATAAGAACATGTTAGGAACGTATCACAGTGGACCTATGCAGTGATTTAACGGAGGTTGAGCTTGAGAAAGCAATGGATGGAATGAAGGGAAATAGTGTCTGTAGCCCGGAAGAATGGAAGCGACTTGTAGAACAGCTGAAGATGATATGGAGCAGGAAGAGGGAAATACCGGAAAGTTGTACACAAGCGGAAATTGTTCCGGTGCACAAAGGTGGTGACAAAGAAGATCCAGCTAACCATAGGCCGATAAGTGTAACAAGTGCAACTTATAGGCTATGCATGAAGGTTGCGGCAGAGAGACTAGAAGTAGAGATGGAGAGCAAGGGTATTATTCCCGACAGCCAAGCAGGGTTCAGGAAAGGTAGAGGGGCGGTGGACCATATACTAACTTTGAGCCAAATCATTGATAAGGGAATTAAATAGAGAGGGGGAAAGGTCTACATGATTTATAGACTCAATCAATAGGGAGAAACCGTTTGAATATATGAGAGAAATAAGGGTATCAAATAAAATAAGAGAGTAACTGGAAAGAGTGTATGAAAAGACAAAATGTAAAATGAAAGGGTCTAGGGAAGAATCGGGGTGGTTCAGAACAACCAAGGGGCTAAGACAGGGATGTCCAATGATCCCAATGCTTTTCAATCTGTTCATAGCAGACATGGATAGAGTATTGGAGCAGGGACAGGATGGTGGAGAAACAATTTGGGGGGTGTGCTGGCTTATGCAGATAACAGCAATAATGGCAGAGAGGAAAGGGGATCTGGATTGCATGATAGAGCGAATGAAACGATATTTTCAAAAGAGAAAATTAAGCGTAAACTAAAGTAATGGTGTGTATGAAGGGAGAAAGAAGGAAGGATGAAAGGTTTTATTGGAACGAAGAGGAAATAGAAAGAGTGAAATGTTTCAAGTACTTGGGGATAGTTTTTTACACAAAATGAGAGGTGGCAGGAGCACATGAAGTATGTGTCGAAAAAGGTGAAGGCAGCGGCTGGAATTATGTGGAGAGAATGGGGCAGGAGAATGAGAGATTCAATGGTGGCGAGCGAGACCATATGGAAAGTATGCTTGAGGTCAATATTAATGTATGGAGCAGAAGTTTGGGGGTTCAGCATGAAAGCATGAAAGAAGTACAAACATGGTGGATGAAGAGAATGTTAGGGCTTGAGAAAAGTATGCCATGGTATGTAGTATATCAGAAGATGGACGCATGTAATGTATGGGTGGATGTAGGAAAAAAATGGGCAAAGTATGAAAGAAAAATTAAAATGAAGGGACAGAAAGAAATTACGAATGGAATACTAAATGAGATGGACAAGACGGGTATAGTGGTGAGTCAGTGGGAAAAAGGTAGAAATGAAATGTACAAAAAAGTAGGCTGGTCCAACGAAGCTGTAAAAAAATGGTAGGAAGGGGTATTTGAAAGTGTCGTAGAGATGACCCTGAGGGATGTGGATAAACAAGAAACATGGATAAAAATAGACAAAAGTATATACAACCCAAAGTATAAAGAAATAGCAGAAGAGCCGGGCAAACCCGAATACTTGTATGAAGAAAGTATTGATGGCAAGGTATAGATGTGGCAGCGAAGAACGTGGAAACCGCTATTGGATGAATGAGAAGGTGAGAATGTGCCGAATGTGTGGAAGGGAAGAAGAAAGATGGGAGCACTAAAGGATTGACAGTGTGGGGACTGGGAAAAGGCGAAATGGTCAAGGGGAATGAACAAGGTTACTGAAAGGGGGGGACTGAGGTAATGGACATAATAAGGAAGATAGAAGAAAAGAAAAAGACAAGTGGGAATAACTAGTTTTTTGAGTCAGTTTTGATAGATGAGATATTTAATAGAATTTGTTGTTGTAGAATGTATGCCAATAAAGGATTAATTAACATAATTTAAATGCGTACATTCTTTTCGCGCAAAACAAAGGTTTTAACCACCACTTATAGATAGGTTACTTAGTTCTTATGTTTCGCAAGTTAACCCTTTTGTTTCCACTAGAGTTGACTTTGCAGGCCCGATGATGATCACTTTAGGTAAACACCATGGCTCAAAGTCTTCAAAGGCGTAGGTTTTGGAGTTGTTTTTCTCGTTTTTCTTTCGTCGTTTTGTAGCTCGTAACCAACCAGATGCTTCTATAGAATTCTGTTGGTCAATTGACCATTAAGTGCACCTTAACTCACCCAGTGCTCCATATCTAAGGAAACTTTGGAAAGCACGCGTGTAATCTATTAAGACATACGATCCTAGTTCAAATTGAAGTAATTCTTAAGTGCCCAGTTAGATTTGACTTTTTTTTGCGTATGCAACAAAATTTTTGCTTTCGTTAGCTTAATCATTATTTGCAAACATAGCAACAGCACTCTAGGTGGTCCTTGCTGAAAGATCACTCCGAACTTAATCTTAAGATACCTAATATTCTTAGAAATTTTAAGACTCGTAGCAGGGGCTACATATAATAACCCCCTACTGCAGGCCAGTTTCACGCTAGAGTATATTCCAATGTAATTGAAAGAGGCTAGGGTAATAT
The DNA here is from genome assembly GCA_963969525.1 of Ontholestes murinus. NCBI lineage: Eukaryota > Metazoa > Arthropoda > Insecta > Coleoptera > Staphylinidae > Ontholestes > Ontholestes murinus. Next base: position 64,822,096 of record OZ018395.1, on the reverse strand, counting down.
TTATTCCTAAAGCTGGCCAAAATCACCCGATGAGGCAAAATCCTACCGCCCAATTAACTTCATCTCATTTCTTAGAAAAGTCATGGCGAAAATTATAGACAACGATATAAGGAGCAGTACCCTAGAGACAAATCAGCTTCATAGGCAGCAACCTGACAAATTTATTGTGGATGCACTTCATAGCCTCACAATAGGCTTCGTTATAAAACAAGGAGATTACATTAGTTATTTATTTGGGGGCACAATGGGCCTAGTGAGGCCTAAGTGCTCTGGTCAATGATTTGATCACCCTTGGCAAACTCAATAGTTATTTATTTATTTATCTGCGTAGATTAAGTTTCCATCATTATGACATTCAAACTATTTCACTGCAGATAATTAATTACACATTTTGCACCCAGAAAAGAAATTACTAAATAAACTCCTACACTCACAAACAGACGATAATCATTTTCATCCGGATTAAACTATTAATATTTACGTTTTATCACAGTTCCTTTTATTCATACATACATCTGAACGGGTGTAAAGGAGCCTGCGAATGTCATTTCGCATATTTAGGAAGTTAATTTATTCCAAGGTGAGGTGAAATTAACGTCAACGACGACGGTGAATTGAAAACACGTGCGAAACGTGAGCACACCTAATCGATACCGGTGGGAGAAAATGGTGATTTTTCTTTGTTCGTTTAGCGTGCACGCTTTTCTTTATTAATATTTATTGATATTAAGCGATCCGAGTGAATATTTCGATGATGAAACACTTTATGTATCAGCTGCGGGGCGAAAACCGGGGACGACCGATCAATTTAGCTAGATTTCTAGGTTGCGATTTTAATGCACATGCAAACATATCGAATATTAAACCTTAATGTGTTTTATTTCGTAATGGTTTAATAATAATAATGGTTTTGTTATATATAAACTGATAGTTTTTATACGATGAATTGAATTCTCACCTGTGGTGAAATATGTTTATATTAATTAGAAGACTAATTACAACAAAACCAAGTGTTTTAATTCATCTTCATTAAATGATTAATTAAAACACTTCATTTTAAGTATCTTTAAATTGATTAAACACAGCATTATTATATATAAAATAACTTGTAATCACTTTCTCCGCAGCTTATTTATATTTTGCTAAACTGTGGAGAAAGTGATTACAAGTTATTTTATATTGCATTATCTTCACGTATATCATCTCCAACATTATGAGTTTATTAATAAACTAATAAATTATTGATTATCCTTTAATAGAAGTATTTGGCTATCGACCACTTGGTCCTACCGCCGTATTTATGTATTATACAAACAAACTTTTATATTTGTTGTATCACATTAATGTCATTATTATTATTTCAGACGTATAAAGAAAAGGACGCCGGTAAGGTGGTGGTCTACACGACGACGATGGGCATCGTGCGGGAGACGCACCACGCCTGCATGAAGGTGAAGCAGATCCTCCGCACCCTCCTGGTGAAGTTCGAGGAGAGGGACGTCTTCATGAGCACCGATTATCAGGCGGAAATCAGGGACCGGATGCGCTGCGAGCACATACTGGTGCCACAGGTGTTCGTGGATGGGCAGCACATAGGGGTAAGTAAATGTGCGGGCGGTTTGGGGGTTGATGGGAAGGGTAGGAAGGGGCCCGGCAGGATGATTAAAACTTTTTAAGAGCCATCGCTGAGAAGAATATTGCGAAAGTTTAGCATCTTCGCCTCGACCCAAATGAACGAGCGCCACAGCGGTGAAATATAAAGATCGATTGGCTGCTGCGTTAGCTTCAAGAAAACATTCAACACGTAGGGTACCAAACATTCCGACAGAGTATGTGTGGTTGTAAATAACTCCTTCTTGAAATAGATCCATACAGTGAACAGGATCTACATCAACAACAATTATATAAGCTTATTCAAGGTCATTCAAGGTCATGTATGGATTGCTGTGAGTCATTTAATTAAAGCTATTTGAATCACACCTGAAATTCGTTTTTACACAGATTTTTAATTTAAGATACTGTAAAAATTATTTTTACTATCATTTAAAGGCGATATTCTTCGAATGTCATTAAAGCATAATTGTGAGGAACAATCAATGCTATTAATGGGATTTTAATATCAACTACCTTTAATAACCTTGAAGAATTCATCATTGCCTTTATTTGATCCCTTATGACCTTGAGATTTCACCCATATTGCAAATATCTAATGTTTTCTTCATCTTGATTTCGAGAAACCTTGAATGCTGAATGACCTTAACTACAATTTATCCTGAATGATCATTGAATGATAATATGATATTGAAGTATTTGCAAATAAATGATTTTCATTTTCCACTGGATGACTTTGAATAACCTTAAATGATCTTAAAAATTCGTTCAATACATTTAATTGAACGTTTTATAACTGTGATTGTTATTATTGGAAAATTTAAGCAGTGTTATACATTCCACTTGAATAATCGTCGAATGACATTAAAAAACCTTGTCATTAAATTGCCTTGAAATGACTTTTCGATGATTTTTATTAATAAATAAATAATAATTTTTACAAATCTTAAATGACCCTAAAAGAAATGAAATGACTGAAAATTATCTTAAATGTCTTTTGGATGTTTACTACTAATCTTGGATGACCATTAGATGCTTCTGAATTATCGTTGAATGGCCTTAAAAAGAAACATTGTCATTAAATCGTCTTGAAATGACTAATAGTTATCTTAAACGACGTTTGGATAATTTTTACTAATCTTGAATGAGCATTGGATGCTCCAGAATTGCCATTGAATGACCTTTGGATGCTTTTGAAGTATCGTTGAATGACCTTAAAAAATCCTTGTCATTAAATCGTTTTGAAATGAAATTGAAAGTTATCTTAAATGACTTTTGGATAGTTTTTTACTAATCTTGAATGACCATTGGATGTTTCTAAATTATTGTTGAATGGCCTTAAAAAATGACTTTTTATTAATCTCGAATGACCATTGGACAATCGATTCTGAATTATCGTTGAATGACCTTTAAAATCCTTGTCATTAAATGGTCTTGAAATGACGGAAAGTTATCTTTAATGACTTTTGGATGATTATTACTAATCTTGAATGATCATTAGATGCCTCTGAATTATCGTTGAGTGATCTTAAAAAGAAACCTTGCCATTAAATCGTCCTGAAATGACTGAAAGTTATCTTAAATGACTTTTGGATCATTTTTACTAATCTTAAATGACCGTTGGCTGCTTCTGAATTACCATTGAATGACCGTTGGATGCTTCTGAATGATCTTTAAATGACCTTAAAAAATCCTTGTCATTTAATCGTCTTGAAAAGACTGAAAGTTATCTTAAATTACTTTTGGATATTTTTTACTAATCTTGAATGACAATTGAATGTTTTTAACTTATTGTTGAATGACCTTAAAAAATGACTTTTTATTAATCTTGAATGACCGTTGCATGCTTCTGAAATGACTGAAAATTATCTTAAATGACTTTTGGATCATTTTTATTAATCTTGAATGACCGTTGGATGCTTCTGAATTATCATTGAATGCTTCACAATTATTGTTGAATGACCTTAAAAAAATCCTTGTCATTGAATCGTCTTGAAATGACTGAAAGTTATCTTAAATGACTTTTGGATGTTGTTTAACTAATCTTGAATAACCATTGAATGTTTCTTTAAAAAACCTTGTCATTAAATCGTTTAGTAATGACTGAAAATTATCTTAAATTATTACCAATTTTGAACGACCATTGGATGCTTATGAATTATAGTTGAATGACCTTAAAACGAAACTTTGTCATTAAATCGTCTTGAATTATCTGAAATGAATTTTGGGTAATTTTCACTAATCTTGAATGACCGTTGGATGCTTCTGAATTATCATTGAATTACCGTTGCATGCTTTTGAATTATCGTTGAATGACCTTAAAAAATTCTTGTTATTAAATCACTTTGAAATGACTGAAAGTTATCTTAAATGACTTTTGAATATTTTTTTACTAATCTTGTATTACCATTTAATTTCTGACTTATTGTTGAATGGCCTTAAAAATGACTTTTTATTAATCTTGAATGACCATTGCATTCTTCTAAATTATCGCTGAATAACCCTAAGAAACCTTGTCATTAAAACGTTTTGAATTGATTGAAAATTATCTTAAATGACTTTTGGATGATTATTACTAATCTTTAATGACCATTGGATGCTTTTAAAATATCTTTGAATGACCTTAAAAAGAAACCTTGTCGTTAAATCGTCTTGAAATGACTAAAAGTTATATTAAATTACTTTTGGATAATTATTACTAATCTTGAATGGCCGTTGGATGCTCCTGATTTATCATTGAATGACCGTTGCATGCTTCTGAATTATCGTTGAATGACCTTAAAAAATCCTTGGCATTAAATCGTTTTGAAATGACTGAAACTTATCTTAAATGGCCTTTGGATATTTTTTTACTAATCTTGAATAACAATTGGATGTTCCTGAATTATTGTTGAATGACCTTAAAAAATGACTCTTTATTAATTTTGAATGACCATTGAATGCTTCTGAATTACCGTAGATTGACCTTAAAAAAACCTTGTCATTAAAACGTTTTGAAAAAGCTGAAAATTATCTTAAATGACTTTTGGATGATTATTACTAATCTTAAATGACCATTGGATGTTTCTGAATTATCGTTGAAAGACCTTGAAAAGAAATCTTGTAATTAAATCGGCTTGAAATGACTTTTGGGCAATTTTCACTAATCTTGAATGACTTTTGGATGCTCCTGAATTATCATTGAATGACCGTTGCATGCTTCTGAATTATCGTTGAATGATCTTAAAAAAATCCATGTCATTAAATTGTCTTTAAATGACTGAAACTTATCTTAAATGGCTTTTGGATATTTTTTACTAATATTGAATTACCATTTAATGTTTCTGAATTATTGTTGAATGATCTTAAAAAATGCCCTTTTATTAATCTTGAATGACTCTTGGATGCTTCTTAATTGTGGTTGAATGACTTTCATTAAATCGTCCTGAAATGACTGAAAGTTATCTTGAATTACTTTTTGATGATTTTTATCAATCTTGAATGGCCGTTGGATGCTTCTAAATGATCATTAAATGACCGTTGGATGCTTCTGAATTATCGTTGAATGACCTTAAAAAATCCTTGTCATTGAATCGGCTTGAAATGATTGGAAGTTATCTTAAATGACTTTTGGATATTTTTTTTATCAATCTTGAATGACCATTGCATGCTTCTGAATTATTGTTGAATTACCCTAAAAAAACCTTGACATTAAATGGTCTTGAAATGACTAAAAGTTATCTTAAGTGACTTTTGGATATTTTTTTACTAATCTTGAATGACAATTGAATGACCTTAAAAAATGGCTTTTTATTAATCTTGAATGAGCATTGGATACTTCTGAATTATCGTTGAATGACCTTGAAAAAACTATTCATTAAACAGTTTTAAAATTCATTAAATCGTCTTAAAATGACAATGATAATTTTTATTAATCTTGTTTGCTTCTGAATTATCGATGAATGACCTTCAATGATCATGAATGACCTTGAATAACCATCAAATGATTAATGATTATTTTGAGTGACTTTTAAATGATCTTGAATTATCATCAGACGACTATAAAAAACCTTTCATCACTGTTAAGAGATCTGAAACAATCTTAAATAACCATTCGATGATGTTGAATTATCACCAAATGACTTTAAATTATCTTGAATGATAATTGGATTCTCTTAAATAACCTTGGATGATTATTTTTATGACCTTGAATATTATTAAACAGAAATTACAGCAGTGTTGGATCGTTCATTTTATTTTTATCATCTTGAAAAACTGGTTGACGATCTTGAATAAATGTTAATGACCTTAAATAAATGACTGCTTGGTGGTGTTGGATAATCCTGAGATGATAAGTTATTTTCTGCTAGATGACAATAATTAAAAATAAATCATGTTTCAATGGTACTGAAATATTGTCCTATCACCTTAAATTATGTCGAATGACTGCTGCATGACCTTAAATACTCTTGATGACCTTGGATTAAGAGTTATTAAAATTATCATTGAAAAAATCACGCTGAAAATAATTGACGAAAAGTTAAACATTCAGAAAGTCTTAAAAATTGAAAAATATTAAAGAAAATAAGAGATTATTGAAAAACATCGGATAAGAACTTTAAGAAACAATTGACAACTATTAAAACAATGGAAAAATATCATCTAAAAAATTATGAATAACAAAAATATATAGAGATTTATGATTTAAAAAAAACTCTAAAAGTTCATTAAAAACATCAATTAACAATTTACTGTTTTTTTTTTTAATTTTAAAAATATTGCAACAAAATTCAAAAACCTTTAAAAATATTATTGAAACGAATGTTTAAGAACAGAAGAAATTAATAAAAATTGACAACGAATAAGCATTCCAAAAAAATTTTTTTTTTAAAATTAGAATTTATTTAATTTAAAAAATATTACAGAACAGCAGAGTTTATTGAAAATTCATGAAAAACAATTGATTATTGTAAAAACGTAGATATTTGCAAAAATAAACCTTTGATGGTTTAAAAAAAACAACAACTGACAAGTCAATTTTTCCCTCTATTTTGAATTAATTTTGGTTTAGAAATTGCTGAATTTCCAAGAACTAAACTTTATTCTGATGAATGATGTATTTTTAATATAATGCAGTCTATATTGAATTAAATTTTTGCGCCGATTATTTATTTTAAACTCTTTTTCCTCAAGTCGTCAACTAATTGAAATTGTGAATTTTTAAAAATTCATGACTCGAGTAGAAATTGATGAATTTCCAAAAACTAAAGTTTATTCTGATAAACGATGTATTTTTAATATAGTAAAGTCTATATTGGATTATATTTTTGCGCTGATAATTTATTTTCAACTGTTTTTCCTCAAGTCGTCAACTAATTGAAATTGTGAATTTTCAAAAATTCATAACTCGAGTAGAAATTGATGAATTTCCAAAAACTAAAGCTCGTTTTGATGAATAATGTATTTTTAACATAATAAAGTCTATATTGGGTTATATTTTTGCGCTAATTATTTATTTTCAACTGTTTTTCCTCAAGTCGTCAACTAATTGGAATTGTGAATTTTCAAAAATTCATAACTCGAGTAGTAATTGATGAATTTCCAAAAACTAAAGTTTAATCTGATGAATAATGTATTTTTAATATAATACAATCTATATTCGATTATATTTTGGCACTATTCATTTATTTTCAACTGTTTTACCCCAAGTCGTCAACTAATTAAAATTGTGAATTTTCAAAAATTCATAACCCGCGTAGAAATTGATGAATTTCCAAAAACTAAAGTTTATTCTGTTGAATGGTGTATGTTTAATATAAGAAAGTCTATATTGGATTATATTTTTTCGCTGATTATTTATTTTCAACTGTTTTTCCTCAAGTCGTCAACTAATTGAAATTGTGAATTTTAAAAAATTCATAACTCGAGTAGAAATTGATGAATTTCCAAAAACTACAGTTTATTCTGATGAATGATGTATTTTTAAAATAATAAAGTCTATATTGGTTTATATTTTTGCGCTTATTATTTATTTTCAACTGTTTTTCCTCAAGTCGTCAACTAATTGAAATAGTGAATTTTCAAAAATTCATAACTCGAGTAGAAATTGATGAATTTCCAAAAACTAAAGTTTATTCTGATGAGTCATGTATTTTTAATATAATACAGTTTATATTGGATTATATTTTTTGCTGATTATTTATTTTCAACTGTTTTTTCCCCAAGTCGTCGACTAATTGAAAATGTGAATTTTCAAAAATTCATAACTCGAGTAGAAATTGATGAATTTACAAAAACTAAAGTTTATTCTGATAAATGATGTATTTTTAATATAATGCAGTGTATATAGGATTAAAGTTTTGCGCTGATTATTAAATTTCAACTGTTTTTCCTTAAGTCGTTAACTAATTGAAATTGTGAATTTTTAAAAATTCATAACTCGAGTAGAAATTGATGAATTTCCAAAAACTAAAGTTTATTCTAATAAATGATGTATTTATAATATAATGAAGTCTATAGTGGATTATATTTTTGCGCTGATTATTTATTTTCAACTGTTTTTTCCCCAAGTCGACTAATTGAAATTGTGAATTTTCAAAAATTTATAACTCGAGTAGAAATTGATCAATTTTCAAAAACTAAAGTTAATTCTGATAAATGATGTATTTTCAATATAATAAAGTCTATATTGGATTATATTTTTGCGCTCATTATTTATTTTTAACTGTTTTTCCCCAAGTCGTCAACTAATTGAAAATGTGAATTTTCAAAAATTCATAACTCAAGTAGAAAATGCTAAATTTCCAAAAAACTAAACTTTATTCCGGTGAATGATGTATTTTTAATATAATACAGTTTATTTTGCATTATATTTTGCGCTGATTAATTATTTTTAACTATTTTTCTTCAAGTCGTCAACTAATTGAAATTGTGAATTTTCAAAAATTTATAACTCGAGTAGAAATTGATGAATTTCCAAAAAACTAAACTTTATTCAGATGAATGATGTATTTTTAATATAATACAGTCTATATTGGATTATATTTTTGCGTTTATTATTTATTTTCAACTGTTTTTCCTCAAATCGTCAACTAATTGAAATTGTGAATTTTTAAAAATTCATAACTCGAGTAGAAATTGATGAATTTACAAAAACTAAAGTTTATTCTGATGAATGATGTATTTTTAATATAATAAAGTTTATATAGGATTATGATTTGCGCTGATTATTTATTTTCAACTGTTTTATCCTCAAGTCGTCAACTAATTGAAATTGTAAATATTTAGAAATTAATAACTCGAGTAGAAATTGATGAATTTCCAAAAACTAAACTTTATTCTGATGAATGATGTATTTTTAATGTAATACAGTCTATATTGGATTATATTTTTGTGCTGATTATTTATTTTCAACTGCTTTTCCTCAAGTCGTCAACTAATTGAAATTGTGAATTTTCAAAAATTCATAACTCGAGTAGAAATTGATGAATTTCCAAAAACTAAAGTTTATTCTGATGAGTGATGTATTTTTAATATAATACAGTCTATATTGGATTGTAGTTTTGCGCTGATTATTTATTTTCAACTGTTTTATTCCCAAGTTGTCAACTAATTGAAATTGTGAACTTGATTCATAACTCAAATATAGTGAATAAATAATTAATAATAAGAGATGAAGTCATGAACATTTATCAGGATTCTTATTAAGTGAGCTAATCAAACGACCCGATTGTCTTTCAGCTATAAATTACGATTAATAATACCACTACAACACTGATTCAATTAATTAACACCATTCGTAACGCGCACCTTTATCCACTATCACAATCACATGTCGCCATGGTGATATCGGGTAACTGGTGGGTTTCTTTAATACAATTAGAGTATTCCGCTAATAACCGGACTCTGTCATTCGGACATAATTAATGGCCCGGCAATGGTGACAGGACATTAACGAGCGCCAATTAGTCCGGAAGGATATTATTAGAGGTCGGCGTCCACAACTAATCGCTTTATTAGGGTAACAACAATATTACGTTTGACTAAATTATCCCGAAACGATTAAATGACGATTCGTTGAATTCTGTGACTGATAAAAATTTCATTCAACCTTGATATTATAGATCTGGATCAAGTACAAAAAACCTTAAGTTATTTGTAAAAACTAGGACTCCTCAGATGTTTGCTTTTTGTACACATCCCTGTTCTCATTACGAATTCCTCTTTGGTTTTATGCATAGGTAGGATTGATGTGTATATAAATCCCAAAAGGATTTGTAGATTATAGACTCTATATATTTCTACCTATTACTTTAATAAATTTCAATTCCTGCAGGGAACGATGAATTAAATTCTCACTTAACACCTTCAGGGAATTTTAAATCATATATAAATTATTAAGTTTTTTTTATTTAAATATTTGTATTTTTTTATTGATAAGAAGGCATTATTTAATTTCTTATTTAAATATGTATGACTACGTGTAAAAATCCAATTCCTCTTGTAGATGTATAAGCCAGAATTATCTATTATCGTCTCCTTTTGAAAACTAAATTATTCCATTCGACGCCTTTGTGTCTATTTCAGGAATTGAACGGCCGCTCGATTGTAGTTTAAGTGCATCCAATCTATTAACTGAAGCCCTTTCAATCAACACAAAAGACCATCGACACTGACACGTACCGCAATCAATTGATACATCAAACATGGTGTTTTGTGTGTGTATGTGTATAGCCATTTACCATTTTGTAAAATATAATAATATAAAAATAGGACGCGAAGAGAAAAACGAGCGCCGACACATTTACACCACCCGACCCCCACGAATCCATAGTTTGCACCCCCTTCCCTCCCCCCTCCTCGCCGCGTTCCGGGCCGCGCTCCGGTTACTGAACCCGGTCCAGACTATCCCCAGCCGGTTTCAGCGGCGGCATCCCAATTTTCAGTTTAAAACACAGCAGCATTTTTATCCCGGCGTAATTGAAGGAAAATACTTTTTTATTCCAAGAAGGCGAAATGAATAATTAAACGTCTTGCGTTTTAATTAATTATCCGACTGTGCTAAAATCGTTAATTTCCATAATAATACTGTACTGTCCATTTATTTATTTCATACATATTTTCCTGAATAATTTAACAAAGTAAAAAAACATCAAACGAATATTTTAAATTAACTCATGCATAACAATCAATGATGCATTTTAAATAAAATAAAAATATTATAGTACAGTGTAATATAAATAATTAACTAACCACATAAAAAAACTTATAAATTCATAATAGTTGCGAAGAGATCCTACCGCCTGCGCCAGTTTTATGAACAGCCAATTTAATAAAACTGGCGCAAGCGGTAGGATCTCTTATAACACGCAGTATAATATTTAAAGCATCAAAGAGGCTGTAGAGCCATTGAATTGAATAAGAAGAAAATTTTGTATTTATTCAATGGCACTTAGATTTATTAAAACTAGCGCAGGAGGTAGGATCTCTTATAAAAACATAATAATTCTACACTTATGAAATTCTTGAACTAATTATTGCGTGTAAAATTTAATAAAAATCCAAGCCCACAATAAAATAAATATGTTAATGGTTTTTACGTTCCATATGGAACGAGGTACATAAATTTCGTTGAATGAAAGGTCAAAATGAAATCCGCGCAATCGCCGGCATCTGTCGTGACCGTTATGCACCTGGCGAAATTAGAATTTAATGTGATAAACAGTTGGAAGTGTGTTGGCGGCAACAGACGGATTCTCGCTCCGTTCGACCTTGGACGTTGAGTTTCAAACAAACGGAAAAAAATTGATCAATCGATTTAAGACGAAATAGGTAATCTTGAATTATTTAAATTCGAAATACATAATGCATCAGCGGTGGGAGCCTTGGACGTGAACTTGCTGGTGTCACCAAAATTATTCAATCGATTTGTGTGCAATATTTATCAACGTTAAATATTAATTAATGGTTTGGTAAGGTAAAAATAGAAAGCTAGATAATAACGATATAAATTATTTTTAAAGAATATCGATTATAAAATTGTAAAAGAAATTTATATGCAAGAACGATTTATTGTTTTGTTGTAGTATAGTATTTATCATTTGATCTGTACTCTAGATCATGCCACCTGTCCATTATTAATAATAAAAATAAATTTATTAACGAAAGTCATTAAATTACTTAAGGCTGCAAAAACATTACAGTTTCTTAAGTAGGCGAGGCATACTAAAAGAGTCAAAATTAGTGATTCTGTTCACGTGTCAAAGAGCCTTTCCAGCGGAATAAGGGAAAAATCCATCCATTACATACATGGAATGTTACATTACCCTTCTTCCATATGTCATTTGTCATTTGTCATCTGTGATTTGTCATTTGTCATTTGTCATTCGTCATCTATCAATTGTCAAATTGTCAAATTGTCAAATTGTCATTTGTCACTTGTCAATTGTCCAATTGTCATTTGTTACTTGTCATTTGTCATGTGTCATTTGTCATTTGTCATTTGTCATTTGTCATTTGTCATTTGTCATTAGTTATTAGTCATTAGTCATTTGCCATTTGCCATTTGTCATTTGTCATTTGCCGTTTGTTAATTGACATTTGTTAATTTTTATTTATTATTTGACATTTGTCAATTGCCATTTGTCATTTGTCATTTGTTAATTGCTATTTGTCATTTGTCAATTGTCATTTGCCATTTGTTTTTTTATTTGTTACCATGAATTCTTTTTATTCTAATAATAAATTGATCTTACTGTGAAATATCTGTTATCAAGAGAATAATAATAATACTGTTTATTAACAAAAGCTATTTAAAATACAATTAATGTATTGGATGAGAAAACTGTCGCTAATATTTTCATAATAAATATAAAAATGTCTATTATTCTATTGAAAATAGTCGTTAAGTAGCGTCTGTCTTCTCAAAAAATTGTTGTTATTTATCTATAATCTGCCCCCTGTTTGTAATTCAATATATTAATTATCAACTATCAATAACCAATTTTAACATTTTATTTCCGACTGTCAACTGTCATCATTTCCAATCTGTTTCAAGACATTTACTACTACTATTTGTCTTCAGGCATCTACCATATGTAATAATGTATCAATTTACCTATTAATTATAAATCTATTGATTACAACTTGTAGATGAAATATATACACAAAGATTATTATTTCCATCTACCAAACAGTTTTATTCTATCAATGTCTTCAGGCATCTACCATATGCTATCTACGAGTATCAATAATTAACGTTTAGCTGTCATTTCTTATTTATAAACTGTCTATCACCAGCCATCTCCAATCTATCATTTATCAACAGTTGTATGTTCATCTTTCAACTATCTTAGGTATATTTGCCATTTATAATATTTACTATCTGTCATTTCTCATCTATCACACCAACTTACTCTATTGTTGATAGCAAATAATTATTTTTTCAGAAGTATTGTTGTAATCCACAGTAATTTGTTTTGCAGCTTTTATCCTCTAACATATTTTATATGAAAATTATTAGTTTTCAACTGTTATTCTATATTTAACATTCCAATAGTTGTCAACTATTATCTGTTTGTAGTTTTCAGGCATTTATCATCTACTAACACCTCACCAGATCAATTACTAACATTTAACTGTCTATCATCAAATGAATATCATATGTCAACTATTATCTTATCTTTCTTCTACCTTCAGTGTCTTCTGTGCATTCTATCTCTTCTGTATCTTCTTAGACTTTTATGCCTTATGTGTCTTCTGTATATTTTTTGCCTTCTGTGTCTTCTGTATCTTTCGTGCCTTATGTGTCTTTTATGCCTTCTGTGTCTTCTGTATCTCCTATGTCTTTTGTGCCTTCTTGTCTATTTTGTGCCTCCTGTATCTTTTTTCCTTCTATGTCTTTTATGCATTCTGTATCCTTAGTAGCTTCTGTGTCTTCTGTGGCTTCTGTGCTTTTTGTCTTCTGTATCTTTTGTGCCTTTTGTGCCTTATGTACCTTCTGTATCTTCAGTGGTTTCTGTGGCTTCTGTGGCTTCTGTGTTTTTTGTGTCTTCTGTATCTTCTGTGTATGTTGTGCCTTCTGTGTCTTCTGTATCTTGTATGTCTTTTGTGCTTCTATATCTTCTGTGTATTTTGTGCCTTCTGTATCTTCAGTAGCTTCTATGTCTTTTGTGATTTATGTCCTTTTGTGACTTCAGTGCCTTTTGTGCCTTCTGTATCATCTGTATCTTCAGTGGCTTCTATAGCTTCTGTGGCGTCTGTGTCTTTTGTGTCTTCTGTATTTTCTATGTCTTCTGTGACTTCTGTGTTTTCTGTCTTCTGCCATCTATCATCTGTCATTTGTCATCTGTCATCTGTCATCTGTCATCTAGTATTTTTATCTAGTATTTGTTATATAGTTATACTTTTTTAATAAAGAGAATCTTTAGAAGAAATATAGGTGACTACTGTTTTGTTCATCTTAGAGTTGTCATATACACTATCTTTTTAGCTTCAGGCATCAGATATTTACCTTGCATTATTAATGATAGATAACAGATATCAATAAATAATTAACACCTATCAACTCATATCACATCTTTAATCTGTAATTTTTATCATCTATCATCTGACATTTTTTGTGCCTTCTGTGCCTTCTGCATCTTCAGTAGCTTTTATGTCTTCTGTGGTTTCTGTGATTTTGTGACTTCTGTGCCGTTTGTACCTTCTGTACCTTCTGGACCTTCGGTATCTTCAGTGGCGTCTGTGTCTTTTGTTTCTTCTGTATCGTCTATGTCTTTGGTGCTTCTATATCTTCTTTGCCTTCTATATCTTCTGTGGCTTCTGTGCTTGTATGTCTTCTGTGTCTTTTGTGCCTTCTGTGCCTTCTGTATCTTTAGTGGTTTCTGTGCTTTCTGTGGCTTCTGTGTCTTTTCTGTCTTATGTGTCTTTTGTGCCTTCTGTGCTTTCTGTGTGTTCTGTATCTTCGATGCCTTCTGTGCTTCTATATCTTCTGTATGTTTTGTGCCTTCTATGTCTTCTTTACCATTTGTATTTTCTGTGATTTCTGTGTCTTCTGTGCTTTTTGGGTCTTTTATGCCTTCTGAATCTTCTGTACCTTCTGTATCTTCTGTGGCTTTTGTTTCTTCTGTGTCTTCTGTGACTTCTGTGTCTTCTGTGTCTTTTGTGTCTCTTGTGCCCTTTGTGTCTTTTGTATCTTCTGTGTCTTCTGCGTCTTAGGGGTCTTCAGTTTCTTCAGTGTCTTCTGTGACTTGTGTTTTCTGTCTTCTGCTTTCTAATAATAAAGAAAATCTGTAGAAGAAATATAGGTGACTACTGTTTTATTCATCTTAGAGTTGTCATCTTTTTAGCTTCAGGCATCAGATATTTACCTTGCATAAATAATGATAAATAACAGATATCAATAAATAATTAAAACATATCAACTCATATCTCATCTTAAATCTGTAATTTTTATCATCTTTCATCTGACATCTTTTGTGCCTTCTGCATCTTCAGTAGCTTCTGTGTCTTCTGTGGTGTCTGTGCTTTTGTGACTTCTGTGCCGCTTGTGCCTTCTGTACCTTCTGGACCTTCTGTATCTTCAGTGGCTTCTGTGGCTTTTGTGTCTTCTGTATCTTCTATATCTTTTGATCTTTTATATCTTCTGTGTCTTATTTGCCTTTTATATCTTCTGTGGCTTCTGTGCTTTTGTGTCTTCTGTATCTTTAGCGGTTTCTGTGTGTTCTGTGACTTTTGTGTCTTTTCGGTCGTCTATGTCTTTTGTGCCTTCTGTGCTTTCTGTGTGTCCTGTATCTTTGATGTCTTTTGTGCTTCTATATCTTCTGTATATTTTGTGCCTTCCATGTCTTCTTTGCCATCTGTATTTTCTGTGGTTTCTGTGTCTTCTGTGCTTTTTGTGTCTTTTATGCCTTCTGAATCTTCGGTGCCTTCTGTATCTTCTGTGTCTTCAGTGTCGTCTGTGACTTTTGTTTTCTGTCTTCTGCCTTCTGTCATCTGTCATTTGTCATCTGTCATTTGTCATTTGTCATCTGTCATCTGTCATCTGTCATCTGTCATCTAGTATTTGTTATCTAGTTATATTTTTCTAATAAAGAAAATCTGTAGAAGAAAAATAGGTGACTACTGTTTTATTCATCTTAGAGTTGTAATATACACTATCTTGTTAGCTTCAGGCATCAGACATCTACCTTGCATTAATAATGATAGATAACATATATCAATAAATAATTAACACATTACAACTCATATCTCATCTTTAATGTAATTTTTATCATTTATCATCTGACATCTGTCATTTGTCATCTAATATCTTTTATCAGTCATCTGACATCTGTCATTTGTCATCTAATATCTTTCATCAGTCATCTGCCATCTCTCTAATTTATCCTCTATCATTTGACATCTGGCAATTGTCATCTAATATCTGTCATCTGTCATTTTCCATCTTCCATCTCCATCTAGCAGATGGTAGCTATAAATCATCTGCAATCTACAATTTGCTACCTGACATCTGCCATTTATGATTAATTATCTGTCATATGTCACCAGTCATCGGTCATCTGTCATTTATCATCTGCCATCTAATATCTGTCATCTGTCATCTGTCATCTGCCACCTGCCACCTGCAATCTACCATTTGTCCCCTGGTATCTGCCGCTTATGGTCTATTATCTGTCATCTGTTATCAGTTATTTGCCATCTGCCATCTGTTATATGTTATATTTTATTTTTAAAAAAACTGTAGAAGAAATAAATATGCATATGCTGTTTACTCTTAATTCATCTTAGAGTTGCAATATAAAATATCTGGATGAATTGAGTCATCTACCACCTCTCACCGTACCAATTCTTAATGTTTAAGACAGTCATATGTTACAGACTATTGCTGTTATCTCTCATTTATTATTTGCAATTTATAATCTGTTAATTGTCATCTAATATTATATAAATAAAATTCAAATCTATCATCTGTCATCTACCATCTGTCATCTGTCATATGTCATCTGTTATCTGTTACCTGTTACCTGTTATCTGTTATCTGTTATCTGTTATCTGTTATCTGTTATCTGTTATCTGTTATCTGTTATCTGTTATCTGTTATCTGTTATCTGTTATCTGTTATCTGTTATATGTTATCTGTTATCTGTTATCTGTTATCTGTTATCTGTTATCTGTTATCTGTTATCTGTTATCTGTTATCTGTTATCTGTTATCTGTTATCTGTTATCTGTTATCTGTTATCTGTCATCTGTCATCTGTCATCTATCATCTATCATCTATCATCTATTATCTGTCATCTGTCATCTGTTGTCTGTCGTCTGTCATCTATCATCTGTCATCAGTTATATTTCGTAAATAAAAGAAATGTAGAAGAAAAATATCTTCTATCGATTGTTATCCTTCCTTTAGAATCTGTCATCTGCTATGTCGCCTGTTATTTGTCAAATGCAGTCCACCAGCTATTATCTACTAATTGTCATCTGTCATCTATCATATGCTAGCGCCTATTGGTGATAGAAGGTAATAATATGGAGTGTTTTAAAAGAAAATAGTCACATCTCTCTGTACATTCAGAACTGAAACTTACAAGTACGAGTATTAATGTTTAACTGTTATCTATCAATTTTTAACCATCATCTATCATTTAAGAATCTATTATATATAATTTATCGTTTGTTATTTGTTATTTGTCATTTGTGATTGGTGAGTTGCCAATTGTCATTAGTCTATGATCATTTTGTCATTGGGCATTGGTAACTTTTTATTTGTCATCTTGTCATCTTGTCATCTTGTCATCTTGTCATCTTGTCATCTTGTCATCTTGTCATTTTGTCATTTTGTCATTTGTGTTTTGATATTTGGTCATTTGTTTAGTTTAGTTTAGTTCATTTGCTTTACAAGATCTTTTTTAAAAAAATATTTAAAATACGTATATAAACACACTAAAACCTTCTTTAGGAACTGGCATATGTTATCTGTCAACTGTAATCTAATAACTATAATCTGCATCTATAAATTGTCATCTGACTTCTATTAATCATGATCTATCATCTATGAATTGTCACCTATCATCTATTAATTGTCATATATCATCTATGATATGTTATCGTTTATTGTTGTTAGAAGGTAACTATGAAATTTTTTTGGAAATTAAAACCAACACTACCAAATATAAATATTTAGCTGTTACAAATTACCTAACTTTTAATTATCATCTATCATGACATTTCCAGCTTCCACCATCTCTCAATTATCATATTTCTTTAGATCTCTGGCATCTATCATCTATTATTTGTCTGTCTGTCGTCTTTCATCTGTCATCTGTCATATGTCATCTGTCATCTAGGACGTCTAATGAAATGTATTTTCGTAAGAGGTGATTCTGTATATAAGTAAAATTCAAATCTGTCATCTGTCATCTATCATATGTCATTTGTTATCTGTCATATGTTATCTGTCATATGTCTTCTGCCATCTATCAGCTGTCATCTGTCATTTGTCATCTGTCATCTATCATCTCATCTGTCATTTGACATATGTCATTTATCATTTGTAATTTATCATCTGTCATCTGTATACTGTATTGTTTATTCTGTCATCTGTCATATGTCATCTGTTATCTCTATTCTGTCAAGTGTTATATGTTATTTTTCGTCTATCGTCTGTCGTCTATCATCTGCCATCGGTTTATTTCGTAAATGAAAAAAATCTAGAAGAAAAATATATACAAAAACTGCTTACTGTTCTATTAATTTTTGAGTAGACACATACTAACTCTTTGTGATCTTAATGCATCTATCATCTATCACCTCTCACCATATCATTTATTTACATTTATATGTTATCTTCTATCGATTGTTATCCTTTCTTTAGAATCTGTCATCTGCTAAGTTACCCGTTTTCTGTCTAGCAACCATTATCTATTAATTGTCATCTGTCATCTATCATATGCTAGAATCTATTGCTGATAGAAAGTACTAATATCGAAAGTAATTAAAGAACAAAGTCATATCTGTCTGTTCATTCAGAACTGAAACTGACAAGTACGAGTATAAATGCTTAACTGCTATCTATCATATTTTATTTATCATCTATCATGACCTTTGAGTATCTATTATATATATTTTTTCATTTGTCATTTACCATTTGCCAATTGTCACTTGTCATTTGTGATTGATCAGTTGTCAATTGTTTTTTATTATTTAATCAATTGTCAATTGTCATTTTGTCTTTGGTCACTGGTGATTTGTCATTTGCCACTTGTCATTTGTCATTTTGTCATTTTGCCATTTTGTCATTTGTCGTTTTGTCATTTTGTCATTTGTTATCGGTCATTTTTCATTTGTCTATTTAATGAATTGCTCACTTAGCCCGTTGTGAAACATTTTTTGAACTATCTTGATTAGAATTAATTCTAATCAAGATAGTTATTTGTTATTGGTCATATACCATTTGTCATTTATCGTTATTCATTTGGTCACTTATCATTTGTCATTTGTCGAAGAGAGTAGTTGCGACCGTTACTTTTCACATAAATGTGAATTACCACTTACACTGAATTGAAAAATTCACTATAATTTGTCCACAAATATTTATCATATGTCAATTTTCATCTATCATCTGTCATATGTCATCTGTATCTAGATATCATATGTCAGATGTCTATAATCTGGCAACTCTCACTAAATTATCAGCTACAAAAATATTTGCTAATAGCAACAGCCATCTTTCAAAGATCAAAACACAAAAGTCCGATTACAAATGACAGAAACAGAGAGAAGAGATGTCAGAAGACAGGTGACAAGTAATAAATAAAAATCAATAACAAACAAAATAAACAAACGTCGATTGAAAGATGAAAAATAACAATAAATTGTGAGATAACTGACAATTGACGACCGACAGATTATATATAATGTAATTGTTTATAATAATATTAATTTGTCATTTGTCATTTATCATTTGTCATTTGTCATTTGTCATTTGTAATTTGTCATGTGTCATTTGTCATTAGTTATTAGTCGTTTATCATATGTCATATCACATTTGTCATTAGTCATTTGTCATTTGTTCTTTGTCTTATCTCATTTGTCATTTGTTGTTTGTCATTTTTATTTGTCACGTGTCATCTGTCATCTGCCGTTTATTATTTCTGATCTGCTATTTGATACCAGTCATCTGTTATCTGTCAATAATTTAATTCAATTTTTTGCTTGCACGTCTAATCATTTTCAGATTTTCAGGTGTCATATTTTAATGTTTTCAAGTTTATTTAATTTAATTATTTTTCGTCAGGACTTTGGTTAGTTGCATAGCTTCGTTATGAGTACATTATAAACCATCAGATATATAATTTGTTTATTATAGAATAAAATTCAATAAGAAAAAAGCAAAATATACAATTATATATAAAATAAAAATAAGTTTTCTTTTTTTTATATTAGAGAGACTTTTGTAGCGACTATATTTGCGATCAAGAACTGATGAAGTAAATTAAAGAAAAGAGAAACACATGTATTCGTGGAGATTGTATTAAAATCATTCTGTTCGTTAAGTAGGAAAATTAGAGGATTATGCTTGGCTTCGTGCATTTCGAGGAATTCCAGTTAATCAATGTCAATGTCTTGAATTAAATTAAGTACATCCACGTTAAGTTTATGCCTGTTTTTGAACATTTAATTGAGAAAAATTATGGAATAGGATAGGACACTTAACGAACAGACTGATTTTGTTTATTTCTCATAACTTCTTTCCACATAAATATATGTGTTTCTCGCTTTGTTAATTTACTCCTAGCAACTATGTTTTTAAAAAATAATTAATTATCAACGACGTAAAGCTTTTTTTTATATTATATAATATTTATAAAATATATTACTAAGTAAACGCCTCCAGTATCACGAGCACGAGCTTTCAGTACAAAAATAAACAAACTAAATTACGTTACGAATGTTGATACACTCGCACGATTATGTATATTTTCAAGGATTGTCCACATCTTCTCCTGCATATATGTATATTTACATTAGCGTCGGGCGACCAGCTCTATCGATCTGGCAACTCTCTGCCACCTCTGGCACCTGTGGCTTCGTACAATGGAACGGTCTTGTTCCGGCGGCTCATTATAGTATGAGAGGGGAAAAAAACGTAAAAACATTTCCGTCCTCGGGCCACGATCAGTTTTACATCGTATATATAAAAGGGTAGCTACTTGCAACTATGTTGAAAGGAAATATTGCAGTTTTCTTAATAATGTAATCACTATTTAATTAATAGTATTAAGTAAGAATATATAAATTAGATGATATTAAAATTAAAATCGTGTTGGAATTTATTTATTTCAAATTACGCTTTAATCAATGTTTGTGTATTAGATTTAATGAAAATCCAGAAAGTAAACAAACAGTTGCAAACCCCAATGGGGTTGGTTTCCAATAAACCTCGTTCATTTCATGGGAATATGGGGATTGAAAACGTTTATTTACCGACTGTCATCACTTGCTCAAATAATTTCAGCTTATTAAAATCTATACGAGTTTTAATAGTTAATACCGTTTCCCTTTTTTTTATCTGTCTGTTTTACTACGTCGTAACTGAACCCTTCGCACTCAACAGAAATTTTACTTTAGTGCCCCTATTGATAATTCATCTATGATGTACATTTATAGTTCGCCCCTAAATGGAAGGGAAAGAAATGATTCCTGCCAGACGCACCTTTTTAATACAAAGACGAGACGCGAGATTGAATGTATAAGACTCAAGTTACGACGCAGTTAAGACAGACGGCTGAAAAAAAATCTGTAAGAGTCGACTGAAATAATAGAAAAGGTAGACAACACGTTTGAAAAAGAAATAAGGGTCTTAAATGATAATTAATTACAATGTGATACTTCATCATCACGGTAATTATTTATGAAAATATTGGATCGATAAGGCTTTTACTTGTTGAAATTGAAATATTTAACTATACAGAGTGGTGAAATTGCTTAATTCTAGATTTTTAGGATTGAAATATAAATGATGATGACCTATATCTTATTAATAAAAATAATTATTACGAAAAGTGAGAGAATGAAAAATAAACTAATTGAGTAGAGAAATGCGTCGAGTGTAATTAGTACGGATGCGAGGCCAGAAGAGATGAAAATCCGCTTTTCTGAACGTCGTTACTGGTTACTGGTCAGTGGGGCAGGCAACGAGGTCGTATTTCCAGCAAAACTGGACGGCAGAATTACGTACGTAAAAGGCTTTAGAAAATTTTCACTATTGAATCCATTAAACTGGCCGGGCGCGAAGTTAATTTTAAAAAAATACACACGCGCGGATTTTAATTTATGTTTCACAACGCAATAATCCAATTTTCCCCAGCGTGTCTTTATTATTTCTAACTTTATCGACGATATTAAGGAGCGATTAGTGGAATGCATAATGTGGAATTAATGATTTCACACTTAAAACACCCTCTTAAGAAGATTTACTCCGCTTAAATTTTACTAAAATTATATCGATACATTAAAAATGAAGGTATCTTTAATATTCTCTAAAATAATTGCTATAGTCCTTTCAGAGAAAAAGTTGTGACACTTTAAAATTTGATATTGTAGAAGCTAAATTTGTATCTTCTGTTTTAAAGAATTCTAAAAAATGTACTACCCAAGGAATTTTACTGAAAATTGGTGGATATATTAAAAATGGATGTATCTTTAATTTTCTCTTGAACAATTGCTGTAGTTCGTTTAGAAAAAAAATTGCGACGCTTTAAAATTTGATATTGAGAAAGTTGAATTTTGTAACTTCTGTTTTAAAAAATTCTAAAGAATGTACCACTTAAGGAATTTTGCTGAAATTATGTGGATATATTAAGAAGGGACGTATCTTTAATTTCCTCTAAAACAATTACTGTAGTTCGTTCAGAAAAAAAAATTGCGACGCTTCAAAATTTCATATTAAGGAAGCTAAATTTGTGTCTTCTGTTTTTAATAATTCTAAACAAATTTGCCGCCCAAGGAATTATTCTGAAAATTGGTGGATATATTAAGAATAGATGTATCTTTAATTATCTCTAAAAGAATTGCTATAGTTCGTTCAGAAAAAAAATTGTGACGCTTCAAAATTTCATGTTGAGGAAACTGAATTTGTATCTTCTGTTTAAAAAAAATCTAAAAAGTGTACTATCAAAGAAATATTACTGAAAATCGATGCATATATTAAGAATAGATGTATATTTAATTATATCTAAATGAATTGCTACAGTTCGTTCAGAAAAAAAAAATGTGACGCTTTAAAATTTCATATTGAGGAAGCTAAAATTGTATCTTCTGTTTTAAAAAATTGTAAAAAATGTACCAACCAAGGAATTTTGCAGAAAATATGTAGATATATTAAAAAGGGATGTATCTTTAATTTTTTCTAAAACAATTGCTACAGTTCGTTCAGAAGAAAAATTGCGACGCTTCAAAGTTTCATATTAAGGAAGCTAAATTTGTATCTTCTGTGTTAAATAATTCTAAACAAATGTACCGCCTAAGGAATTATACTGAAAATTGGTGGATATATTGAAAATAGATGTATCTTTAATTATCTCTAAAACAATTGCTGTTGTTCGTTCAGAAAAAAAATTGCGACGCTTCAAAATTTCATATTGAGGAAGCTAAAATTGTAACTTCAGTTTTAAAAAATTCTAAAAAAATTTACCACCCAAGGAATTGTGCAGAAAATTTGTAGATATATTAAAAAGGGATGTATCTTTAATTTTCTCTAAAGCAATTGCTGTAGTTCATTCAGGAAAAAAATTGCGACGCTTCAAAATATCATATTAAGGAAGCTAAATTTGTATCTTCTGTTTTAAATAATTCTAAACAAATGTACCACCTAAGGAATTTTACTGAAAATGTGTGGATATATTAAAAATAAACGTATTTTACACTTTCTCTAAAACAATAGCTGTAGTTCGTTCAGAAAAAAAATTGCGAGTCTTCAAAATTTCATATTGAGAAAGCTAAATTTGTATCTTCTGTTTTAAAACATTCTAGAAAATGTACCACCCACGGAATTTTACTAAAAACGTCTGGATAAATTTAAAAAGGATGTATCTTCAATTATCTCTAAAACAATTTCAGTAGTTTCTTCAGGAAAATAAAATTACGACACTTCAAAATTTGATATTGGTGAAGCTAAATTTGAATCTCTTGTTTTAAAACATTTTAGAAAATATACCACCCAAGGAATTTTACTAAAAACTTCTAGATGTATTAGAAAAGGATGTAACTTTAATTATCTCTAAAACAATTTCTGTAGTTCCTTCAGGAAAAAAATTACGACACTTCAAATTTTGATATTGGTGAAGTTAAATTTGTATCTTTTGTCTTAAAACATTCTAGAAAATGTACCACTCAAGGAATTTTACTAAAAATGTCTGGATATATTTAGAATGAACGTATCTTTAATTATCTCTAAAAAAATTGCTGTAGTTCCTTCAGGAAAAAAAATACGACGCTTCAAAATTTCATATTGAGAAAGCTAAATTTGTATCTTCTGTTTTAAAAAATTCTAAAAAGTGTACTACCCAAGAAATTTTACGAAAAGTGTGTAGATATATTAAAAATGGACGTATCTTCAATTTTCTTTAAAATAATTGCGGTAATTCGTTTAGAAAAAAAGGATGCGACGCTTCAAAATTTGATATTGAGAATGCTGAATTTGTATCGTCTGGTTCAAATAATTCTAAAAACTGTACTACCCAACGAATTTTATTAAAAAATGGTGGATATAATAAAAATAGACGTATCTTTAATTTTATCTAAAACAATTGCTGTAGTTGCTTCAGGAAAAAAATTGCGGCGCTTCAAAATTTCATATTGAGAAAGCTGAATTTGTAGCTTCTGTTTTAAAAAAATTCTAAAAAGTGTACTACCAAAGGTATGTTACTGAAAATCAGTGGATACATTAATAATAGATGTATCTTTAATTATCTCTAAAAGAATGGCTCTAGTTCGTTCAGAAAAAAAATTGTGATGCTTCAAAATTTCATATTGAGGAAGCTAAATTTGTATCTTTTGCCTTAAAAAATGCTTAAAAGTGCACTACCAAAGGTATGTTACTAAAAATCGGTGGATACATTAAGAATAGATGTATCTTTAATTATCTCTAAAATAATTGCTGTAGTTCATTGAAAAAAAAAAATACGACGCTTCAAAATTTCATATTGAAAAAGCTAAATTTGTAACTTCTGTTTTAAAAAAATTCTAAAAATTGTACCACGATAGGAATTTTGCTAAAAATGTGAGAATATATTACAAATAAATGTATCTTTCATTTTCTCTAAACGAATTGATGTAGTTCTTTCAGAAAACAAATTGCGAGTCTTCAAAATTTTATATTAAGGAAGCTAAATTTGTATCTTCTGTTTTAAATAATTCTAAACAAAAGTGCCGCCCAAAGAATTATACTGAAATTTAGTAGATCTATTAAAAATAGACGTATCTTTAATTTTCTCTAAAACAATTTCTATAGTTCGTTCAGAAAAAAAATTGTGATGCTTCAAAATTTCATATTGAGGAAGCTAAATTTGTATCTTTTGCCTTAAAAAATTCTAAAAAGTGTACTACCAAAGGTATGTTACTGAAAATAGGTCGATACAATAAGAATAGATGTATCTTTAATTATCTCTAATAGAATTGCTCTAGTTTGTTCAGAAAAAAAATTGTGATGCTTCAAAGTTTTATATTAAGGAAGCTAAATTTGTATCTTCTGTTTTAAATAATTCTAAACAAATGTGCCGCACAAGGAATTATACAGAAAATTGGTGAATATATTATAAATAGACGTACCTTTAATTTTCTCTAAAACAATTGCTATAGTTCATTCAAAAAAAAAATTGCGACGCTTCAAAATATCATATTGAGGAAACTGAATTTGTATCTTTTGTTTTAAAATATTCTAAAAAGTGTACTACCAAAGGTATGTTACTGAAAATTAGTGGGTATATTAGGAGTAGATGTATCTTTAATCATATCTAAAAGAATTGCTGTAGTTCGTTCAGAAATTCAATTGTGACACTTCAAAATTTCATATTGAGGAAGCTAAATTTGTATCTTTTGTTTTAAAAAATTCTAAAAAGTGTACTACCAAAGGTATGTTACTGCAAATCGGTAGATATATTAAGAATAGATGTATCTTTAATAATCTCTAAAACAATTGCTGTAGTTCATTAAGAAAAAAAAAATACGACGCTTCAAAATTTCATATTGAGAAAGCTAAATTTGTATCTTCTGTTTTAAAAATTTGTAAAAAATGTACCACTCAAGAAATTTTACGGAAAATGTTTGGTTATGTTAAAAAGGTACGTATCTTTAATCTTCTCTAAAACAATTGCTGTAGTTCGTTCAGAAAAAAACTTGCGACGCTTCAAAATTTCATATTAAGGAAGCTAAATTTGTATCTTCTGTTTTAAAAAATTCTAGAAAATGTACTACCCAAGGAATTTTACTGAAAATGTGTCAATATATTAAAAACGGACGTATCTTTAAATTTCACTAAAACAATTGCTGAAGTTCGTTCAAAAAATAACAATGTGACGCTTCAAAGTTTCATATTGAGGAAGCTGAATTTGTAGCTTTTGTTTTAAAATATTCTAAAAAATATATAACCCAAAGAATTTTACTGAAAATTGATGGATATATTAAAAATAGATGTATCTTTAATTGACTCTAAAACAATTGCTGTAGTTACTTCAGGAAAAAAATTGCGACGCTTCAAACTTTGATATTGAGAAAACTAAATTTGTAGCTTCTGTTTTAAAAATTCTAAAAACTGTACCACCTAAGGAATTTTACTAAAAATGTGCAGATATATTAAAAATAGATTTGTCTTTAACGTTCACTAAAACAAATCTTGTAGTTCGTTCAAAAAAAAAATTGTGACGTTTCAAAATTTCAAATTGAGGAAGCTGAATTTGTAGCTTCTGTTTTAAAGAATTGTTAAAAATGTACCACCCAAGGAATTTTGCTAAAAAAGTGTAGGTATATTAAAAAGGGTCGTATCTTTAATTTTCTCTAAAACAATTGCTGTAGTTTATTCAGAAAAAAAATTGCCAAGCTTCAAAATTTCATGTTGAGGAAGCTAAATTTGTATCTTCTGTTTTAAACAACTCTAAAACGTGTACTACCTAAGAAATTTTACTGAAAATTGGTGGGTATATTAACAATAGACGTATTTTTAATTCTCTCTAAAAAAAATGCTGTAATTCCTTCAGGAAAAAAATTACGAGACTTCAAAATTTGATATTGGTGAAGCTAAATTTGTATCTTTCGTTATAAAACATTCTAGAAAATGTACCACACAAGAAATTTTACTAAAAACGTCGGAATATATTAAAAATGTATGTATCTTTTATTTTCTCTAAAACAGTTACTGTAGTTCCTTAAGGGAAAAAAATACGACACTTCAAAATTTGATATTGAGAAAGCTAAATTTGTATCTTCTGTTTTAAAAAATTCTAAAAATAGTACCACCAAAGGAATTTTGCTGAAAATGTCTGGATATATTAGAAATGAACGTATCTTTAATTTTCTCTAAAACAATTGCTCTAGTTTTATCAGAAAAAAAAATTGCGACACTTCATACTTTCATATTGAGAAAGCTAAATTTGTATCTTCTGTTTTAAAAAATTCTAAAAATTGTACCACCAAAGGAAATTTGCTGAAAATGTTTGGATATATTATAAATAAAGGTTTCTTTAATTCTCTCTAAGACAATTGCTGTAGTTCGTTCATAAAAAAAATTGTGACGTATCAAAATTTTCTATTGAGAAAGCTGAATTTGTATCTTCTCTTTTAGAAAATTCTAAAAAGTGTACTACCCAAGGAATTTTACTGAAAATGCGTGGGTATATTAAAAAAAAGACGTATCTTTAATTTTCTCGAATATATTTGCTGTACTTGCTTCAGAAAAAAAATGCGGCGTTTCAAGATTTCTTATTGAAAAAGCTGAATTTTTAGTTTCTGTTTTAAAAATTTCTAAAAAATGTACCACCCAAGGAATTTTATAGAAAATATGTAGATATATGAAAAAGGGCTGTATCTTTAATTTTCTCCACAACAATTGTAGTTAGTTCAAAAATAAAAAATTGCGAGGCTTCAAAATTTCATATTGAGGAAGCTAAATTTGTAGCTTCTGTTTTAAAAAATTCTAAAAATGTACCACCCAAGGAATTTTACTAAAATTGTGTGGACATATTAAGAAGGAACGTATCTTTAATTTTCTTACAAACAATTGCTGTAGTTCAATTAGAATAAAAATTGCGACGCTTCAAAATTTCATATTGAAAAAACTAAATTTGTATCTTCTGTTTTAAAAATTTGTAAAAAATGTACCACTCAAGATATTTTACGGAAAATGTGTGGATATGTTAAAAAAGGGACGTATCTTTAATCTTCTCTAAAACAATTGCTGTAGTTCGTTCAAAAAAAAAAATTGCGACGTTTCAAAATTTCATATTGAGGAAGCTGAAATTGTATCTTCTGTTTTAAAAAATTCTAAAAATTGTACCACCCAAGGAATTTTACTGAAAATGTCTGTATATATTAAAAATGAACGTATCTTTAATTTTTCCTAAAACAATTGCTATATTGCCTTCAAAAAAAATATTACGACACTTCAAAATTTGATATTATTGAAGCTAAAGTTGTATCTTTTGCTTTAAAACATTCTAGAAAATGTACCACCCACGGAATTTTACTAAAAACGTCTGGATAAATTTAAAAAGGATGTATCTTCAATTATCTTTAAAACAATTTCCGTAGTTTCTTCAGGAAAATAAAATTACGACACTTCAAAATTTGATATTGGTGAAGCTAAATTTGAATCTCTTGTTTTAAAACATTCTAGAAAATATACCACCCAAGGAATTTTACTGAAAACTATAGCATATATTAAAAATGCATGTATCTTTAATTCTCTCAGAACCAATTGCTGTAGTGTCTTCAGGAAAAAAATTACGACACTTCAAAATTTGATATTGGTGAAGCTAAAGTTGAATCTTTTGCTTTAAAACATTCTAGAAAATGTACCACACAAGGAATTTTACTGAAAACGACAGAATATATTAGAAATCGATGTATCTTTAATTTTCTCTAAAACAATTGCTATAGTTCCTTCAGGAAAAAAAATACGACACTTCAATATTTGATATTGATGAAGCTAAATTTGTATCTTTTATTTTAAAACATTCTACAATATGTACCACCCAAGGAATTTCACTAAAAACGTCTGGATATATTTAAAATGAATGTATCTTTATCTCTAAAAAAAATTGCTGTAGTTCCTTCAGGAAAAAAAATACGACACTTCAAAATTTGATATTGGTAAAGCTAAATTTGATTCTCTTGTTTTAAAACATTCTAGAAAATGTACCACCCAAGGAATTTTACTTAAAACGACAGAATATATTAGAAATCGATGTATCTTTAATTTTCTCTAAAATAATTGCTATAGTTTCTTCAAGAAACGAATTATGATACTTGAAAGTTTGATATTAGTGAAGCTAAATTTGTATCTTTTGTTTTAAAACATTCTAGAAAATATACCACTGAAGTAATTTTACTGAAAATACCTGGATATATTAGAAATTGCTGTGTCTTTAATTACCTCTAAAACAATTGCTGTAATTTCTTCAGGGAAAAAAATACGACACTTCAAAATTTGATTTTCTTGAAGCTAAAGTTGTATTTTTTTTAAAACATTCTAGAAAATGTACCACCCAAGGAGCTTTACTGAAAACGTCTGGATATACTAGAAATGCATGTATCTTTAATTATCTCTAAAACAATTGCTGTAGTTCCTTCAGGAAAAAAAATATGACACTTCAAAATTTAATATTGATGAAGCTAAATTTGTATCTTTTGTTTTAAAAAATTCTAGAAAACGTACCACCTAAGTAATTGTACTGAAAACGTCTGGATATATTAAAAATTGATGTATCTTTAATTTTCTCTAAAACAATTGCTGTAGTTCCTTCAGGAAAAAAATTACGACACTTCAAAATTTGATATTGGTGAAGTTAAATTTGTATCTTTTGTCTTAAAACATTCTAGAAACTGTACCACCCAAGGAATTTTACTAAAAACGTCTGGATATATATAAAATGGATGTATCTTTAATTATCTCTAAAAAAAATTGCTGTAGTTCCTTCAGGAAAAAAATACGACACTTCAAAATTTGATATTGGTAAAGCTAAATTTGAATCTCTTGTTTTAAAACATTCTAGAAAATGTACCACCCAAGGAATTTTACTTAAAACGACGGGATATATTAGAAATTGATGTATCTCTAATTATCTCTAAAACAATTGCTGTAGTTTCTTCAAGAAAAAAATTACGACACTTCAAAATTTTATTTTGGTGAAGCTAAATTTGTATCTTTTGTTTTAAAACATTCTATAAAATGTACCACTGAAGTAATTTTACTGAAAATACCTGGATATATTAGAAATTGATGTGTCTTTAATTAACTCTAAAACAATTGCTGTAGTTACTTGAGGAAAGAAATTGTGACGCTGCATAATTTCATATTGAGAAAGCTGAATTTGTATCTTCTGCTTTAAAAGATTCTAAAAACTGTACGACCTTAGGAATTTTACCAAAAATATGTAGATATATTAAAAATGGATGTATCTTTAATTTTTTTTTAAATAATTGCTGTAGTTCGTTCAGAAAAAAAAATGCGACGTTTCAAAATTTGATATTGAGAAAGCTGAATTTGTAGCTTTTGTTTTAAAAAATTCTAAAAAGTGTTCTACCAAAGGTATGGTACTGAAAATCAGTGGATATATTAAGAATAGATATATCTTTAATTATCTCTGAAAGAATTGCTGTAGTTCGTTTAGAAAAAAATATTGTGACGCTTCAAATTTTTATATTGAGGAAGCTAAATTTGTATCTTCTGTTTTAAAAAATTCTAAAAATTGTACCAGCCAAGGAATTTTACTGAAAATGTCTGTATATATTAAAAATGAACGTATCTTTAATTTTTACTAAAACAATTGCTGTATTTCCTTAAAAAAAATATTACGACACTTCAAAATTTGATATTATTGAAGCTAAATTTGTATCTTTTGTTTTAAAAAATTCTAGAAAACGTACCACCTAAGTAATTTTACTGAAAACGTCTGGATATATTAAAAATGGATGTATCTTTAATTTTCTCTAAAACAATTGCTGTAGTTCCTTCAGGAAAAAAATTACCACACTTTAAAATTTGATATTGGTGAAGCTAAATTTGTATCTCTTGTTTTAAAACATTCTAGAAAATGTACCATCAAAGGAATTTTACTGAAAACGTCTGAATATATTAAAAATGGATGCATCTTTAATTTTCTCTAAAACAATTGCTGTAGTTCCTTCAGGAAAAAAAATTACGTAACTTCAAAGTTTGATATTGGTGAAGCTAAATCTGTATCTTTTGTTTTAAAAAATTCTAGAGAATATACTACTGAAGTAATTTTACTAAAAACGTCTGGATATATTATATATTAATGTGTCTTTAATTATTTCTACAACAATTTCTGTAGTTCCTTCAGGAAAAAAATTACCACACTTTAAAATTTGATATTGGTGAAGCTAATTTTGTATCTTTTGTATTAAAACATTCTAGAAAATGTACCACCCAAGTAATTTTACTGAAAACGTCTGGATATATTAAAAATGAAAGTATCTTTAATTCACTCTAAAAAAATTGCTGTAGTTCCTTCAAGAAAAAAAATTACGACACTTTAAAATTTGATATTGAGGAATCTGAATTTGTATGTTCTGTTTTTAAAGTATTCTAGAAAGTGTACAGAAAACATTTAAGAAGGATTTTTATTTAAATTATTAACCATTAACAAACTACGAATTACGTGATAAAGGTAAGAGGACGAGTCTCGAATTATTGATCTCGACTCGGGACAAAATATTCACCACGCCGCATCCGGACCCCGATAGTCCTTGACCTTCCGTAAACCCGGACTTTCTTGTCTCCTTATCTCTCTGTGTGTCTCTGTGTGCATCGTCGTCCCTGAGTTTCCCCCTCCCCCGCCTACGGCGCTTCCAGCCCTTCCGCATTATTTACATTAAGCCAGCGGGGGAAGGGCGGCCGCAGGAGGGGATGATTTAATGCCCGGAGAACAGGTGTGTGCACGTTTCGCGGTATCTTGCTAATGAAGAGACCGTTAGGTGGTGATCCCGAGAACTCGTCGCGACTTGCCAGAAGTGAAAACTGTTGACAGATGCTGCGCCTGAAACGGGATTTTTTTTAATTAACCCGGCACGGTTCGATAAAGGGAAATTGCAGTTTTTTCTCCCCTTCATCAAAATTTGTAATCGTAGTTATACAAACATATATTATAACTCACCCATGCATAGTATGTTTCGGTTATATAACGGCATTCAAAATTCTGTTGATATTTTTAATTGTAACTTGCGACAGTTTTCATCTCGCATATTAGAACTATTATAATATTTTGTTTTAATATTACGATGCGGAATTTGCTTTAAATTTAATTTAATATTATATTTTTGTTTATTTGTGAATTGATTTCTTTTGTTTATTTTTAATATTGCAATATTATTTAGTTTATACTATATAATTTTTCCTTGTAATTGGAGTAATCTGTTGGGAAATAAATTATTATTATTATTATTATTATTATTATTATTAAAACGGTTTTCACAAAACATGAACAGAATATTTAGATAGGTGGATAGAGCTTATCTATGTTAGTCAAAAATTAATGTTGTTACACCAAGCCAAAGACTTGGCAAAGTGGTATACACTCTGTAATGCTGCAGTGTTTATCACCATCATAATAGATACCCCGAAGGCGAATTAAAGACTTCAACCACTTCAGTGATAATTGTTTTAAACCTACAGTTAGTTGAGATCCCGGAATTTGCTTAAGAACTCTTGTTCGAAAATTGAATTTCATTAATATGCTTTCAAATTAATAAATAGCAGTATTAAAACATTGAAAATAATACCCTTAATTACTAATAATGATAACAATCATATAAATATAGAAAATAAGCGCATTTAAATTAATAATTCTAGGAAATAATTTTAAGACGTATTTAATGAAGGTCTCTCTCTTCCACGAATCAATAAACGTATTATTTTCCATATTATATTATTTTCTCATTCCTTTTTTGTTTTCTTTTTCACAGGATGCTGAAACTGTTGAAAGGCTAAACGAGTCCGGAGAATTGAGGAGGATACTCAAGCCCTACAAGGTAAGTCCTCTTGTCGTACATTTATTTTATTTGCAGGAAGATCGCTGTGCAAATTATAACCAGAAACGCTTTATAGATAATACCATTCGTATCTGGAAATGCCTCTAATTCCTTTTACGTAGATGACGCATTAACGTTTATTATATTTCTGCATTATTAATAATTCAAATCATCGCGTTGGATTTTAATATTTTCTGGTAATATTAATAATTAAATGTGAGACGTTTTGAAACGTTATAATTAATTAAATATTTAAGGTATATTTATATCTTAATGTAGGCGTAATAATAAAGTGTAGAACATCTTTATTATGAATTAATTTCTTACTTAATGAAACAATTTGTATGAATATAATAAACAAATTGTTTTTTTAAAGCGTTCACAACAAATAAATGATGAAACGTGTAATTAGTAAATCAATTATTGTGAACGCTTAAAAAAAACAATTTGTTTATTATATTCATACATAACAGTTAAATAAAAATATATCTACTGCTAGTCTGACGCTCTATTAACTAGACCATTTAGGTACAGTGGTGTTCCTTACAATTTTCAGTCAGTGTTTTAATTCAATCAAATTAATACAAAAATATTTCACCACAGGTTAAGTGAGAAATTAATTCGTCATAATTTTCAATCAATTCACACCTAATTTCTTTATATTATTATTTATTTCACTATTTTTAAAAAATACGTATTTGACAATAATATACAATATGTCTATAACGGAGGCAGTGAATAGTCTTCGTTGCCCTTTAAAGTTCAGAGTGCACACATCAGACCCTTTTCATACAGATGGATTTACTTAAAATTTGCTCGAAGGTCCCTTATCCACGTCCGTTGCTTGTAGCGAACGCTCTAGTTGGTCTTAGTGTAAAAAGGGTCAAAGGGATGCGCGATTTTTTTTTGCAATGTTTCCATTCCTCCATGTTAGTGTAGGTTTTTTTTTATCGTAACATTTACAAGCGTGTTATACGAACACAAAAGAATTATTTAGTCGTTGGTGGGTGAATTATAAAAGTGGATTTAATTTGAGCAATACGGAGATGTAATCTGTAATAAATATAAGCTCAACAGCTCAGAATATATTAAGAAATAACGTAGCTTTAATTTCACATAAAAACAATTGCTATAACACTGGTAGAAACAAAGAAATAACAATCCAAACTTGATTGTGTTTAGAAGTAAAATGTTTATTTAAATTTGGAAAATTGTTAAACAATTAATCCGTAACAAAATGAAGCTCTAAAGCTCAAAACACATTAAACAATAACGTAGCTTTAATTTCACATT
The DNA here is from genome assembly GCA_963969525.1 of Ontholestes murinus. NCBI lineage: Eukaryota > Metazoa > Arthropoda > Insecta > Coleoptera > Staphylinidae > Ontholestes > Ontholestes murinus. The sequence continues at coordinate 64,787,948 of OZ018395.1, read as the reverse complement.
AAAACAATTGCTATAACACTAGTAGAAACAAAGCAGTAATAATCCAAACTTGATTGTGCCTGAAAGAAAAACGTTTTCTGTTATTTGAAGAAATGTTACAAAACTGAATCCGTAATAAAATTAAGCTCAAAAGCTCAAAATATATCTAAAAATAATGTAGCTTTAATTTCACATATAAATAATTGCTATAACAGTGGTATAAACAAAGCAATAACAATCCAAACTTGATTGTATCTGGAATAAACATGCTTTCTGTGATTTTAAAAATTGTTAAAAAAAACAAATCTGTAACAAAATTAAGCTCAAAAGCCCAAAATGCTTTAAACAATAACGTAACTTTAATTTCACATAAAAACAATTGCCATAACACTGGTAGAAACAAAGCAATAACAATCCAAACTTTAGTTGAGTTTGGAAGAAAAATCTTTCTGTGAGTTGAAAATCGGTTAAAAAATATAATCCGTAATAAAATTAAGCTCAAAGGCTCAAAACTGATTGAAAGATGATGTAGCTTTAATTACACATAAAAACAATTGCCATTATACTTGTACAAACAAAGCACTAACAATTCAAACTTTAGATGAGTTTGGGAGAAAAATGCTTTCTGTGATTTGAAGAATTGTTTAAAAAAATTAATCCGTAATAAAATTAATCTCAAAAGCCAAAAATACATTAAACAACAACGTAGCTTTAATTTCACATAAAAATAATTGCCATAATATCTGTAAAAACAAAGTAATAATAATCTAAACTTGATTGTGTCTAGAAGAAAAATGCTTTCTGTGATTTGAAAAATTGTTTAAAAAATAATCCGCAATAAAATTAAGATTAAAAGCCCAAAATAGATTAACCAATAACGTAGCTTCAATTTCCTATAAAAACAATTGCTATAACCCTGCTAGAAACAAAGCAATAATAATCCAAACTTGATTGTGTTTGGAAGAAAAATGCTTTCTGTGATTTTAAAAATTCTTAAAAAAATTAATCCGTAATAAAATTAAGCTTAAAAGCTAAAAATGTATTAAACAATAACGTATCTTTAATTTCACATAAAAACAATTGCAACAACAGTGGTAAAAACAGAGCAATAACAATCGAAACTTGATTCAGTTTGGAAGAAAAAGCTTTCTTTGATTTGAAAATTGGTTAAAAAATATAATTTGTAATAAAATTAAGCGCAAAAGCTCAGAAAACATTAAAAGATGATGTAGTTTTAATTTTCCATAAAAACAATTGCCACAACACTGGTGGAAACAAAGCAATAACAATCCAAACTTGATTGTGTTTAAAGAAAAATGTTTTCTGTGATTTAAAAAATTGTTAAAAAATATAATCCGTAATAAAATTAAGTTCAAAAGCTCAAAATACATTAAAAGATTATGTAGCTTTAATATCACATTAAAACAATTCCCATAATACTGGCAGAAACAAAGCAATAACAATCCAAACTTGCATTGAGTTTGAAAGAAGAATGCTTTCTGTTATATGAAAAATTGTTTAAAAAATTAATCCGTAATAAAATTAAGCTCAAAAGCTTAAAACTCATTGAAAGATAATGATAAGCAAAATGAATTCTTTGATTTAAAAATATGTTTAAACAAGCTCAAAAACATTAAGCAATAACATAGCTGTAATTTTAGATAAAAACAATTGCCATAATGTCGGTAGCAACAAAGCAATAACAATCCAAACTTGATGATTTGAAAAATTGTTTAAAAATTAATCCGTAATAAAATTAAGCAGAATAGCTCAATATACATTAAACATTAAACAGCATACTTCTCTCTATGCCATTCACATATATCATATGGTGTATTAGTCTATGGACACTCAGTTATAAGGCATCGCATGTTTACTCTCCAACGAAGAGCAGTCCGAATAATAGCTGGATTGGGGTATCGGGAAAACTGCAAACAAGCTTTTGTAGATTTAAGAATATTAACTTTTCCTAGTTTATATATATTTGAGTGCCTTAAATATATTAAAAAAAATATATGCAGCTATCAGCAATACGACAATACACACGAATACGATACTCGAAACAAAGAAAATATTTGTCCAAAATCTCTCCGTCTTTTTAAATCCAAAACCGGAATAAATTATTACGGCGTAAAATTCTATAACAAATTACCATTACAAATTCGTGAGGAACCTTTTAATATCTTTAAAAGAAAGGTAAAAGATTTTTTACTTGTAAATGCGTTTTACACATGTGAAGAATATCTTTTTTATAATTTTTCAAGTGTTACCTTTAATTAGTCATCTATTTATATCTATTTTTTAATATTTATATTATTTATTGTAATTTATTGTTGTAGTTGCGTATATTTATGTATATATATGTATGTATATATGTATATGTATGCCAGTATATGTATTAATTAGGACTTGTGTAAACTAAATTGTATGTGCACAAATATATATTATTATTATTATTACATTAATCTAACCTTACTATAACATAAAAACAATTGCTATATCAATGGTGTAAACAAAGCAATTACAATCCAAATTTGATTGTGTTTGGAAGAAAAATGCTTTCTGTGATTTTAAAAATTGTTAAAAAAATAAATCCGTAACAAAATTAAGCTCAAAAGCAGAAAAGACTTTAAGCAATAACGTAGCTTTAATTCTCCATAAAATCAATTGCTATAATACTAATAGAAACGAAGTAATAAAAATCCAAACTTGATTGTGTCTGGAAGAAACATGCTTTCTGTGATTTAAAAATTGGTTAAAAAATATAATCTGTAATAAAATTAAGCTCAAAAGCTCAAAACTCATTTAAAGATGATGTAGCATTAATTCCACATAAAAACAATTGCCATTACACTTGTAGAAACAAAGCACTAACAATCCAAACATTAGATAAGTTTGGAAGAAACATCTTTCTGTGATTTGAAAATCGGTTAAAAAATATAATCCGTAATAAAATTAAGCTCAAGAGCTTAAAACTCATTGAAAGATAATGTAGCTTTAATTCCAAATAAAAACAATTGCCTCAAAATATATTAAACAATAATGTAGCTTTAATTTCTTATAAAACCAATTGCTATAACACTGATAGAACCAAAGCAATAATAATTCAAACTTGATTGTGTTTCGAAGAAAAAAGTTTGCCGTGATTTGAAAAATTGTTTAAAAAAATAATCCGTAATAAAATTAAGCTCAAAAGCGTAAAACACATTAAAATATGATAAAGCTTTAATCTCACATAAAAACAATTAACATAACACTGGTAGAAACAAAGCAATACCAATCCAAACTTGAGTTGAGTTTGGAAGAAGAAGCTTTCTGTGATTTGAAAATTGGTTTAAATATATAATCCGTAACAAAATTGAGCTCAAAAGCTCAAAACTCATTTAAAGATGATGTAGCATTAATTCCACATAAAAACAATTGCCATTACACTTGTAGAAACAAAGCACTAACAATCCAAACATTAGATAAGTTTGGAAGAAACATTTTTCTGTGATTTGAAAATCGGTTAAAAAATATAATCCGTAATAAAATTAAGCTCAAAAGCTTAAAACTCATTGAAAGATAATGTAGCTTTAATTCCAAATAAAAACAATTGCCATTACACTTGTAGAAACAAAGCACTAACAATCCAAACTTTAGATGAGTTTGGAAGAAAAATGCTTTCTGTGATTTGAAAATTGGTTAAAAAATATAATCCGTAATAAAATTAAGCACAACATCTCAAAATATATTAAACAATAATGTAGCTTTAATTTCTTATAAGAACAATTGCTATAACACTGATAGAACCAAAGCAATAATAATTCAAACTTGATTGTGTTTCGAAGAAAAAAGTTTGCCGTGATTTGAAAAATTGTTTAAAAAAATAATCCGTAGTAAAATTAAGCTCAAAAGCGTAAAACACATTAAAAATGATGTAGCTTTAATTTTACATTAAAACAATTGCTATAACACTGGTAGAAACAAAGCAATAAGAATCCAAACTTGATTGAGTTTGGAAGAAAAAGCTTTCTGTGATTTGAAAATTGGTTAAAAATATAATCCGTAATAAAATTAAGCTCAAAAGCTCAAAGCACATTAAAAGATGATATAGATTTAATTCTACATATAAACAATTGCCATAACTCTGATAGAAACAAAGTAATAACAATCCAAACTTGATTCTGTTGCGAAGAAAAATGCTTTCTGTGAATTAAAAAATTGTTTAAATAATTAATGCGCAATAAAATTAAGCTCACAAGCTCAAAATACATTAAACAATAACGTAGCTTTAATTTCCCATAAAAACAATTGCTATAATTTTGCTATAAACAAAACAATAATAATCCAAACTGATTGTGTTTGGAAAAAAAATGCTTTCTGTGATTTGAAAAATTGCTAAAAAAACTTAATCCGTAATACAATTAAGCTCAAAAGATCAAACTACATTAAACAGTAACGTAGCTTTAATTTGACATAAAAATAATTGCCATAACACTAATAGAAAGAAAGAAATAATAATCGAAACTTGATTGTATATGGATGAAAAATGCTTTCTGTGATTTAAAAAATTGATAAAAAATTAATCCGTAAGAAAATTAAGCGTATAAGCTCAAAATTTTTAATAAAATAACATAGCTTTAATTTCACATAAATACATTTGCTCTAACAGTGGTAGAAACGAAGCAATAACAATCCAAACTTGATTGAGTTTGGAGGAAAAATGCTTTCTGTGATTTGAAAAATTGTTTAAAAAAATAATCCGTAATAAAATTAAGCTGAAGAGCCCAAAATACATTAAGAAATAATGTAGCTTTAATTTACCATAAAAACAATTGCTATAGCCCTGGCAAAAAGAAAGCTATAACAATTCAAACTTGATTGTGTCTGGAAGAAAACTGCTTTCTGTGATTTAAAAAGTTGTTAAAAAATTAATCCGTAATAAAATTAATCTGAAAAGCTGAGAATACATTAAAGAATAACGTAGTTTTAATTTAGCATAAAAACAATTGCTACAGCACTGTTAAAAACAAAGTAATAACAATCCAAAGTTGATTGAGTTTGGAAGAAAAATTATTTCTGTGATTTGAAAAATTGTTCAGAAAATTAATCCGTAATAAAAATTAGGCTCAAAAGCTAAAATAACATTAAATCATAACGTAGCTTTAATTTTCCATAAAAGAATTGCTATAACACTGGTAGAAACAAAGCAATACAAATCCAAACTTGATTGTGTCTGAAAAAAAAAAAAATGCTTTCTATCATTTGAAACATTGTAAAAAAAATTCATCCGTAATAAAATTATACTCAAAAGCTAAACATTCATTAAACATTAATGTAGCTTTATTTTTACATAAAAATAATTGCTATAACACTGGTAAAAACAAAGCAATAACAATCCAAACTTGATTGAGTTTGGAGGAAAAATGCTTTCTGTGATTTGAAAAATTGTTTAAAAAAATAATCCGTAATAAAATTAAACTGAAGAGCCCAAAATACATTAAGAAATAATGTAGCTTTAATTTACCATATAAACAATTGCTATAGCCCTGGCAAAAAGAAAGCTATAACAATTCAAACTTGATTGTGTCTGGAAGAAAAATGCTTTCTGTGATTTAAAAAATTATTTAAAAATATAAACCGTAATAAAATTAAGCTCAAAAGCTCAAAATACATTAAATAGTAATATAGCCTTAAATTTCACATAGAAACAATTGCTATAATTCTGGTAGAAACAAAGCAACAGCAATCCAAACTTTATTGTGTTTGGAAGAAAAATGCTTTCTGTGATTTGAAAAAAATATTTTAAAAAAATAATCTGCAATAAAATTAGGCTCAAACGCTCAAAGCACATTAAAAGATGATATAGCTTTAATTTCACATAAAAACAATTTCCATAACACTGGTAAAAACAAAGCAATAACAATCCAAACTTAAGTCGAGTTTGGAAGAAAAAGCTTTCTGTGATTTGAAAAAATATTTTTAAAAAATAATCTGCAATAAAATTAGGCTCAAAAGCTCAAAATACATTAAAAGATGATATAGCTTTAATTTCACATAAAAACAATTGCCATAACACCGGTAGAAACAAAGCAATAACAATCTAAACTTGATTGTGTTTGGAAGAAAAATACTTTCTGTGAGCTGAAAAATTGTTTAAAAAATTAATCCGTAATAAAATTAAGCTCAAAAGCTCAAAATATATTTAAAAATAATGTAGCTGTAAGTTTACATTAAAATAATTGCTTAAATAATGGTAGAAACAAAGCAATAACTATCCAAACTTGATTATGTTTAGAAGAAAAATGCTTTCTGTGATTTGAAAATTAAACAAAAAAATTAATCCGTAATTAAATTAAGCTCAGAAGCTAAAAATACATTAAAACTTAACGTAGCTTTAATTTTACATAAAAACAATTTCCATAACACTGGTAGAAACAAAGCAATAACAATCCAAACTTTAGTCGAGTTTGGAAGAAAAAGCTTTCTGTGATTTGAAAATTGGTTAAAAAATATAATCCGTAACAAAATTAAGCTCAAAATCTCAAAATACAATAAAAGATGATATAGCTTTAATTTCACATAAAAACAATTGCCATAACACCGGCAGAAACAAAGCAATAACAATCTAAACTTGATTGTGTTTGGAAGAAAAATGCTTTCTGTGATTTAAAAAATTATTTAAAAATATAAACCGTAATAAAATTAAGCTCAAAAGCTCAAAATACATTAAATAGTAATATAGCCTTAAATTTCACATAGAAACAATTGCTATAATTCTGGTAGAAACAAAGCAACAGCAATCCAAACTTTATTGTGTTTGGAAGAAAAATGCTTTCTGTGATTTGAAAAAATATTTTAAAAAAATAATCTGCACTAAAATTAGGCTCAAAAGCTCAAAGCACATTAAAAGATGATATAGCTTTAATTTCACATAAAAACAATTTCCATAACACTGGTAAAAACAAAGCAATAACAATCCAAACTTTAGTCGAGTTTGGAAGAAAAAGCTTTCTGTGATTTGAAAAAATATTTTTAAAAAATAATCTGCAATAAAATTAGGCTCAAAAGCTCAAAATACATTAAAAGATGATATAGCTTTAATTTCACATAAAAACAATTGCCATAACACCGGTAGAAACAAAGCAATAACAATCTAAACTTGATTGTGTTTGGAAGAAAAATACTTTCTGTGAGCTGAAAAATTGTTTAAAAAATTAATTTGTAATAAAATTAAGCTCAAAAGCTCAAAATATATTTCAAAATTAATGTAGCTGTAAGTTTACATTAAAATAATTGCTAAAATAATGGTAGAAACAAAGCAATAACTATCCAAACTTGATTATGTTTAGAAGAAAAATGCTTTCTGTGATTTGAAAATTAAACAAAAAAATTAATCCGTAATAAAATTAAGCTCAGAAGCTAAAAATACATTAAAACTTAACGTAGCTTTAATTTCACATAAAAATCATTGCCATAACACTGGTAGAAACAAAGCAATAAAAATTCAAACTTGATTGTGCTTGAAAGAAAAATGCTTTCTGTGATTTGAAAAATTGTTAAAAAATATAATCCGTAATAAATTAAGCTCAAAATCTCAAAGCACGTTTAAAGATGATATAGCTTTAATTTCATATAAAAACCATTGCCATAACACTGGTAGAAACAAAGTAATAATAATCAAAACTTTAGTTGAGTTTGGAAGAAAAAGTTTTCTGTGATTTGAAAATTGGTTAAAAAATATAATCCGTAATTAAATTAAGTTCAAAAGCCTAAAATACATTAAACAATAACATAGCTTTAATTTTACATGAAAATAATTGCTATAATACTAGTAGAAACAAAGTAATAACAATCCAAACTTGATTGTGTTTGGAAGAAAAATGCTTTCTGTGATTTGAAAAATTGTTAAAAAAATTAATCCGTACTAAAATTAAGTTCAAAAGCCTAAAATACATTAAGCAATAACATAGCTTTAATCTCAGAAAAAAACAATTGCTATAACACTGGTAGAAACAAAGCAATACAAATCCAAACTTTATTGTGTCTGGAATACAAATTATTTCTGTGATTTGAAAAATTGTTTAAAAAATGAATCCGTAACAAAATTATGCTCAAAAGCTCAAATCACATTAAAATATTATGTAGCTTTAATTTAACATAAAAATAATTGTTATAATACTGGTAGAAACAAAGCAATAACAATCCAAATTTGATTGTGTTTAGAAGAAAAATGCTTTCTGTGATTTGGATTTTAAAAATTCTTTCAGTTTCTTATTCAGCATACTAAAATCAATTAATTTATATATATATAAATATATATCAATTGAAAAATCGAATTTCTTTTGTTTTTCAGTTTTATTAAGATAACTATCGAACGAAACGTTTGATTTTAAAATTTCCTGGAGTTTCTTACTCCACACTCAGAAACCTTTTAAAATATCTAAAAATTGAAATTCGAATTTCTTTTGTTGAAAATATATTCAAATATACAATAATTGGAACATCGAATGTCTTTTGTTTTTCAGTTTTATTAAGATAACTATTAAACGAAACGTTGGATTTTAAAAATGGTTTCAGTGTTTTATTCAGTACTCTACAACCTATTTAATTAATATTAAAAGATGATTTTTGACGCTTCCATTTTTTCTATAATTGAGTTTTGTTTCCAGAGTATGGACGCCTGCACCACCTGTAAAGCCTGCGGCGGCTACCGCCTCCTGCCCTGTCCGGTCTGCAACGGCAGCAAAAAGTCCGTCCACAGGAACCACTTCACCACCGAATTCGTGGCGCTCAAATGCATGAACTGCGACGAGGTGGGACTGGTTAAATGCAGCACCTGCTCACTCTAAACATCAACAACAGCAGCAGCAGCAGCAGGAACACTTAGTCAAAAACGAAACGGCAACACCTCTTACGCAACATTAACGATTGCTCAATGGATAGTGCAATGGACATTACAATACTAAATAATTTTTGCTATTTTCTTTTTATTATTATTATTATTTTTATTATGATTTTCTTTATGTAAATACGCACAGTTTTATGCTTAAGTTAAGGTAGACGTGTAATTAGGTAATTAGGTTAAGGGCGGATGAGAGTAAAGTTTATCAATATTGTCTAAATTGTTATTATTTGATTAAGATCATCATAATTTAACTGTTATAAATATTAATTTGATGATGATAAGCGTTAATACCTGATAATCAATTTCTGGAAAAGTAGATGTGAAACTTATAAGCATTAAATAATGTTTTAAAAAATGTATTTTTGTATTTTTATAACAAGAAAAACAGATTTAATTAATTAAATCTGAATGAGGATGATTATTATACACATAATAAACATACACGTTAAAAATTGTAGCTGGGGTTCCGCAGGGTTCTATTTTATAGCCTTTACTTTTAATTTCCCATTTGAAATAATCTATCCAATTTTCTACGCTTTTAAATGTCTATAGTTGAAATATTATGAATTTTTCTTAATCCCTTCCTGTATGAATAATAAGCCCCTATTTGATGTAATGAAAAGACTTAATGCATGTTTTATATTTACATATTTACGACGATGTAAAAATTAACTAATTTTGTCAGTTTAGAAACGTTTGAGCTGTTTTTTTTTTAATGTCTTATTTAACGAAAATTTAGTACGGTAAGGTTTACTCATATCTGTATATAGATTTTATTATTAAATAAAGAATAATTTTAGATATTTTATTATTGCGTTTTATTTTAATTAACTCGTTTACCATATTTATTAATTAATTATTATTTAAAATCCCAACTAGAAGCAAAGGTAAATTTAGGCAAAAAAATATATTGTAAATTTTTTTACTTCATATTCATTTTACGCTCATTTAATTGTTATTTTTTTTAAATTCTATGCGATAAAAGACATTTCCTGCGGTGCTGCATGCTGTTAAATTGAGCGTAATGTTTTGTGATGTGTTGCATTAGCGCTGGAACTCTCCTTAGAGATTAAAATAACTAGGATGAAATGCTTTCAGCGGATGATAAAATACTGGCAACTTTATTTCACGAACAATATACTAATTAATTACTCGGGATGGGGAAAATAAAACAAACAAAAAATCGGGGCGATGTACTAAATAAAACGAATTTAATCATTCGCGAAAAGGTGGGCAGATTTTTTTTACGAGTGTTTTTGTGGCATTTAATATTTGGGTATTAAAAGGACGGAAAGTCGATGATGGCCCAGATAAGGTAATTTAATCTATTGTGGGTAAATCTCACGATTTCTGTTGCCGACATCGAGGTCTGTATTTTTTTTTAAACGTAATCTTCTTAATTTAAAATCACGAGCACAATTCTTTAATGTGAAAATTATTACTTTTAATTTATGTACTGCAAATTGTAATAATTGTTCAGACTATAAGTAGGTAAGTATTGCACCTAATTAGGAAATTATAAGCAATGAATTCATCGAAATAAATAATACTTATTTTCAGAAATTATTTAACAAGGCTAACCGAAAATCAATCACTTCGGGGAAGAAATATAATTCATACCAACAACTACTCTCCAACCACCCTAATTATCGCAATAAATGAAAACCATTAGCGCACAAATAAGGTCAATCCGTTACAGGGAACTTAAAATAATTTAAATAGTTTTATGAGTCTTCTTTCCAAATGTTTTAATAATAATTCTAGATTGAGTAACGCCAAATCCGTTGCGTTATTCAATCCAGAATTATTATTATTTTTAAAGCGCGCGTATGCATTTCGATAAAAACCGTTTAACGTAATCAAATCACGTTAATTGAAATGTTTGTTTCGTGTAATTTGAACTTTACAGTCGATCGTGTAACGTGTAATGTTTTCGGGATGTTGTCGGCTATTAATAATCGATATTTTCTGGGCACGTCTCGTATTATTAATTAACGCTGTTAATTTGTACAAAAATTTCAATGTAAATCCTGAAATGAATTATCCCTTAATAAAATACTGACACAGTATATGGTTTCAAAAATGTTTTTGTAGAAATAAAAACGTTTTTCGGTCTTCGACTTCTTCTTTATCACTGATGATAATTTTTTCAATGTTGTAAGAAGGGCTGATCGTAGAGGAGATTTATCTGCTCATAGATATTCTGCATCATGTCAGCCAATTGAGAGTTATGCCTGAGTGATTAATGATAAGTCCGACGTCAGGATCACAATAGATCCATATCCCTAGGCCAAAATAGTAGATGATTTGAAGAGGAAGGGAAGGCGTCTGGACAAACGATATGTGGGCCAGACCCCTTCCTGCAAGACTTTATTACTCTATTGAAAAATGCGTCAACCAGATGCCACAAGGAGTAATGGGACGACACATTGCTGTAAGATAGCAAAAAACTCCATCACATTGAACGACAAAACGGACAAATACTGTATGCAACTGTCCAGATAAAATCTACCCAAGGTTATAGGTCTCCTAACAAAACGCTGCTATTTAAGATCGCACCTGAACAGACTGGTACGACTCCTACCTACAGAGAATGTGATGAAAAAGAGGAAACTTTTGGACTGCCCGATTTTATCCAACCTGCGTGAATCCACAATGGGAGAGGGATGTCTACAGTCATCAGACATCATAAGAGTCCCTCTTTCTGCGGTTCTGGCGTTTGCCAATGCCATGGATTGGCTCGACCGTAGCAATGCTTGAGGACTCAGATGGGAGGAGGTACAAAGAAGCCTATGTGCAGCGGACCCAAAAATGATCCTTAATCACATGCCTTTGATATCTTGGCATCTTCTTCATCCTCCCTAGTAGGCTCTGGCTCGATCTTATCCTTCTGGCCTAGTGCTCTCTCTTCTTCCTCGTCCAAAAATGACCATGTCCACTCTTTGGGGTTTATGATCAGTCCTAGATGATCAAGCTAACTCCTAGTAACGCCTTCCACGGAGTTTAACACGTGCTGTGGTGAATTTTATCATTCGAACCTTGTTCGATCCGTCGGCGAGTATGATTCTAACGAGTGTTTCTCGAAACGTGCTGCCTTGTTTTTTCAGCTCTTCGAGAAGATCTGGACTAGCTAGGCACAATCCAGGACCAAGCTCTTGGTCTAAGAAGCGTGTTTCCAATGATATTCTCAGAACAAGTCTGTTTGAATAAATAGTCCTAGCAAAACCCTAAGGCGGATCTACCTCGTCCTGCAGTTAGAGCAGTTTTGTCTTATTACTCCGGGATTTATTGTGGCTAAGTTCTTATTTTCTTTCTCTTTTCAGTCCTTTTCGGTGTGTCCGTAGTTACGGATTTTTGAGGGTTGTGTCGGGTCTCTGCTGTGTTCCGGGGCCTTTTCCTATAGGTGAGCGTCTAGTAACTTTGCTTGTTTTATTACCATTGTGACAGATAGCCAGGCAGCCATAAAAGCGCTAACCTCACCGATAGTGCAGTCCAGGCTGGCCATGACTTGCATAAACAGACTGGACGCACTGGCGACAACAAGAGAAACCCAGCTAGTATGTATACCCAAGGGCCAAAAATTTATTGGACACTTGGGGGGCCGAGTTGCTGGCTAAACAAGGAGCAGCAGGTGAATTCATAGGACCTGGATCCGCTTTCGGTATACCCCATGAAACCGGAAAGGAAATAATCCGACGCAAGTTAGCAGAGGAGCGCGAAAAGGCATGGCAAAACCGAAATGGAATGAGGCATACGAGACTCTTCCCAGATGCTCCGGTACCTGACAGCATGCTGAAGCTGTCTAGACTGAGCAGATTGAAACTTAGAAAAATCACAGGACTAGTCACTGGGCACTGTGACCTGAACAAGCATAAACATAGGATGGGCATTGAGAAAAGCCCCCTATGCCGTGGAGGTCTGGAAGAAGACGAAACTCCCCAACACCTACTGTGCACTTGCTGTACTTCCTGTAGAACAGCTAAGGAATATCCCCTGGCAGAGGGCCGCCATATGCTGCCCTAACAAATACAACCCCATCTTCATGCAGCACCTATCTACCGAGGACCTTGTGGTTGTTCGGGTAAGGCTTTGCTTGAAAGACGAGGTAAACTATCTGACACTAGCATCAGCATACCTTCCACAAGAAGCTTCCAAAGTACCCCCAACTCCGGAGCTGGAAGCGCTGGTGGTGCACTGTGAGAAGGCAGGCATACCCCTCTTAGTGGGGGGTGACTCCAACTCACACCACCAGGTATGGGGATGCCAAGAAAACAACAGCAGGGGTAAGTTGTTGCATGACTTTATACTAAGTAGGAACTTAGATATAGTAAATAGAGGTAACGAACCGACCTTTGTAAGCTCCCGTTACCAAAGTTGTATTGATCTCACGCTTGCTAGCACTCACATTACAAGGTATGTAGAGAACTGGCACGTATCTCAAAAAGTCACAATGTCAGACCATAGATGGATAAAATTCCAAATTACATTAAGAGGCTCAAATACTACTCTGTACAGGGATTCAAGACTGACCAAGAGGGAAATTTTCAAAACGACCTTCACTAAGATCTTCAAAGCTAGTCAACAAATTGATGGTGATTTTTTGAAGAAACTCATCTTCAGCGATGAGGTGCATTTTCAACTTCCTGGCTATGTGGATAAACAAAACTGCCGAAAATTCTCAATTGATTTGGTGCGTATTTTGGGTTGGAGGAGTGATTGGGCGGAACTTTTTCGAGAATTCTGCGGGAAATGCAGTTACTGTCAATGGTTTTCGTTATCGTGACATGATAACCAACTTTTTATGGAATAAATTAAATGGCATGGACTTGAAAGACATATTCTTTTAACAAGAAGGTACAACCTGCCACACTGCGAACGAAACAATGCAGTTTTTGCAGACAAAGTTCCATGGTCGTGTTATTTCGCACCGCGGCGATGTGAATTGGCCAGCAAGATCGTGCGATCTGACGCCATTAGACTTCTTTCTTTGGGGTTTTCTGAAAGGAAACGTACTACTATATACCAATGATCCACAGGCCATTCCGGAGCTCAAGGAAAAAAATAGACTCACCATTAATAAAATTAGTCTGAAATTATGCCAAAATGTAATTGAAAATTCAAAGTTCAAAAGAATGACCATTTGCAAACAAGGTCGAGGCGCCCATTTTTAAGATATTGTGTTCCACACATAACCTCCATGTTTGTAATATGTGTACCTTATATTAAAATAAAAACCTACGTACTTTTCCAATAATATAATATGTTTTATCAATAAATTAAAATGTCGTTTCATTTTGAGATATCCTTTATTATATAATAACTATTATAACTGCCCAGAAAATGATTGATATCTTGTAAGCGGGTACTGCTGATGCAAATTCTTCTTTGATCATCTGGCTTGCCTCTTTTGAACTGGTTGCATTTTGTTTTATTTCTTTCCGCCATATGCTAGTGGGGCCTTCCAATTAATGGCGATGTCATCTGGAATTCCCTCTTTGAAAAATTTGAGTTTTTCGATGCAATCGTTCACTTCGTCCATCTTCCAGGGTCGAAGCAGGAAATCCGTTAGCTATTTTTTTCAGTCGTGATGTATTGTATTTGTATTTGTATTTATCTATTTCAATTCAGTGCTAACAAAATAACCTAATACATACTAAAATAATATAAATAATATTCACAATAATTTAGACTGCACAAGAATTGGGCATAGTTCATCCTAGATGATCTTCCATTCGTACCCTGAAGATGTAAATTCTTCTGCCAACGCTACTGCCGAACAGGAACGCACCAGAATGAATAAACGATCCATATTTAAGTTTATATTTGCCTTATATTGAGGCATTTTTGTCCCTAATCTGGGAATTAAATGTCAACTTGACTGACGTTTATTAATACTTTCTGACTCCTTGTTCAATACTTGTAAGCCTGTATTTTTTGTAGTTTTCTTGACCTCTTGATGTCCAACTTATTTGGCGTCAATTTGTAGAGAAATTCGGATCATTGGGTACTATGTTTCTCTCGTGGTGTACAACAGTATATTTAACATATGTACAACTTATTGGTATGTTTCAATAGTGGCTCTTGGTTGAACGTGTCGACGCGGTTCGTCTTTCTCTTATGGAAAGGTTTCAGAATTCCTCCGTCACTGGTCTAGAGTTCTGGGCCGTAGCGTAACTGTTGGAATTGACTTTACGGGCGATAACTTCGCCGCATAAAGACTGGGTCTTTATGAGGAGTCTTGGTTAGGAGGTGAAGATATTCTGTTGATTTTATGTAGTGAGGTTGGTTTCGTATCTCTCGTAGCGAATGGTTCCTTCCTCCTAGGTGGTTATGTAGATTGCAGATGTGGCATACTTGCGTTCGGGTGCGAAGATGGCTCTAGCGAGAAAGATACTGCAGAGCGTTTTCTAACTGCAGGTCGGTTTTGGTAGTTACTGTTGTAATTTCCCCCTTAGGATCCTTAAGACATCCCAGCCAAATATCTTGGAATTTTGCGGGGTCGTCCTCTTTTACGAATGGAATATGTGAGAGCTCCTACAGCTTCATTGTCCTGGTATCTCTTTAATGCTGATGTTTGGTATGTTGCTAGTAGTTGTTTGGGGTTTTCCTGGGATGCGATTTTATAGATGCAGAGTATTGTAGCTGCCAGGGTAATATAGAGTCCGTCTCTCTTCAGAGCGCACCAAGTAGTCTTCTTATTGGCTCTGCTCAAGGTGTGCGAGGTGACCCATACCAAATCTCCTGGCCGATAAAATTCTTCTGTTTACTTCTTTTTATCTGCTTGAACCTTTCATTGAGATTTTTCAGGTGGTTAAATATTGTATTAATGAGGTTTTACTTGGTGAAATTCCATTATATAGGTTATAAATAAAACTCTTCGGTTTTGTTAATTTGCACAGTTTAATGTAGATGCACTGTGACAATGATTAATCATCCGCCTGATGAAGCCATCAAGTGGCGAAACAATTATAACAGTGCAAAATGTACAAATTCTCAAAACTGAAGAGTTTTATTTATCACCTGGTTGAATATGTTGACCATTTATTTTAGTTTGATTGATTTTTGAGGCACTTAAGTATTGAATCAATATTCTCTATTTAGATAACAAAACTGTTAGATTTTTAACTCGAAAATCTATTACTTTATTTCTGGGATATGAATGTGGTCTTTCATATTTCATGTCAGATCTCATTGGGTGTTCGGAATTCATGTTGAAAGGTTAGGTATGCAGGTGAGACTCCAGTAGAATTGTATGTAGTCGAGTTTATAGGAAATCTAATGGCTGCAAATTTTGATAGCCAGCTGGCATGATGGATTACAACCTTTATTACCAATAGTGATTATAAGTCCCCGTGTTTTCTTTCTACTGGTTTATCGGCTGGATGGTATACTGGTGTAAATTGATGGTCGATTTGAAACCAGTGGATGACCTGCTGCATCACTGCGCTGATCAATTGAGTGCCATTTTCGCTAATTATTCCGTGAGGAAGTCTATATTGCAAAAACACTTTCATTGCATTGAAAGGCAAGCTGCTGGTATAGCTTCAATTAGCAGGATGAGCTTGATTCCTCTGGGGACGGTCTTCTATGATGGGGAACCATGTCTCTTTATTTGGGCCTTCTCGTAGTAATCCAAAGAAGTCCATTCCGATTATTTCGAGCCATCTACTCATTACAAACAATTTTTGTCTATAACCTTACAAAAGCTCCCACCAAGCTATTAACATGATGAATCTATTTCAAAAGTTTTCGTGGTGTAGTGGTTATCACATTGGGGGTTTGTAGTAATCCAAGGGGCGTGTAATTACTGCTATGTACTTTTGACACTCTAGACAGTGCTTGATTAATCTGTTTTCTTATTCCTGGCCAGTAATAAATGCGAATGATTTTCTACATTTCCCGTTCCATTCCATGGTGTCCAGATGTAAAATTATGAAGGAAAATATTTAGAACTTTTTTCCCCTTTTTTTGGGATCATGAATTGTCACTATGAATACAACTATATAGTTACTTTCAAAAATATATTGTAAGACGCTACAATTGTTTCGCCACACTGTGGCTTCTTCAGGCGAAACAATTGTAGCGTCTTACAATATATTTTTGAAAGTAACTATATAGTTTTATTCATAGTGAAGATGAACTTTCAACATTTATCAGCCTCATCAATCAATCATGAATTGTGATTGAGGATCTGTAGAGAATTATCTGGTTCAGGCTGTAACCTCTTCCTGTCCATTGATTAATTTCTTCAGGGTTACTACGCTCAAACGTTTCGATGATTTTTCGGAATTCCTCATCCTCAAGTTGATCTTGGCGAATGAATTCAAGATCCTTCGACAAGAGGTTCACTGTGATTAGGTTGATTCCTATCTCATTTGTTAGGATCTCAAGAGAATATCAGTGATATAAATGGCTTTTTTGAGCGTGTTTTTAATTAATTTATTCATTTTTACTTTAGAATATTCTGTTAAAATAAAGTAAACAAAATTATATCTACATTAATTTACAAAAATTTAGATGACAGGACTTGCGAGTTCACCACGTTTTTTTCTTGCTGCTTCAGATGATGAAATTAATTCTCAGCAAATGGTGATGTGGCCATCATAATACTTTCCCTATATTTTTCTCGAAAACTATGAGGTTATTCTTAATTATTTGCTTAATTTTGAATTCTTTATATTTTCTTGTTACATACATTTCATTTAGCTTCTATAGTTTATTAGCAATAAGCAAAAAAAACTTTTTTAATTGTTAAATTAGGAACACAAAAAAATGTTTCAATAAAACTTGTTAAGTTTTTCGTTCTCTTTAATGTTTGTTTGAGAAGTTATGTCTTATTTTTCAAAAAAAAAATTAATTTCAAAATTTGTTTGAATAAATTTATTAAAATTTGCAATAATATTATGTTTATTTTTACTCGCTTATGTTTTACTGATTGGAGAGTGGATTATAGGTCACCCACCCACCCTACATATATATATTAACTTTAATTACTGATCGCCTCGCGGTTTGCAATAACTTTAATTACAAAATTTGAACAAAAGAAAATTTTTGATAAAGGGAATGGTTGCGACCGTTACTACGTGGTAATCCATACTTACAATAATTTGTCGTTAAAACATATTGAATTTTTCAATTCAATGAAAGAAGGAATTATTAGAAATTTTTTTTGAAAAAAGTCTATATTTCTAAACGAATGTTTTTTAAAAATTTTTGAGCTTTCTATAAAATCTTTACATTTTAGATAGCGGGTTGAATTAAAAAAATTTGAAACCTGCAGATGACATTTGTGGAAATTTCTTGAATTCTTGAAAAAGTTAGTCTAGATTTTAGAAAAAAAATTCCTAAAAATCTAGGGCCTCAAAAATAGAGAAATTACGGAAATTTTTCTGAACCCTTAAAAAAATCTAGATTTCTACAAATTTTCTAAAAAGTTCTAGAGCCTCCAAGAAAATGTTTGTAATTTAGAAGATAAGAAGATAACCTTGAAATCTGGAGGAGAAATTTCTGAAAATATTCTGAACCCTTCGAAAAAAAAATCTAGATTTCTAAATGAAAATTTTCTAAAAATTTTAGAGCCTCCTAGAAATTTAAAAGACCAGTTGAAAAAATATCTCATCTAACATTCTCGAAAATAAGAAAACATTTCTAAAAAAATCTAGACCACCCAAGAAAAATTCCACAATTTAGAACTTTCTAAATAAGAGAATGGCCTCTAGTTGAAACAAAATGTTGTATTCAAGAGAAGCAATTACTGAAATTTACCTGAATTCTCGAAAAGAAGACGAATTAAATAACATTTAGAGCCTGAAAAAATCTTCGAAATTTATAAGAAAAGTTGAAAAAACTATTAATTCAAAAAAACTCTTGAACCCTAGAGAATAAGTTAGAAATTTCCTGAACCCCCGAGAAAATAATCTAGATTTCTAGAAGAATATTCTAAAAATCTATGAAATGAAAATCTTTGGGATTTAGAAGACAAGTTGAAAAAATCTTGAAATGTGGAGAAGAAATTACCACAAATTTTCTAAACTCTCGAAAAAAAGTCTAGATTTTTAGAAACAAAGTTTCTTAAAAAGCCTTCATTTAAAAGGAAATTTTCTAAAAAAAAACTGCATTTTTAGAAATTTGTTTTAATTCTAAAAACTTCGCAATTTAAAAGACAGCTTAAAACAAATTGATATCTGGAGGAGAAATGACTGAAAAGAGTCTAGATTTCTGAAACAGATTTTCTAGAAAAATCTAGAGCCTCAAAATCTGAATAAAAGTTAGTGGAAATTTCTGAACTTTCGAAAAAAGTCTAAAGTTCTAGAAACGATTTTTTTAAAATTTTTAAGCCCTGAAGGAAATATTTGCAATTTATAATACAATATTAAAATCTGTAAGAGAAATTATTGGAAACAGCCACAAACAAAATTCTATAAATATTGAAACGAACTTTCTAAAAAACTCCCGAATAAGACCTTTGCTAAAAATTCTGGAAATATGAAGAAGAAATTACTGTAAACTTTTAGCATCCTCCAAAAAAGTCCTAAAAATCTACAAGGAAAATTTGCGAAAAACTCTAGAATCCTCGAACCAAATTCTTTGGAAAGGAAGATGCAAAAAACTAAAAATATGGAGAAGAAATTACTGAATCTTCCAGAAGCCTCTAAGTAAGTTCTGAATTTAGAAAAAAAAATCCTAATAAATTGTAAATTTATTTAAAATCTTGAAAAACTTTCTGAAAAATCTATAAATCTCGAATAAAATCTTCTGGAAATTTCTATTTATTTATTAGATAAGAGAGAGAAATTACTGTACACTTCTAGAATCTTTAAAAAAGTTTTATAAATCTAAAATGAAATCTTGTGAAAACTTCATCTGAGAAAATTATAGAAAATTAGAAAAAACTTTTCTAATAGAAAAACTTGAACAAAATATTGTATAAAAACCACCAAGAAATTTCTATAAATAAATATAAATAATGACTTTCTGAAATATTTTGAAACTCTTGAATAAAACTTTTAAACTTGTAAAAATTTCCACAATTCTCGACGAAAATTCTTTAGAAAGGAAGTTGTAATAAAAACTAAAAGTGTGGAGGAGAAATTACTAAAACTTCAAGAATCTTTAAAGAAAAAGTTAAATTTTTTTCTCACAAATTAAGAATTTTACGAAAAAGATGTCTTAATAAAATTTCTTCAGTTTCTCATTCCCTTTAACCTTTGTTTGAAAAGTTATGTAATATTTTTCAAATTTGGAAAAATATCGAGAAAAGTCAATAAAACACTTCGAGTAAACATCCACTTCCGGTTCATGAATGTTTGTCAAAAGCTTTTCAGTTCCAGTTTTTAACGATAAAACCTGAAATTTAAAGTTTCATCTCAATCGGATCATTGGTTTTTGAGATACAGCGCCCACAGACATTTTCCTGCACGAAAACAATACTTCCCCTATATATGGTATATAGGGAAAGTAAAAATTATTTTTATTATGTGGCTGTAGTTGAAGGGTCTATCTTCCGAGGTTTCCGCTGCGTGACGTCAACGTCATTAGCCACTAGGAAGTGCATCAAAGAAAATACTAGAAATTTTGGAGAAATATCACTGGAAAATTCTAGAAATATCAAAGCAAAATAAATTCAAAAACCCCTAAGCAACATTCTTAAAACTAATAGATTTTTCAGAATGTTTTTTTAGAAACCTTTATACAAGTTTCTGAAGATTTATTTTTCAAAAGTTATCAACAGATTTTCAGAAATTCAATATTTTTATCATTAATTATTGATAAAATCAATTTAGGATTTCTGAAAATCTGTTGATAATTTTTGAAAAATAAATCTTGAGAAACTTGTCTAAAGGTTTTTCAAAAAAAAAATTCAGAAAAATCTAGAAATCTTAAAAAAGGGTTACTGACTATCAAGAATCCTAAAATTAAACTTAGGGATTCTGGACATTATCGACGAATTTTGATAAATTTTGGAAGAAAACTGATCTAGAATCTATTTAAAACAATCACACAAAAAATATCAAAAATGATAAAAATTCTACGTTAATATTAAAATTTTCTAAAATCCATTAATTTTGTAAAATGTGTTAGTCAAGTTCTGAATATAATTTTAGAAGATTAAAGATTTTGCAGCAATATTTCGTCAATTGTTATTGATTTTCCATTAAATTCTACAATTTACCTCAAATTTCGAGAATTATAAACCTCTTTCACCTTATCCAGAAGGTTCTTTTATAAATTCGGAAAAGTTTGCTCAAGATTTCTAAAATTATCCAACTTTTTTCCCATTTTATGCAATTTCTCCAGATAATTTTCCACGAATTTATCTCAAGAAATATTAAGGTAATTCTTCTTTAGGAATTTATCAGCAATTTTCTTGTCTTAATTAATATTTCTCGAATAATTTTCTCACTAATCTCTTGGTGTAACATTATGAAATAATTGATCAATTCTTTACCTATTAGTCCTAATTAAATGATTTACTATGTGATTGATTTCTTGACTTAACTTATGTGAGTTGTAGCGATGCTGGGGATGGTTTACACCCTCAACAAATACCAATAGTTACGCAACTGTTTTACGTTTAAAAAAAATAAATAGTAATGTATTGATCGCACCAGTGTATCGTGATTTCCTTAACAACAAACAGGAACCGTAAATGTATTAATCCGTTCCTGGGAAAATTCCCTTACGAATCCCGGATCCGGGCAGCCTTGCACAACACAACAAACAGTGTGTTGTGTGGTGTCTACCCTTAACCTAGACCCGACATTGGCAATGGCCAATGGGAGGCTAGGTCGCCGATGACGTCCGGCGTCGACGGTGCGTACGACGCTTTTGCCGCCAAGTTCACGAGCGGGGAGAAAGAGAGTGAGTGAGAGTCGACACTCGTACATCTATATTGTATTTGTCGCGTCGCGACGCGCACTCATGTTTCTACCATGGGTATAGTGAGGTCTCCCCAATTCCTTCCCAGTGAAGTTGACGTTGGAATTATTAACGATAACAGTAAGTTTCTTTTATTTATCGAACGCGAATGTACATATATTTACCCGGTGCTCACACTGTACAACACACAAACACACCCTTATTTTCTGGAGGGGAAAAAATTTTCGTGCTCCTTCCGATCGTGACAAACTTGTTGATCCTTATTCAACAAGTAAAGTTAAACGTTTTATCAACATTAAATTTAATCAAACGTTTTAATTGATTAAAAATAAAATAAACACCGTTACGATCAATAAAATAAATTATATAATATATTGTAAAATAGGTGTTAAATAATTTTAGACAAGAAAACTTATAATAAAATATATTAAAGTCCTGTAGTTCGTTGTAGAAATTTAACTAATCATTTCCGTATGTTTAAATTATTAAAAATTAATAAGTATGATGAAAATAACAATAATTATTATTATTATCTCCTTGACTATTACAGATTTATTTAATATAAAAGTTAATAATAATACAATTAATAGAATTTAAAAAAAACACAATGGAAAAAGTTCGATGTGTTTATTTAAAAATTAAAAGTAAATTGAATATAATTTAATTAAATCATCATAAAAAAGTGTGATGTTTTAAAATTAAAAGTGAATACAGAAAGTCGTCGAAAATAAATTAAATAATTTTCCCCGCTGATTTAATTTTCTTTTTTAGTAAATAATTATATTAAATACGTCTTAGTACGAAAACATTATCCAATGATTTATTTGATTACATAAATATTTAAAAATAATGAGTGTAGAGATTTATTATTATTTTAAATTAATAAACTTTTCATACAGTATTAATTAAAATAAGTGAAGTAAGGAATAAACTCAGTGTTTTTTAAATTTTGTTATATTATACAAACTACTTTATGTAAACTCAAAACATAAATAGTGAAACTTTTCGTGATTAATACTAAAACTAAATGTTTATTTATTATCTGCTAAATATTTTTAAATCTTTATATTATTATATTTATATATTTTAAACATTTTCTCTCGCTGTAAATCATAATCAGCCCCTAAGATAAAGTTATTAAAATTTAGTGAAATATTCTTTCATAATTTTTAGACTGTTTTTCTTTTGTTTATTTGATCTCGAATGTAATTAATTTTTTGGAATAAGTTCAATTCTACATAAATATTTTAAAACTTTCGTTTTTAAACTTCTACAACATTTAGGTGCTAATTTATTTCTTATGTTTACTTATGCCACCCACACATCTTTATAAATACGTACAGAAATAAATTATTTATTAAACGGTAAATTCTAAAGATAGATTTTCTCTCATTCATTTGATCTCATATTTAATATTTTTTTGAATAAATTCAATTCTACACAAATATATTAAAACTTGTGGTTTTAAACTTCTACAACATTTACGTAACAATTAATTTTATATGTTTACTTATACCACGCTTATCTTGAATTTATCTTCAAGTGATTGAAGGGTAGATAGTGGGATATGTTTTAATATTTGGAGGGTAGGATAGTGGCCACCCACCCACCCTACATATATATTGGATTTTTAAGTACAACACTATTTTGGAAATATTTAAATATATTAGCACTTTCCTTTGTATTTATTTTTTTTGCAAATTAAAAACAGTGTCCGTAATTTAAATTTCAAATTATATGTAGGGTGGGTGGGTGGCCACTATCCCACCCTCTAATTACTTAAACATAAACCACAGATTTTTTACGAATTTAAACTTGCAATCGATAATTAATTAATTGTGTATAATTTGGTTATAACACAATTGTCTTTGATTAATGTTTAAGTAATTGGAGGGTGGGATAGTGACCCACCCACCCTACATACATATTGGAAATTTAAGGGCAACACTGCTTTGATTTTATTTAAAAATATTGGCACATCCCTTCGTATTTATTTTTTTGTAAATTAAAAACAGTGTCCGTAATTTAGGACTAATTATATATGTAGGGTGGGTGGGTGGCCACTATCTGACCCTCCAATTACCTAAACAGAAACCACAGACTCTCCTTAAAAATTTTGTACTAATTTTAGACTTGCAGTCAAGAATTAATTGTGTATATTTTGGTTATAACACAATTGTCTTTGAATAATGTTTAAGTAATTGAAGGGTGGGATAGTGAACACCCACCCACCCTACATATGTTTTAGATCTTTAAATACAACACTATTTCGGCAATATTTAAACATATTGACTCTTTCTTTCGTATTTATTTTTTGGCAGTGTTTTACAGTGTCTGTAATTTTAATTTCAGATT
The DNA here is from genome assembly GCA_963969525.1 of Ontholestes murinus. NCBI lineage: Eukaryota > Metazoa > Arthropoda > Insecta > Coleoptera > Staphylinidae > Ontholestes > Ontholestes murinus. Next base: position 64,763,845 of record OZ018395.1, on the reverse strand, counting down.
ATATGTAGGGTGGGTGGGTGGCCACTATTCCACCCTCCAATTACTTAAACATAAACGAAAAACATTATTTAAAGAATGTTTACGAATTTAAATTTGCAGTGGATAATTAATTGTGTATAATTTGGTTATAACACACTTGTCTTTGATTAATGTTTAAGTAATTGAACGGTGGGATAGTGTTACATATGTTATATTTATCACACCCTCCAATTACTTAAACATAAACCAAAGACTTTACTTAAAGACTTTTTATGAATTTAAACTTACAGTCGATAATTAATTGTGTATATTTTGGTTATAACACAATTGTCTTTGATTAATGTTTACGTAATTGAAGGGTGGGATAGTGGACACCCACCCATCCTACATATGTTTTGGATCTTTAAGTACAACACTATTTTGGCAATATTTAAACATATTGACGCTTCCTTTCGTATTTATTTTTTTGCAAATGAAAAACCGTGTCCGTAATAGTAATTTCAAATTATAACATATTAGAAATATTTTGCGTGAAAAGATTAAAGATTGAAAATTATCGAGAAGAAAATAACGTTGAGAATTTGTGTTTCCAGCAGGATGGGGCTACTGTTCACACAGTACGTTAAGATTTACAAGAGGTGTTCTCGGGTAGAGTTCTGTCCTTATGCGAATCAATTTCGTGGCCTATGTGACTTTTTTATATGTGGGTACCTTAAAACCCACGTTTTCAAACTTTTGAATGAATCCGACTGACATGTTAGCAGGACTGATTAAAACTTACAAGAATGTATCCAAATGTACATCGATCTTCAAAGTCATCATTTTGATAAAATAATTTTTAAACCTATGTTAGAAAACTATTTTACATCCACATTTAGGAAATAAAAAGTTTATAGTGATCCTTCGTATGATTTTTTAAGTATAAGAGTTATTTCTGGCGCACCTTGTAGAATTTTTGACTAAATTATTTTTCCGTTGGTTGTAGACTGCTAACTGATAACTTCTTGGACGATAGAAAATTCAAATTCTGATGGTCGTAAAATGATCTCTTCTTTTTTGGCGTTAAAAACTCCAAATTTTATTGGTTTAGAATTGGTAATTAATATTTTTTTTGTTAATTTAAAATAAAAATTTCAACTTATATATGACTTATGAGGTTTTTTGACGTTGTAAAATCAAAATTCTGTTGGACCATAATTGGCAACTTTTTTGACTATGTATAACCTAAATATTGATTTTACTAACATACCCCATCTTATGCAAATGTCTTCCCACAATCTTTTGAGAAATGTTTAGTATTTCTATTCTAGACTTCTCGAGTCGTGTAACGGCGGCTTGCTTCGTTTAATGCTTTTAATTTATTGTCTTTGGCTTCAACTAACCTTCCTGAACCTAACGCATCTTTGACTGTATTCCTAAATCCTGGGAGGGTAAACATAGGTTAGTTTAAGTTAGAATAAGTTCATATGTACATTGCAATACTCTTGTGAAGCAATAAAGAAATTTAATACATTGAAATTACCGGAAATAAATTTGTATAAACCAATTCTGGCACTGGCGTTCTATTAAGCAATCTTTGCTGTTCACAGAACATAACTTTTTAAGAGCAAGCGTTGCAATTTTTTCCATTTTCTAAAGTAAAACAGTAAAAAATACCTAAATTTCGGTTTGCATTTTCATCTTTCGACCACTACATTACGACGACCAAGTGAATTGATTTACTTACTTTTTTGAAGACAATTGAAGTATAATAATAATACTTAATACTTTGTCTGTATAACTGGATTAAAGTGTCTCCTGTCAAATGGTATTTAGGTTAGATAATTGGATTGAAGATAGTTGATTAAAAATACAAATGTAAACATATATTAGTTAGAAACGAAATGACTTAAGATTCAACACAATCATTCTGTTGTTTGAAGATAAGTGACATCTTCTTGGACAATGGAAAATCTTTATTCTATTGGTTGAAAGATGATATCTAGCTTTTTTGATTATTCTGGTTGATGGCTTCCTGGGCAAAGAAAACTTCAAATGCTGGGTCTATTGGTTGAATACTTGTCTGTGATATTTTCGATCGATTGGACAGCGTCTTAATATTTTTATTTCCTTTTATTCCATTGTACTATCCTGAAGAGGTATAAATAGCTATAAACCAGCCAATGGCTATTTTTCTTCAGTATTGTCTGTGCTGAAAATATATTTCGGTAAAACGATTTTTCTAACATCTTGGGCATTAAAATGTTTCTGGTAAAAGTAATAATATTCGATAGTTGATGAGTTAAAATAAAAAGTTGAAAATCACAAAGAGTTTGCTATCATTATTATATTAAGATTCGATAGGTTGTCAAGATTACTTTCTCAATCGAATGCACAAGAAACAAAATTATGGAATAGACTGAAATAAGGAAAGATAGCAAACTTTTTTGATTATGAAATTGCGTATAGCATTAATCACCACACTAAATGGAAACTTTTGTGAATTCGAAATGCGTTCCAAGTGTTTAGAAACATTCAAGTTATAGGATCAATATTAGAGTTAGGCAAAAAGCTTATGAAGCCAATAGGAGCATTGGAGAATAAGTGATTAAATTTTAGATGTACTACAACTTGTGTTTTTTTTTTACTTTTATATATAATATACAGGGTTATCAGGACGATCCATTATTACAAACGATACATGAGTTAGCAAAAAAGTCTTATATAAAAAAATGTCTTATATATTATATATTTTATTATCTTATATAAAAGTTGTAAGGCTTTACAAAATCTACTTATCTGTAAGAAATTGGAATATATAGGGTGGCCCACAAAATTGTAGTTATATTTTTTAAATGGAACATCCCGTATATAGCTATTTATTTTGATAAATAAATAGCAATATCCTGTCAATTTGTTTTTACCATAAACGAATACAAATTGGAACTGAAAAGCTTTTGGTAGACATTCATAAATCGGAAGTGGATGTTTACTCGAGGCGTTTATTTTAACTTTTCTCGATATTTTCCTAAATTTGAAAAAAATTACATAACTTTTCAAACAAAAGTTAAAGGAAACGAGAAACTGAACATGTTTAATTAAAACATGTTTTTCGTAAAGTTCTTGATTTGCGGGAAAAAACATTATATTTTTGATATTTTCTGCCTATTGCTAATAAACTATAGGAATATATGAATATAATGTATATAACAAATAATTGTAAATTGAGTAACATTTAAGACCATCTTATGAATATTCAAGATCATCTAACGTTCCATCAAGTCATTTACGTTCAGGAATTATTCAATGTCATCAAAAGGTCATCGAAGGATATTTAAAGTAGCCAGCTGTTTATTCTAAACCATCAAATGCTTAATCAGATTATATAAAACTATTTTATATTATCCAACGATTATTAAAAATCACTATATTACTATTCAAGTTTATCTAATGCTTTAATTCAATTCAAGATAATTAAAAGTGTTGTCACGGTCATTACGTAAATTAACTTTATTAATGTGAAATTCAAGATCATTTAAACTCACGTTCCATCAAAGTCATTTACTTTCATTCAACGATATTTCAATATAATTCTGGGCAGACAACGTCATCCGAGGTAGCTTAATCACATCATTAATCATGGTCATCTAATGGTTCAATTTAAGATTATGTAATATCTTCCATAAGCCATTGGGGAACATGTAAAACTATCTAAAGAATATTCAAAATGTTACTGGTTACTATTTATTCTATAAAATTCTTTGTGATGTTGGTCAATGTATATTGCCCATTTGTATATATTTTAATCATAAGATGTAATTAAATTATGTAATAAATATACAATTAAACCGTCTTATGAAAATTGAATGACATTCGAAATCATCTCATTTTAACATTCCATCAAAGTAATTCACATTAATTCAAAGAATATACAATATTATCTAAAGGCCATCCAAGGTTATTCAAGGTAGGTTAGTCAGATTCTAAAACATTATTTAATTCTAAAACATTATTTAATATTTTTCAACGATTATTCAAGGTCATTTTATTATTGTTCAAGGTCATCCCACAGTTCAATTCAATTCGCGATCATTTTAAATCTTCTAACGGTCATTAAGTGACATTTAGGACTGTCTTAGAAACATCGTCATCTAAGTCACATCAAGATCATTTACAATCATTCATTTTTATGAAATTTTTAGACAACACTTTCAACATCAACATCTATAAAATTAATTTATAAGCAAAAATTAGTACTCATTAATTTTTCAGGTATTTCAGTGAAAACATCTTTCAATATAAGAAATTGTCGCATTGGCAGAATTTTAAAGTTTTCAGGCGAACCTCAGGCTCGATTTTTATGAAACTTCTAAAGGACACTCTCAACATTAACATGTATTAGATTCATTGTTAAACATAAATTTGTGATAATTAATTTTTAAGGAATTTCAGTTGAAGCATTTTTTAATATAGAAAATTGTAGCATTGGTAGAATTTTGAAGTTTTCAGGCGAATTTTACTCTCGATTTTCATGAAATTTTTAGACAACACTTTCAACACCAACATCTATAAAATTAATTTATAAGCAAACATTTGTACTCATTTCTTTTTCAGGTATTTCAGTTAAAACTTCTTTCAATATAAGAATTTGTCGCTTTGGCAGAATTTCAAAGTTTTCAGGCGAACCCCACGCTCGATTTTCATGAAACTTGTAAAGGACACTCTCAACATTAATATCAATTAGATTCATTCATAAAGATACATTTGTGATAATTAATTTTTCAGGAATTTCAGTTGAAACATTTTTTAATATAGAAAATAGTAGCGTAGGTGGAATTTTAAAGTTTTCAGGCGAATTTTACTCTCCATTTTCATGAAATTTTTATACGACACTCCCAACATCAACATTTATAAAATTTATTTACTAACAGAAATATGCAATTGTCAATTTTTCAGGAATTTTATATGAAATATTTTTTTAAATATAGAAATTTGTTTGAATTTAAAATTTTTCAGGCGAACCCCACCCTAGATTTCTATGAAATTTACAAACTCTCAAAATCAACGTCTATTAAATTCAAACAAAACATTTCAATCGTCATTTTTTCGGCAAGTTCAGTTGAAACTTTATAATATAGAAAAATATAGCATTCGTAGAAATTTAAAGTTTTCAGAAGAATCTCGCTCTCGATTCTCATAAAACTTCCGAATACGACTCTCAATATCAATATATTTAAATTTTATTCATAAACAAAAATATGCAATCAGAAATATTTCAGGAATTTTTATTAGAACAATTTTTGAATTGTAAGAATTGTCGCTTAAGTAACATTAAAATTTTTAGGCAAATCCCATGCTCATGAAAATCGAGCATGGGGTTCGCCTAAAAACTTTAATGTTACTTAAACTTCCAGGGAAGACTTTCAACATCAACATGGATAAAATTCATTTATAGACAAATATATGCAATTTGTAATTTTTAAAGAATCCCGGTTGAATCTTTTTTAAACATAGAAAATTGTTAGAATTTTAAAGTTTTTAGTTGAATCCCACTCTCGATTTTCATAAAATCTCCAGACATTACCAAAAATATTTAATTGGAGTTTTTCAGAAATTTCAGTTAAAACTTTTTGAAATATAGGAAATTGACGCTTAAGTAGAATTTAAATGTTTTTTTCTGTATAATGTAATTGACGCAGTCAGATCCCTAAAAAGTTGTGTGCGTCTAAAAACTAAAAAATTTAAAGACAGGCGCCATATCACTATTATTTGAAAATTAAAAATAGAAATAATGGCAGATAACAACTAAAAATATGGGTTATTATGAAGTGACGTACTAATTCAGTTGAATGCCTTTATTAATATGCTTGTTGATTTGAAGGTGGTTTAAAATTTAGACTATAGATTTAGATTGTATTAAAAATTTAAGCTATAGTTTATGTTTCAATCAAGTCCAAGATTTCAAAATATCTTGGCAAACTATATGAGATATTCATTATTTGTTGAGACCATTTCATCGCCTCTTTTGGGAAAAATAACAATTTTCTTTTAATATTTGAAAAACTGTCAATTCAATGATTTAACAAGCAATATTATGGAAATTATAAATATTTTAACTTAATATTATCAATTTGAGAATTTAATTTTTGTTACTTTTTTTAGATTTGTTTAACATACTTGACTTTCCACGTTCTCATCCCAATTTTATTTATTTTATAGTTTTAAGCTTTCGCTTGATTAAATAAAATAGTTTAGTAATACAAACAACTTTTTATTTATTTAATTTTTTGTTGTCAAATTTTACAGATCTTCACTAAAAACAATTTTTTAATATATCCTAAATTTTAACATAAATTGATTGTTGAGTGTTGAAAAATATATATTTTCTTCACCTGAAGAAGCCACAGTGTGGCGAAACATATGTAGTGTTTACAATAAAACAAATTTGAAAATCTAACTGTTTTATTATCTAAATAGTTTAACATAAATAATATTTGCTTAGATTTTTAGTTTTAGTACTAATTTATTTTTCCAATTTATTTTACATTTTCTGAAAGTATTGTCTCAATGAAAATTCGCTTTATTAAATGTCTAACACAGACAATGTTTTCTTTTTTTAAGGTTTCTGAAACTTACAAGCTTTCTACTAAAATATAGTTTATTTTAACTTGTTTAAAGTTTTTTTTTTTAATTTTAATCCTAACTGATTTTTTACATAGCAACTGGCGTTTCTAGATGAATATCGGGGTTTTAACGCTTTGTAGTACACTGAAAATCATAATTAACACAAGAAATGACAGAGCAACTCAAATAGTTCTGTTTGTTGGTACGCGCACACGCTAGATGCCGCTAGTAACAAAAATGGCGACAGATAATCCTCATGAGATGAGACTCACCTAAATTGAATATTTTTTTTATGCCATATCTCGACGGAACGTTTTTGGACCTTTTTCGTTTGGAGAAGTTGGTAACTGATATGTCCTATGTCTAACTCATCCTCCAATCAATTAAATACGCTCGGGATTTTTTGAATAAAATATTTTTTTTGGGCGTAAAAGTTAGCTTTATTTATTATCTTAATATTCTCTCGTGGGCAATAAATTATTTTAAAACTTTCGTTTTGTATTATACAGATTGGAGGGTGGTATAGTGGCCACCCACCCACCCTACAAATGTATTAAAACTAAAGCAAAAACACTGAATTCCAGGCCTTAAATAACAGTATTTTTGATGAATATTTTTGAGGAAAATAAACGTGTAATAGTGATTGAAGTTTAGGTCTATATGTAAGAAAAGTGGGTATCCTCTAAACCACCCTTCAATTAATTAAATACCCTCGGAATTTTTTGAATACATTTTTTATTTGAGCGTAAAATTTAGTTTTATTTATTATCTTAATATTCTCTCGTAGACAATAAATTATTTTAAAACATTCGTTTCGTATTGTAGAGATTGGAGGGTGGGATAGTGGCCACCCACCCGCCCTACATATATATTTAAACTTATGCTAAAACATTGGATTCGAGGCCTTAAATAACATCAGCATTTTTGATTAATGTTTGTAAGGAAAATAAACATGTAGCAGTATTTAATTAAATAATGAAAAATCCGCGGTAGCTAACCATATAATAGAAACAGGGCATCCAATCACAATAAATAATATTAAATTACTGAAACAGTCTTCCAATTATCAATTAAACATGTTAGAGGCAATACAAATGAAAAAACATGAAATTAGATTAATGAATTTCGATTTAAGTCCATTACAAAACGTATTATTAGAATTTATCTTCCCACCTTAATCCGGATTTTTTCCCTAATACCTTTTTCCAAATACCGTCCATGATTTACATTTTTTGGAAATTACCCTACCACCCTTCCAACTTATTTACATAATTTGTGTGTATAAATATTGTTTAATTTTAGTTTTGTACTTAGTATTAAACCATTGATAATGGTCACTTTGTGTCCGAAATATATATTTGGTATTTCAAATAAACTGTGTGAAGAAAGGTTTTTAGTACTTTTATAATCAAGTTTATCTTCACGTAACTCATCCAATTAATTTACTATAAGAACTTTAATGTTGAAATATTAAGCCCATAACTATTCCTAAACACAAAACCAAGAGTTCTCATTGTTCTACAAGAAATTAAATCAGTGTGACGATCAAACCTTAATCTGGAGTCAAAAAGTACACCCAGGTCATTGATACAATCAACAGTCTGTAAGTTGGAACCGTCTAATATTTATGCGAACTCCAATGAGGAGTTAATTTCAGAAAAATGCATGTGTTAACATTTACTAACATTGAGATCCAAATCGTTATTATCACACCAATATACTAAATTACCTAGATTCTCCTGAATTTGATAACTATCGTTCGAACATTTAATGGTTTTAAATAACTTTAGGTCATCTGCAAAAAATAGTTATTCACAACTACTAAAAGATTTACTAAGGTCATTTATAAACAATAAAAAAAGGATTGGACCGCAATGTGTTCCCTAAGGAACACCGGATGGTATACAAATATGCTTTGATGTAACGTTACATAACTTTACTGTTTGTGTTCGATTGCACAAGCATGATTGAATCCATTCTAACACCTAACGAGTCACAATGGTAGCTGTACTTATCCATACTAGAACCAGGGGGGATATAGAAGCCTCCAATAACTATATGCATTCCATTAATAATCACTAAGAAAAAAAAGTTGTTCCACTCGATTTTTAGAAATACTTATTACTTGTACATAAATGTCTTTTTTAATTTGCTATTAAAATGACGCCGCCTCGAATTTTATTACTATTAAATTGAGACCTATACAACCCATAGATGTTGTAATTAGAGAACTGAAGTTCAACATTTGATATTTCCTCACTGAGCCAAGTTTCCGTGAGAATAATGACATCATAACAACATACAATCACATTAAACGCTATGTCCACATTTTTTGTATGCATACCACTCACATTTTAAAGGTAGATATTTAGTTTTAGTTTTTTGATATTATGTTTTTTACCGATTTACTGGAGGGTGTACCATTCTTATACATTTCATTAAGATTGATGATCCTTGGAATATTATTTGAATATTTGATGGATAAGCCCATTTCACCGTTGTTTTTCTGCTCTAATAAGATATTATATAGATCAGTAGCGTACTTCCTCTGAATCGTAGTTAAATCAGATTAAATTTTTATGTGGGAACTAGGAGATATAAATTTGTCTAATGGTGATAATATTTCCTTTGGAGTGTTATTATTAGAGAACATAATTTTGATAGGACGGATTTTATCCTCAACTTTGCGACCAACTCTAATAATTTTTTTAATGGGGGTAGTACATAAGGTTCGTCTTTGAACAATTTATGATGTCCAATGTTAAAAAGAATTAATTAAGGGTTTTCTGCATGGCCATATTTAAAGTGCAAAAGCGAGTATCGATTGCTTTTTCAAACATCTTTTGAATCTCCGATAAAATTATCTCATTATTTGTAATGTTTAGACAGCAATTATTTTCTGCAGATACAGGTAATACTTCATACAGAATACATTTATTACAAATCGACCTATCACCTTCTTCCTTACGGCATAATAACTGATACGATTTAAATCCAATCCCGTACAAGAAGCATAATGCCAAGCAAAAAAATTGACAATTTAGAGCAAACAGTCTTAAGCTAATTTTACGTACGCAAATAAAGCAAATCTACGACATAATATATGTGACAAATGACCGATCCACATATAAGAATTAATAACAGAATGTGTAATCTTAGATAATCAAGCACTCTAAGCAGTTATTGGCTGCGAAATAATAATTATAAACAGAGGAAAATCTATGTAATAACTATGGCCATTTATCCAATTGTTAGAAGAAGAAGTTTTACGTAATAAATATTACAATGGGTTAAAACCCCGATATTGATTTAGAAACACTCAGTACGTTCTTAAATGTTTAGCCTAACAAGTCTTTTTTTACTACAAATGCCTTTTTTGAGATTTTCTAGAAATATTATCTGAAAATTCAATTTACTAAACTCTCAGTATAATTTATATATTTATGACTTACTTTTTGAAAATTCCTTAAGTTTTCTTAGTCCTTAATTAAAAATTCATTCATCATGGTTATAATTCAGCTCAAATATTTGAATTTTCAAGTTTTAATGGTTATAAAGAGAACTGATTTACAACGTTTCGACCAAGTCACATTAATCATCTTCAGGCTGCAGTTTTTGGAATCTGAATAATATACATCTGAATGTAATATTAAAAACTGCAAAATTATTCTCTCAGACCATCAAACATACTATTAAAAGCATCAGATTATATCCCAGTTATTATTGTAGCAGTATTTTTTTGGAAATTTAAACTTAAGAACTTATAGGATTTTATTAAAGACCACAAAATTATTGACTTTTAAACTCTGCATGAGCTCTAAAAATTGACATATTGCATCACAGATTTTATTTTCAGTCCTTCTTTAATAAACATAAGAAAAATTCGATTATAAATTTATGTATATCTGTATTTTATGCAATTAAGGATTTATATTAATTAAAGCATTGTCACTATTAATATAAAAAAATATCGATGGAAAATATGGATAACATTTTTTTTTGGTTAAATTAGCAGTACATTTTTCGTACATTAGTTCTGGAACATAAAAAAATCCATCAGTCAAGTAATCAATCATTTGATTATTTATAAAAATATGAGAGGCAAATAAAATATTTTTTTAAAGTATTAGTGATATTAAATTTTAATAAATATTTATACCTCAACACTATAATAATTTTAATAGTGCAAAGAGGATAAATCTTGTTATTACACCTGAAAACAAGAAATCGGCTTTAAGCCGAGGGACGAGGGTAAGATTCAGGTGGTGCAATTGAAACAATCTGAATGAAGATTAGAGGTGGTATAACACGGTGATAAAGGGGCAGCGGCAGAGTGCAGGAGGGAGCGATATCGATCAGCTAGGTGCGAGCAGGATGGACTGCAAACCCGTCTGGACGCCTCGCCGAGTCCATTCGACGGGGACGACGCCGAAGAGCCCGGGACAACCCCAGGGAACCCTCTCGCCCGTCCTTGTCTATCCGGTGAATCGTTGCAAATTGCAATTAGCCCTAATAAGGAATGAATTAGCCGATATAAGTTCGTAAACAGGGGTAATTGTCGAGGATACATTAAAATATTAATGAGGCAGACAGAAACGTTTTAAACTTCAATTTACAATACAATCTAAAATAAAAATATATAGAGCGATTAATAAATTATTCAGCAGGAATCGAATTATAGAGGTTGAAATTAGTTCTTACATTTTGTACGTATGTGCTTTACTAACTAAATAATATGATAATTTAAGCTTTCTTCTAATAAATCGTATAAATATTTATTAGAAAAAAGCTTAAATTATCATATTATTTAGTGAGGTTAATAAATCTTGCATTAGGAGTTAAATTAGAGGAGTCGAAATTACTAACTTAATAAATTTGAAGCGTCGATTGGGAAAAACGTCACTCAATTGTTTATTTTTGTTCGCATACACTTTAATTTATACCGTTTATTAGAAAAATGCTTAAATTATCATATTTCTTAGTGAGATTAATAAATTCTTCATTAGGGTAGATTAAATTGATTACTTATTAAATTAAGATCATTGTTTGGAAAAAACGTCACTCAATTGTTTATTTATGTATGTTTATACTTTAATGTATTAAGATTATTATAAAAATGCGTAATTAATAAGATTTTTAGTAGGATTAATAAATTCTTCATTACGAATTTATTTAGATGAATAAGATATGTTAATTTATTAAATTGAGAGCGTTGTTTGGAATAAACGTCAGTCATTTGTTTATTTATGGGTGTGTACGCTTTAATTTATTAAAGTTGTTAGAAAAAGGTATAACGAATAATATTTCTCAGTGGGATTAATAAATTCCCCATCTGTAATTATAATTAGGTTGAAATTATTATTAGTATAATATGTTTTGGTTCATATAGAAATATACACAAACAAGAATTTCTAAGAATGGATCGATGTAATCGAAATGGAAAAATTACGGTGTATCATTACAATAAATACGATTCCGAGTATCGTATAAACGTTTCTTTTTATAATTTTCATCGACAACCTGACATTGGATATTCCGTCTGATTCATCAAACGGTTTTTGTGTAACGTGATATTTTTTTCAGTAATGGCACCTGAAAAATTTGCACAAGCAATATGGTATTTAATTTTGCAAACGAATCGGCGTGAGACGGGATTATTATTAAAGTGAAATTCGTTTTGTTTATAATAACCGGAAAAGTAATTGCCTTGTTTCCGTCAGCCCGGCAATTTTCCCATTAGAAGCCAACAGCAGACATGTAACTAAACCGCCCCGAGTAAATTAATCAACTTAGTCCGCGATGCATTCCGGTTTGTTTACATTTAAAATTCAATTTCCCATCTGCAAGGAGGGAAATTTACACCAGCCGGATGCTGCATTAGCCGTGCATCGCGATTTTACAGTCTTAGTTAACTTAATTATAAACAAATCTCATTTACAATAGAAAGTTCGTGCTTTTCATCAAGAAATTTCTATTGTAAAAGATATTTTCAGATCAGTTTTAATTATAAAAACTCATTAACAAACATTTGCCTATATATATTTTAATAAAATTTATTATAACCACAGCACTTGTGTAACTTTAACAAATTAATCTGTAAAATGTGGTAGGGACCATAGCTAGAAATAAAAGAATAACGCGGAAAACTCGTTTGTAAACAATAAAATTACGTTCAGCGTTTTAAAATATTATAAAACAAAGACTAATCAAGGAATTAGGTTCTAATTCTCACAGTTTGTATTAAATTATTTGTTTATTAAGATTTTTAATAAACAGTTTCTGTATGGTAGGTATAAACAAAAGAATAGCGCGGAAACTTGTTTGTAAGAAAATTAAAGTAAAGATTTTAAATTGTTATAAAACAAAAACCTACCAAGGAATTAACGTTAAACTCTCAAAATTTATCCAAAAATATTCAGACTATAAGATTTATCTAAAATAATTGCTCAAAATTTGTTAGAGACAAAAAAATAACGCAGAAAACTCGTTTGTAAAAATTACAATTACGTTCAGAATTTTAAAATATTGTAAAATAAAAACGAATCAAAGAATTAGCTTTAAATTCTCAAAGTTTGTATAAAATGATTTAGATTTTAAGATTGTTTGAAAATAATTACTGTATCGTGGGTAAAAACAAAAGAATGCCGAGGAAAACTTAATTGAAAGAAAATAAAAGTGCACTCAGTTTTTAAAATCTTGTAAAACAGAAACTTATGTAGGAATTAGGTTTAAACTCTCAAAATGTATCCAAAATTTTTCAGACTATAAGATACATCTAAAACAGTTGCTTATCCTTAGCTAGAGACAAAAGAATAACGCGGAAATATCGTGCGTAGAAAATAAAATTGCGTTCAGGGTTTTAAAATATTGTAAAACTAAAACTAATAAAGGAATTACTTTAAAATTCTCAAAATGTATATAAAATTATTCACACTTTGATATTATTATAAAAACAATTGCAGTATCGTGGGTAGAAATAAAAAAATAGCGCGGAAAACTTGATTGTAAGAAAATAAGAGTTCTTTCAGTTTTCAAAATAACGCAAAACAAAAACCTATTGAGGAATTAACTTTAAACTCTAACAATTTTTCGACAAATATTCAGACTATAAGATTTATATAAAACAATTGCTTAACCTAAGCTAGAAATAAAAGAATAACGCGGAAAACTAATTTGTAAACAATAAAATTGCGATCAGCCTTTTAAAATGTTGAGAAATAAAAACTAATCAAGGAATTAGCTTCAAATTCTCACAGCTTGTATTAAATTATTTGTATAATAAGATTTTTAATAAACAGTTTCATATATGGTAGGTATAAAAGAATAGCGCGGAAAACTTGATTGTCAGAAAATAAAAGTGCTTTTAGATTTAAAAATGTCATAAAACAAAAACCTACCAAAGAATTAACGTTCAATTCTCAAAATTTATCCAAAAATATTCAGACTATAAGATTAATCTAAAATAATTGCTCAAAATTTGTTAGAGACAGAAAAATAACGCAGAAAACTCGTTTGTAAAAATTAAAATTACGTTCAGAATTTTAAAATATTGTAAAATAAAAACTAATCAAAGAATTAGCTTCAAATTCTCAAAATTTGTATAAAATGATTTAGGTTTTAAGATTGTTTAAAAATAATCACTGTATCCTGGGTAAAAACAAAAGAATGTCGAGGAAAACTTAATTGAAAGAAAATAAAAGTACGCTCAGTTTTTTAAATCTTGTAAAACAGAAACTTACGTAGGAATTAGGTTTAAACTCTCAAAATTTATCCAAAAATGTTCAGACTATAAGATACATCTAAAACAATTGTTTATCTTTAGCTAGAGGCAAAAGAATAACGCGGAAATGTTGTGTGTAGTAAATAAAATTGCGTTCAGGGTTTCAAAATATTGTAAAACTAATACTAATAAAGGAATTAGTTTAAAATTCTCAAAATGTATATAAAATTATTCACACTTTGATATTATTATAAAAACAATTGCAGTATCGTGGGTAGAAATAAAAAAGTAGCGCGGAAAACTTGATTGTAAGAAAATAAGAGATCTTTCACTTTTCAAAATAACGCAAAACAAAAACCTATTGAGGAATTAACTTTAAACTCTAACAATTTTTCGACAAATATTCAGACTATAAGATTTATATAAAACAACTGCTTAACCGTAGCTAGAAATAAAAGAATAACGCGGAAAACTCGTAACTTTAAAAACTTTAAGATCATCTGCATTTATCAGTACTTCATATTGAGAAAAAACTCGTAATTATCATTAGCAAACAGCGATGAATTAAATTCTCACTTAAACCGTGGTGAAACATTTTAATCTTTATTAGAAGATTTTTAATTAATTTTTAATTAACCTTCTAATTATTAGCAAATAAAATAAAAATATTGGACCACAATTAGCTTAGACAAAAAGTTTCTCACTCTAACTAATTGTGATCTGTCCTTCAGAAAGGAAGCCAGTCAATTTACAGTAAGATTTGTGTACCCAATTCTAAGCAATTTTAATAATAAAATATCATGACATACTCCATCAAACACTTTAGAGAAATCACAATATATTTTACATCAATCTGTTTGATATTTTCATTTTTCATTTTGTTACAACATCTTTGCCATCACATTTTAATATTATTAAATTATTATAATTATTGATCAAAACACGTACAAGAAGTCTTCAATCTAAACGTTTATTTAATTATTGCTGTACGATTAAATTTAATGACTGAATGTGTTATAAAATGTTTAATACTGCATTTTAATGGTTTGGCTCGTTTTAGGGCGATATACATTAAATTCAATCACGCAGCGGGACAAAAAAATTATTCGCCCTAGAAAATCGTCGCGTCTAGACGGGCCACTTAAAATAATAATTCATAATTCTCGGTGAAAATTTTGTTTGCGTTTTATGCGTAGAAAACACGAGATATATATAATATAATAAGTGGGTCAGATAAAAAAAGTATTTGGCGTAAACAAAAAAATTAGTAACGCGTTGTGAATATTTCCAAGTACTTAAGGAAATTGTTAACACTTTAGAAATAAAATTATTACGGATGATGATAGAAACCACCCACCTACTCAATAAAATAATACACATTTTTCAAATTGGGAGAAGCAAAACTCTTGTTATGTTCCATTTCTTTATTTTCAGATAACTGACACGTGTTTCGGTCCTTACGGATCATTATCAAAGTTAAAACTGTTCACAGTTACTTGAAAATAAAGAAATGGAACATAACAAGAGTTTTACCTTTCCCAATTTGAAAATTTGGTCCCATCAAGAGAGTAGCAGAACAAATATCGATTGTATACACATTTTTATTGAAAAGCAGTTTACAAGTTAATTTTTATATAATAAATAATGAATAATTAATGATGTTTTTGAGTAATAGTTTGTCAAAAGGCTATCGCCCAAAGGTCTTTCTGCCTCAATATTTAATTATGTATTAATAAATAATTAGATTATTAGTTGGTAAAATTAAAAATGTTAATCAAAACTTATACAATATTTACATAATTCATAAGGTTTTAATATTAATCTGCTTGTTTACCCTTTCAATATTATTTTATTAAAAGTATTTCAACATAAAAATTATTTTATTTCATTGCAGAATATTCCGCACTACTTAATATATAAAATAATTGGGAGTGCTTCTACGTTAAAGTAATAACACGAGTAAAATAAAACGTAATGTACACATCTGTTGTGACAGATGAATAAATACGGTCGTAAGTTTATTAATTAAATCATTACAATGCCCATCCATCGCAGCGTATCTTTCCCAATTATAACTTTGGTGGATGCGCCGGGTACACAAAATCTAGCAACCGTTCTGTAGAAGTTATTTAACGACTAGAAGACGAATTTACATAAACTCGCACTTAGTAAACGGAATATAAAAAGTAACCGAATGAGTAAATAATATAAAGATGTGCAATTATCGATCTGTATGCATTTAATCTTCGTAATACCCTCTTTGTCTGTATAAGTCTCCTGAGATTTTCTTTCAATTATTGTACCATCATCACTAAGCCTAACCTCCGCTTCCTCAAATCTTGTATTAAAATCAAAACAATCATTTCAAAAAGTTGGTGATGTGCCCATCATAATATTTTCCCTAATTTTTTTCGAAAATTCCTTATCATCTCTCTGTATCTAATGAATTGATTACAAATCTTTTTGAATAAAAGTAAATTAAAAAGGTAACATTATTGAGTGAGTAAATTAGTAAAAATTTGATGCATGATGGGTGGGCAGACTCTAAATCTAAATTAGATAATATTAGCTATGATAGTTATTTAAATTTAAACATCAATTTTGATTTTGTTTTATTTTTTATTCCACAAAGGTTTTGATTGTTTTTAGCGGCAAAATCATCAACGATTAGTAATTAAAGTTATCATGTATATGTAGGGTGGGTGGGCGGCCTCTATCCCACACTCCAGTCAGTAAAACGCAAGCGAGGGTTTTAATTAAAATTTGTAAAATATAAATAAACATAAAATAATTGCAATTTCTAATGATTTATTCATACAAATTTTTCATATAGTTTTTGATGATGTTTTACTGATTGGAGGGTGAGATAGAGGCCACCCACCCACCCTACATATACATATAAATTTCAATTACTGATCGTCTCACGGTTTGCAGTAAAATTAATTACAAAACTTTTTGAAAAAAAATCAATCCAAAAGTAAAATTTTTTAGTAAGGAAACTAATAAAATTTTTATAAATGATGGGTGGGCAGACTTTAAATTTAAATTAGTTAGGATTAGCTATAGAAAATCATTTATATTCAATCTTAAATTTTGATTTGGTTTTATTTTCATCACATAAAGGGTTTTATTGTTTTTTGCAGCAAAATCATCAAAGATTAGTATTTAAAGGGATCATGTATATGTAGGGTGGGTGGGTGGCCTCTATTTCACCCTCTAATCAGTTAAACATAAGCGAGGGTTTTGATTAAAATTTGTAAAATATAAATAAACACAAAATAATTGCAATTTTTAGTGATTTAATCATACAATTTTTTCATATAATTTTTGATGATGTTTTACTGGTTGGAGAGTGTGATAGAGGCCACCCACCCACCCTACATATACTTATAAATTCCAGTTACTGATCGTCTCGCGGTTTGCAGTAAAATTAATTACAAAACTTTTTGAAAAAAAAAATTAATCCAAAAGTAAAATTTTTGAGTATGGAAATTAATAGAAAAAATTTATACATAATGGGTGAGCAGACTTTAAATCTAAATTAGTTAAGATTAGATATAGAAGGTCATTTATATTTAAATTTAAATTTGAATTATGTTTTACTTTTTATTTCATACAAGGTTTTGTCGTTTTTTTGTGGCAAAATCATCAACAATTAGTATTTAAATTAATTATGTATATGTAGGGTGGGTGGGTGGCCTCTATCCCACCCTCCAATCCGTAGAACATAAACGAGGGTTTTGATCAAAATTTATAAAATATTAATAAACATAAAATAATTGCAATTTTTAGTGATTTATTCATACAAATTTTTCATATAATTTTTGATGATGTTTTACTGATTGGAGGGTGGGATAGAGGCCACCCACCCACCCTACATATACATATAAATTTCAATTACTGATCGTTTCGCGGTTTGCAGTAAAATTAATTACAAAACTTTTTGAAAAAATATCAATTTAAAAAGTAAAATTTTTAAGTATGGAAATTAATAAAAATTTTATAGATGATGGGTGGGCAGACTTTAAATCTAAATTAGTTAAGATTAGCTATAGAAGGTCATTTATATTTAAACATAAATTTGGATTATGCCCTATTTTTTATTACATACAAGGTTTTATTGTTTTTTGCAGCAAAATCATCAACGATTAGTATTTAAAGTTATCATGTATATGTAGGGTGAGTGGGTGGCCTCTATTTCACCCTCTATTTCACCTTCCAATCAATAGAACATAAGCGAGGGTTTTGATTAAAATTTATAAAATATAAATAAACATAAAATAATTGCAATTTTTAGTGATTTATTCATACAAATTTTTCATATAATTTTTGATGATGTTTTACTGATTGGAGGGTGTGATAGAAGCCACCCACCCACCCTACATATGCATATACATATCAGTTACTGATAGTCTTGCGGTTTGGAGTAAAATCAATTACAAAATTATATTAGCTATAGAAAATCATTTATTTTCAATTTTAAATTTTGATTTTGTTTTATTTTCATCACATAAAGGGTTTGATTGTTTTTTGCAGCAAAATCATCAACGATTAGTATTTAAAATTGTCATGTATATGTAGGGTGGGTGGGTGGCCTCTATTTCACCCTCCAATCCGTAGAACATAAGCGAGGGATTTGATTAAAATTTGTAAAATATAAATAAACACAAAATAATTGCAATTTTTAATGATTTTATAATACAAATTTTTAATATAATTTTTAATGATGTTTTACTGATTGGAGGGTGGGATAGAGGCCACCCACCCACCCTACATATACATATAAATTTCAATTACTGATCGTCTCACGGTTTGCAGTAAAATTAATTACAAAACTTTTTGAAAAAAAATCAATCCAAAAGTAGAATTTTTGAGTATGGAAATTAATAAAAATTTTATGAATGATGGGTGGGCAGACTTTAAATTTAAATTAATTAGGATTGGCTATAGAAAATCATTTATATTCAATCTTAAATTTTGATTTTGTTTTATTTTCAACGCATAAAGGGTTTGATTGTTTTTTGCAACAAAATCATCAACGATTGATATTTAAAGTTGTCATGTAAATGTAGGGTGGCCTCTATTTCACCCTCCAATCCGTAGAACATACGCGAGGGTTTTGATTAAAATTTATAAAATATAAATCAATACAAAATAATTGCAATTTTTAGTGATTTATTCATACAAATTTTTCATATAATTTTTGATGATGTTTTACTGATTGGAGGGTGGGATAGAGGCCACCCACCCACCCTACATATACATATAAATATTAGTTACTGATCATCTCGCGGTTTGCAGTAAAATTAATTACAAAACTTTTTGAATAAAAAATCAATTGAAAAAGTAAAACTTTTAAGTGTGGAAATTAATATAAAAATGTATACATAATGGACTAGGCAGACTTTAAATCTAAATTAGTTTAGGTTAGCAGTAGAAGGTCATTTATATTTAAACTTAAATTTGAATTATGCTTTATTTTTTATTACATACAAGGTTTTATCGTTTTGTAAGCAGCAAAATCATCAACGATTAGTATTTAAAGTTATCATGTTTATGTAGGGTGGGTGGGTGGCCTCTATTTAACCCTCCAATCAGTAAAACATAAGCCATGGTTTTGATTAAAATTTGTAAAATATAAATAAACACAAAATAATTGCAATTTTTAGTGATTTATTCATACAAAAATTTCATATAATTTTTGATTATGTTTTACTGATTGGAGGGTGGGATAGAGGCCACCCACCCACCCTACATATACATATCAATTTCAATTACTTAGTCTTGCGGTTTGTAGTAAAATTAATTACGAAAGTTTTTGAATAAAAAATCAATTTAAAAAGTAAAATTTTTGAGTGTGGAAATAAATAAAAATTTTATACATGATGGCTTTAACTTTCATTTTTCACCTGAACAGATTGTAAAATTACTATGATTGAAATCAAATTGAGTATATTGTTTGTGGATTTATGTAATTTTATGTCGATAGCGATTGTTTTTATATTTTTGTTATGTTGTCAAATTTTAATTTTATTTTCAAAAGTAAGACTACAATTATAGTGTATTATACCAAATATTGTATTAGAGATGATACTAAAATAACTAAAGTTTAAGTTTTGTGTAGCTCTTTTGTAAAATTGGAAAGTTTTAAGTCGATGTATATTGTTTTTATACCTTATTTCACATCTTCAAAGTCTTGACAATTTTTGTCACAAGTACGGCCGTAATCAGAAACGATTATTCTAATAACTATAACTGGAAAGATTCTAGTATTACCAACATTGACATTTTAAGAACGTTTTTGGTTGATTTAGAAAGTTTTTTATGTATCGACATAAAAAAAACTGATTTGTACTTTATTCACGTCTTAAAAATGTTTATAAATCGTTTCACAAGTAAGGCTGTAATCCCAAAAACTTTAAAAAGGGGATACTTATATTATTAAAATTAAAATTTTAAGTATGATTTTGGTTGATTTAGAACATTTCAAGTTGAGAGCAATTGTTTTTACACTACATTCAAGCATTAAAAAGTTTAGATTTTTTTTTCACAAATAAGGCTCTAATCACAAACGATTATCCTAAGAACTATAACTTGAGGAATTGTAGTTTTACCAAAATAGAAATGTTGATTTTGTTTTTTGTTGATTTAAAAAGTTTTTATTTGATGGCAATTGTTTTTATACTTCATTCACGTCTTCTTCACCAATATGCGATAAGAAACCTAGTATATTTTTAATTGATAACTTAAGGCTCGCAATCAACTATTCGGGTAATTCGGGTAATTAAATAAATATTTTTGTACATAGTCGGTAATAAACTGATTTATTTTTCTTTGGAGGTAACAAAAAAGAACATGAAATAATAATACAATATGATACAAAATCATGGAAATTGCACCCCTCACTCTTTTAAAGTGAGTAAAATTAAGGACAAAGATAACAATAATATCAACAAAAATTGAATTTTAAACGCCATACGAACTTCACAAACCAATTCCGGTGTTGAGAATCAGATCCAGAGGTGTTGTCTTGACTTTCCTAGCATTTCCTTTGGACCATCCAATAGGTTGATGAACTATAACTTGTTGCCTTTTAACGGCAAGGTTACTCTTGAAAATTATTGCAGCATCGCTTGCGAGTTGTTGCTCTTCTCCATTCAAGAAAAAAATGTGTTAGCTTCAGATGACGAAGCTTCATGTTTAACAGTCATCTGTTTTGTAGTATTTATGACCGCAGTGATAAGAATATTTTTTTAGAACATATCTGTGTGTTTTCAATCAAGTCCCTTAAGGTTTTCTATATAGTTTCCTCAAATAATTTTACTATCAGTGGAGTGAGATAGTAAATAACTTGCTCTACATTAGATCGTTTAGAAGTGTTTTGTGAAAGATAGTAATGTGAATAAGTTCGTGTACACGAAAGTGTTTAAATGTATTACCATAGCTAAAAGTGGTTCGAAATGCACAATTTGTGGTGCAGTGTATCACGATAGTTGCCTGCGAAAAGAGAGAAACCTTAATAAAAATGAAGTACATCATCATATGTTGCGAGGAAGGCCTATCTATCTATCTTATGTGTGTGGGTGTTTTGGTGAATAAATTAATAATTACGATATCCACGTTAAGTGGCGACATTGAATCGGGGTTGTTTTATTATGTCTATTTGTGATATGCAAATTTGTCTCTGTTTATACTTAAACACATCCAGGGCGTTGGTAATAATATTGTTGTTTGAATAAACGGTAATGAATTATTCTTTGTTTGTAGAAACCGGTTTCTCTAAAATGTTACAAATATATAAATGTAAATCCTCAGATTATTAAAAACAATAATAATAATGAGGACTCTCGTTAATAATAAGTTACTTACATCACATGGATAACTACTCCTTTAAAATAAAAACCGGTAGTGTCCTCTCTTTTCGCATAGTATTATTAATAATAATAATAAGTTTATTAACGGGAAACCCCTCTATAATACATAATATTATTATCAGCCAGAATGTAAGCTTCTAATGTCGTTCTTAGTTACTCATTAACGCTTTAATTTAATTTTAGTGCTCCGCTAAATTTTAAACAAAATGTGTAGTGTATCTTGCATATTTTTCTCATGTATCACTTGGTGTTCAAACTAGCCCGATAATAAAATAAAAAATAAAGTGAAACTAATCAACTACCTATTATAGTACAGTGTAATTTAATTTCATTTATTTTTATAACAAATCTCTCTGATGCAAAGTTTACACACCTTATAACCTCTGTTTACCCAACTTACACCTCCTACCTGGCACCTTCATCTCTCTAAAAAACTCTTTTGACTAAAAATACAAATGATATCGTCGAAGGTATTATCAAATCTACAATAAAAAGATGATATTGAATTGACGAGGCGGATACATGATGAAACTCTATAACAAATTCAAATAAAACAACACATTTATTGTTGAACACTGCAACATGTTTCGTCACACAGTAGTTTCATCGGGCAGATGAATAATAATAATCATACAGAAATTAATCTAACTGCCTTTATGTTCAAAATGGGTGGAGTAAAAAACTTGTTTTGTTCCATGATTTTATTATCAGTTTCTTGACACGTGTTTCGATCCGTTACGATCATTTTCAAAGTTATAACTGAAAATGATCGTAACGGATCGAAACACGTGTCAGGAAACTGATAAAAAAATCATGGAACAAAACAAGTGTTTTACTCCAACCATTTTGAATATATGGTTCCATCAAGAAAGTAGCAGAAGAAGTATTGCCTATCAACTACTGCAATAAATCAAAAATTATTTATTAAAGATAAATAATAAAATGTTAATCTAAAATTCTAACTACCTTTATGTAAATTTTGCAATTTTTGTATGTATTGATGTTTATAAGTTTATTATTTATTTTACCAAATAAATATTTATCTGGAAGGAATAAAATCTACTCATTTATTTTTTTAATTTCCATATGTTTTATAATATATATTTATTATATATTCTTTTATTTTGTAAATTTATATTTTTTGACAAATTCCAACTAATTTTAAATGAATTTAAGGTGACATTTAAAAGAAAGTAATCTAAGAAGAAACTTATTAAGCAACAAAAAAAAATGCCTCAAAAAATGGTAATACCTTTAAGAAATTTTGAGATAGAGAGAAACATCCTTATTGATTATAACAAAAACACAAATGTTTCTTTGCCTTTTTCTTCCTAGCTATCGATCATAGATCTTTCAGCCTGATTTCTCTTAACATATATTGTAGCTGCTTTTAGCCTTGTATTATATGAAGAGATAAGATGAATTCATGAATTGTGGTTTCGGTTGTGGTCTTGGATTTAGGGATTATGTTATAATTGTGTTCGATACAAAGGTGGTTTAGGATGTGGAGTATGTGGCAAATTTTGTGGATAGATGAGGCATTGATTAATTGGGGTAATTGGGATTTTTGATATAGTAGAATGTTAGATGAATTATTGAGGGGATTGTTAGGATACCGATCTTTCCCTTTGTAAATTCTTTAAAACGGAGAAACGGAGATTATGAAAAAGGATTACAGCGTAATCGAGCAAGGGACTGCAGATCAATTTGTATGTATGGACAGCAGTTTTTGTAGAGATTCCTTGACTTTTAAAGGTAAGAGTTCTGAAATGCCCTACCCTGTTTGTGATTTTCAATTTTACGTTTTGGGTATGGGTTTTGAGGGAGACTTTAGAATCAAAGGTTATTCCCAGATATTTACAAGTATAAAACTCTTAACACTCTTTCTTCAGAGGCTTATCGACTCAATTTAACAATGGTTTGCTAAATGGATTCAACTCTAATAAATCTCATCAATTTATTCCATTTCACGGGGCTAGCACATCTCCCTTCCATATAACCCTAACCAACTTTTTTCTATTTAGTTATTTTTTCAACTGTATCAATAATAATAATGGCGCCGAAAGCGAAAACACAACAGCTCTCTGATGAATGTAATACGTCAAAGAGTACGTAACATGGGTTGACTGCAAGTGCAACTACACGCAAACTGTATTATCAAGATATGTGGCACATTTGTGGACAGTTCATCTAATATTCACTGTAGATCAGACAAAACATAACCTCAGAAGATGCACAGCATGCCGGCAAGGATGTATTAATAAACCAGAAGGAACTGGAATACTTGAATTCTCAAGTTGTACCCTGAATAAACTCAATTTTCATCTGAAATCGCGCATTGGGGTTTTAAATGATATAATTAAATTATTAAGAATTAATAATAATTCTGACATTGTAGAGCCATCTGCAAACAAAAACAAAATGAATCTCGATCAAACTACAAATACTGTGGAAATCTGCAAAGAATCTTCGAAATGTAAGTAATTACTTTTGTATTATTCAATGTCTGTCAAGGTATTAGCTAGATAAGTAGTTGTTTCAAAAGTGATTTGTTCTTGTAGTCTTAATAAGACTCATTTGTTGTAGATTTTACGAAATATTTTCGTGTTTTTTTTCTAATTATTATAGAGATATTGTACTGTATTGTATAAAAAATATATCATATATTCATTTTTTCTTATTTTTTAAGGGAAAATTATCAATTTGTATTGGTATGAATCTAATTAAATTTTAGAAGATGTTTTTAATTAATCTGTTTAGCAAATTGTTTGTTATTGTTTTTTCTTTTTAATTTCTATTTCAATTTTTATTGAAACTGTTATGGTAAAGGCTTCTACTTCTTTATACATCATTATTCACAAATAAAACACTTTTAAACTTTGTATAACACGGACTTTATTAAGTGACTATTGTTTCTACAATTTTAAATTGTCATTTTCAAAATTAGCTCATTTGTCAAATTTTATTTCTAAAACAGTGTTTAAAGAGATTTTGTTTTTTAATTCCTAATATTATTTTTCAAAAAACTTTATTTTTGTTTCTTTAATAGACTTTTCAATTGTTTTTAAATAAATTTACCTTTCTCTTTGGGATTAATAAATATTTTATTTTAATTCTGATAGGTTTTATGTAGATCTAACTTTTCCTTTTGCCATTTATTTTTTTACTATTTAAAAAAAGCTGCATTTTTCCAAAGTTTTTAAATACTTTTTTCATTTTTCATTATTTTTGGTATAATATAATAAATTAATTGGATGAGTTACGTGAAGACAAACTTGATTATAAAATAAAGCACTAAAAACCTTTCTTCACACAGTTTATTTGAAATACCAAATATATATTTCGGACACAAAGTGACCATTATCCATGGTTTAATACTAATAATAATATAATAAATTCAAATCATTTAATTTTCAATTGTTTTTTTTTTAGGAAATTCTCATTGATTTCGTAATGTCAACTATTTAATCAATAATCATTTTTATTCAACTGTTTTTTTGTAGCATATTCTTACTTTATAATTTTAACTTTTGAGGAAATTTAAATTATTTTTCTTTGTTCTTAGCAAGTTTTTTGTTATTCTTTACGAATATATAATTTCTAGTAATTTGTAGACTTTTTTCTTTAAATGTCTTTAAAGCAAATTTCTAATTTTAAAATTTCGAGCTGAAAGACCATCGGTCGATATACAATGAAGTAGAAGAGCAGCATAAAAATTGTTGTCGTATTATTGTAAGACTACCTTCAATCAATATGTTTATCTCTCTCTCCTTATAATTTAAATTATTTAAAAAAATAAATGTTCAGCTGTCATTTAAATAAATTTCCAATTGTATTTAGCAATTTGTTTCTCAACTGGTTCAGAAAATTTTACTTTCCTTTCGATTCATTATAATTTTATATTTTAGTTCATTTCTAAAACTATTTTTGTCTTTATTGAATAATTTTCTCACTCAAAAAATCTTGATGAATTTATTTAACAATTTCTAAACGTTCTTAAGCATACAAAAGGACCACAATGCTAATTGACACCACCTTATGAGGAAAATAAAGTTCTTAAGACAAATTGTCAATGAAGTAAAGTGTCAAGCAAATTATCATTACAAAACTGTCTACGTTCTTCCTATAATCTGAAAATTAATTTATTTTTTAGAATTTTAATTGAATCTTGGGCAAATTTTGAACGATTTTGAAGTTTCAATTGTTCTTTTTGTTTTTTTATATTGAATTTTTTTGAAATTCCAATTTTTAATTAAAAGTGTTTTTAAGATTCCAACAAAAAATTCAATTCACGCCGGCTTATAATAAAAATTATAAAATATATAGAAAATAAGCATTCGTTTTATTTTCAGCAAAACAATTGACGAACGATATCTAGAAACAAAATGGCGACTCCCAAAACTCAAACTAAGCAAAATCAAATTGCATTCGGTGTTTATAAAAATTCTAAAATATTTAGTTTGCGTAAGATTATAATAAAAATTGTTAAATCTATAGAAAAAGAAAGAAAAAGAACATGTGTTCCATATTTCATCAAAAGAATTGACAGACGATATCTAGAAACAAAATGGCGACTCTTAAAACTCAAACTGAGGAAAATCAAAATGCATTGGGTGTTTATAAATATTGGAAAAAATTGAATTTGAGTTGGATTATAATACAAATTACAAAATCTATAGAGAATAGGTATGTGTTTGATATTTCATAAAAACAATTGACGTACGACATCTAGAAACAAGATGGTGGCACTCTAAACTCAATGTGAGGAAAATCAAAATTTTTTTGTTGTTTATAAAAATTGTAAAAGACTTCATTCTAGTAGAATTATCATAAAACTCACAAATTCCATACAAAATAAAAATAATTTTCATGTTTTATTGAAACAAATGGCATACGATTCCTAGAAACAAAATGGTGGCATACTAAACTCAACCTTAGGAAAGTTAAAATGTTTTCGTTGTTTATAAAAACTGTACAAGACTCAATTTTAGTGGGATTATAATGAAACTTATAAATTCCATACAGAATTAGTATGGGTTTCATATTTTATCAAAACAATTGGCAGACAATATCTAGAAACAAAATGGCGACTCTCAAATCTCAAACTGAGGAGAATCAAAATGCATTCGATGTTTATAAAAATTGTAAAAACTTCAATTCGCATGAGATTATAATAAAAATTACAAAATTCATATAAAATGAGCAAGAGTTTGATATTTTATTAAAACAATTGACATACGATATCTAGAAACAAAATGGTGGTACTCTAAACTTAATGTGAGGAAAATCAAAATGCATTCGTTGTTTATAAAAATTGTATAAGACTCAATTCGAATGGTATTATGATAAAACTTACAAATTACATACAGAATTAGTATGAGTTTCATATTTTATCAAAACAATTGACATATGATATCTATAAACAAAATGATGGCACTCAAAACTCAATGTGAGGAAAATCAAAATGCTTTCGTTGTTTATTAAAATTGTAAAAGACTCAATTCTAAAGGGATTATAATGAAACTTACAAATTCTATATAGAATTAGTACGAGTTTCATATTTTATCAAAACAATTGACACACGATATCTGCAAACAAAATGGTAGCACTCTAAACTCAATGTGAGGAAAATCAAAATGCATTCGTTGCTTATAAAAATTGTAAATGACTCAATTCTAACGGGATTAAGATGAAACTTAGAAATTATATGCAGAATGAGTATAAATTTCATATGTTATCAAAATAATTGACATACAATATCTACAAACAAAATGGTGGCACACTAAACTCAACTTAAGGAAAATTTAAATACTTTCGTTGTTTAAAAAATTGCAAACGACTCAATTTTAATAGGATTATGATTAAACTTACAAATTCTATACAGAATAAGCATTAGTTTCATATTTTATCAAAACAATTGGCATACGGTATCTAGAAACAAAATGGTTGCACACTAGAATGAATCTGAGTAAAATCAAAATGCATTCAGTGTTTATAGAGGTTACAAAAAAATGTTTTTTTGATGAATTTTGAGATTTTTTAGAGATTTATTTATTTGGGGCTCATCAGTGTAGGAAAATAGTATACAAGTATTAGTCGACCTCATATCTATCATTTTTCTCTAAGAATTAAATATTGTAATAAAACTAGTTAAAATAAAATTTTCTAAATGTTCGAGCAGAAGACGATTTAATTCTCCGGATGTATTCCGTCCCATCTCGTGAGTAAAACCTGTTGCATAATGTGTGGGTGTGCGTGTACCAGCAACAGTTGGGTCAAGGTCGCGCCAATTGATTTTCGTCCGCCCCGTGGAAGGGGGAATCCCCCGAACTCTGTTTGTTTTGCAGGTCTTTCTCATTCCATTACCCGCACCTGTTACTCCCCGCTTTTGCAGCTTTCAAGGCTGTCCCTTCCTTAATCACTAAACGCCGAGGCCCTTTTCTTTAAATTACATCCGCAGGAATTAAGTGCTAACTTTGATGTGTGCAAATGAAAAACGAAAGAACATGGGGAAAGGGATTACACTCCGATGCGAAAATCAATAGGGCGGAGATGGAAGTAATTAAATAGCCTTCCGGGTTGTTTACCTGATGACCGCTCAATTATTAAATTTTGTGGATTTAGTGCCGATTTGACCGGAACGGATTGATTGATGTGGCTTATAAGGGTTTCGAGTTTTTGACGGTAAACAAAACCCGGCGATAATTAATTCCTACAATATGATCAACTAAAAGCCCTTCTGTGTATTTATTTATACGAACATCCGTTAGTCGATAAATTAATTAACCAAATAATAATGTTGCGGATAGGCAATTATAATAGAAAAAAATAACCCTTGGTGAAAAAGTTGCAGACTTAATCGATTAGCTTTATAAATAGTTTATATGGAGAGAAAAAAAAGGTTTTAAAGTTGAATGCTTGTATAAAGTACAGAAGGGATTTGATTTTCCATGTGTCTGGCAAAAGACGACCTCACGTTTTCCAATTATGCAGGGGAACGTTACGACCGACCCTTTCTCGAGTAATTGCTTCTCTATCGTTCCAGTAATTATAACTTAATTACCAATTGTGTAAAGTATTCGTAGGTCGTTCGCAGTGGCTTTAATGTTCACCTCTTCGTCAGTTTTATGACGATGGCTTATTTCTGTTTTATGTTTAACATACGAAGATAATTGTACACTTATTTTAATATAAGTAATTATATATATATATATGATTATAATTAGTATCTAAATATATTTTAATTGTTCTTTTCATGTTTATACTAATTTCCTACATTTTTTTTAACTGAGATTTAAGATGTCTATTTAAATTTTTAATTTCTTGTTTGTGTAAATAATTAACTAAAAATAAATATAAATATTTTTGAGGTAAGAGATAAAAATTACCTTAAAATAACAATTATATATTATTTTAGTATAATTCTTTACTCCAGATTTTTTTAATACTATCTCTGAAATGTGTTATTATAACGTAAAAAATTCTATATTTAAGAATGTGTTTATTATTTCGCGTTAATCAACTGGAAGGAAATAATTTATATCCGAACCAGCAAACTTGATTACAGACGCCACCGTCGTAACTGTAATTAAAAACGATAAATCTTTAGGAAGGTAATTCAAGCAACAACAAAAAAAAATGTATAAATCTAACAGGTCGAGGACGTCCAAAGGCAATAATAACTCATTTCGTGCGACCTTTAATGTTATTTACTTACACTGGGAATTCGCATTAATTTAGACGTAGATACTGAAGTAATTTAATTATATCTTATACTTATCTTTGTTTATGATTTATACATCCAGACTAATCAACTTAAATATTTTTATTAAAATTAATATTTTGCTATCTGTATTTATTACTTATGGTTTATAAGTATTTTATTAAACTTGCTTTATAATATAATTCTTAAAAGATTAAACAAAATTAAACAATTTCGGCAAGCAAAGTAAAAGGAGGAGTTCACTCTTGAAGAATGTTTTTCTACTGTAACCTGTAAGTCCTTTCCTTCACTTTTTCATCATACACAAACTCAGCTTCTAATACTTATTGTATATTCAAGCAAAATAATCATAATTTCGATGAATAAAATTCTCACTTAATCCATGATGAAACATTTTAATGTTAGTTAACCTTCCAATTAATCCTAATTTCTTCTAATTTAGTAAATATTGTTACTTTGACATTGTCAAAAAAAGCAACATATATATCTCTCCTCCCATCTTCTCTTATCTACTTTCTATAATCCCCTTCCTTAACTCGTCTTACATTTACTCTTCACTGTTAACTATCTACAGCAACCTTTCAAAGTCTGTCTTTATTCTTCTTCCATATTCTCTTATCCATCAATTTCATTATTTTCTTGTCTACCTTCTGTAATATAATTCCTGTTGTAGACATTATTTTTTTATTGATGGTTAATGTTTTAATTACAGGCGAGCAATTGCAATCGACGTTTTACTACAATTTGATCAGCGTCGTCGTAATTCTGATAATGGCGATGGTCTTCCTGACCGCCATGAGTTACCAATGCGCGGCCACCTGGAAATGGATCAAGGACAAGACCTGCAAGGATTACTCGGTGAAGGACTCCCAGGTGACGATACAACCGGCGATACGAATCAGTCACTCCCTGCCGGACTTGCAGACCGAACCCTTAAAACAGGAATACGTACAGGAACATAAGGATAATAAAAAGGCAAGTATGTCTTTGTATTTAATATATGTATCAAATAAAAATGCAATTAATTAAATGTTATTATTATTAATAGTTCCAGTTAAAAAATTATCTAAGTTTTTAAGTCTTCAACATATTTATAAAATAATAGTAATGTCCATGACTGACAAATTTATCACTTGTATTCCGTCTTTATCTTCGGTCTGAGGTCTTCTTCAAAAACGTTGATAATGGCAAACAAGAACGTTGCTTTAGAGCAGAGATGCACAGACTTATTAAGACTAGGGGCCACTCGGGCAAATCATGAACTGATGGCGGGCCGCCAGAAGTGTAGGTAATTAAAGACAATAAATAATTGATAATAATGTATTAAAATTAAAAAGGAATTTATTAATTTGAATCGTGGCACTGCATAGTGCTTACAATCTTTTTTATATTTGGCTCAAATTTACTTGTAGCAACACGTAAAACTGCTTCCAAACTTTCATTTGCAAGGCGGTTTCTATTTTTGGTTTTATTATTATTAAGTATTGAAAAAGTTTGTTCACATATATAGGTAGAACCAAATAAGCTGGCACATTTCAGAGCGTTTATGCGCAACTCTTTGTACATATTTTTATCAATGCAGCGGTAAAAGTTCAGCAAGTCTCCTTCGTTGAATTTGTTGCGTAAATCTTCGTCGTTTTGAATGTCGATAATTTCTAACTGCATTGACTCTGGCGCATTTTCAACTGAAATCGTGAAAGGATTGCTGAATATGTCCAACAGAGGTTTCACTTTTTTAAACTCCGAAAATCTGTCTTGAAAAGATTGAATCAAAATATCTAGCTTTTCTACATAACTGAAATTAATCGCAGTTTTGTTGAATTTTTCAGCCATTTTCTTATAATTCGGAAAATGATTGTAATTTCCAGAATTCAATTGCGATCTGAAAAGTGTCAGCTTGCATTGAAAGGATGATACATGAGCGTAGAGCTGGGATATCAGTTGATTTTTGCCTTGAAGCCGTGTGTTCAAGACATTCAAATGATTTGTAATGTCAACTAAAAAAGCCAAATCACACAACCAATCAGGATTTTTAAGTTCCGGGACATCCCTTTGCTTTTCCGCCAGAAATATTCCAATTTCTTCTATTAAATTTAGAAATCGTTCCAGTGTCAATCCACGACTTAGCCACCTTACTTCTGTATAATACAGTAAATCTCCATATTCGCTTTCGATGTCATCAAGGAATTGTTTGAATTGCCTGTGATTGAGTCCTCGTGATTTTATGAAATTTACAGTCGAAACTACCACTTTCATGACATTTTGAAATTCAATTTGTTTAGCACAGAGGGCTTCTTGGTGTATAATGCAGTGAAACTGCATGAGATCTTCAGCCTTTATGTTTTTTTCTTGCAGATGCTTTTTCAGCAAAGTAACTAGCCCGGAATTGACACCAATCATCGAAGGAGCACCGTCAGTCGCAACTCCCGATAATTTTGATAAGTCCAAATCAGTTTTTGAACGCTCATCCAAAAGTACATTGAGTATATCAACTCCTTTGGTTTGACCTTTCAATGAACACATTCCTAATAACTCTTCTACGACTTCAAAATCTTGAGTAACACCTCGTATGAATATTAGAAGTTGAGCTGTGGAACTAATATCAGTGGATTCGTCGAGTGCTAATGAAAAAAATTCAATGATCTTAGTTTTTTCAGTTAATTGTTCCGCAATATTACCTGACAAAGACATAATTCGTCTTTGGATGGTCATACGATTCAGTTGAATTTTCTCAAACTTTTTTGCTGCTTCTGGACACATTTTCTTAGCGGCAATTTCTATGCATTCTTTTACAAAATCCCCATCATTGAAGGGGCGACTTCGCTTTGCTATCATTCGAGAAATTTCATAACTAACTTCTGTAGCTGTTTCTGAATCTTCAATGGGTTTTCTAAACATAGCTTGCTGACCCGTAAGCTCCCGTTTTAAAGACAACATTTTTTGCTTTCTTAATTCGCCTGTAAACTTGGTAAAAGAAGGATGCTGCGTTTCATAGTGCCTTTTTACATTATATTCCTTTGCAATTGCAACAGAATTCTTGCAAATTAAACAAACGACTTTGTTATGCAACCATACAAAAAAGTATTTCTCAGTCCAAATTTCTTGAAATTGCCGATTTTCATCTTTAACCTTACGTTTTTTACTAGGTCCTGGCTTGTCCATGTTGCGTTCTAATCCTGGCTAGGATTAACACAGCACCTAAAAACAATTACAGTACCTACTTAAATTACCCATCCTTTTTAAATTATCAAAAATAATTGATTAAATAGGTAGGGAAACACTTATTAATAATAGAGTTTTACTTACGATTTCACAACACAATTATACACGGCACTTGACGGTTAACACTGCAACAGGAAATCTACGTTGAATGTGGATCAAAATATATGACACCGGCTAGTGGAGTACAACTATTGCCTTCCAAAACCTCTATTAAACTCACAGAACACTAATACACCTAGCGGCGATTAAACGTGGCTTTTATACCGCGCGTATAGAGTCGAAAACTGTCTGGAGAAATCTCGAAACCGACTCTGGAAGCTTCGAGTCGTGTACTATCTACGCGAGCGATCGTCATCGCGCCGCCGGCTGCCGCGCTTCTTCAAGCAAACGAATTTAACCGAGATCAGCACGAACATTACCGACCGCTGTTACCGACGACGCACGTACGGCGCACCGTAATAGCGCGCGCGCGAGATTCAAATTACTTTTCGAACATATTTTTTTTGGTTTTATTCTGGTATAGAATTCAATATTTTTAGAATGTACGAGAGTATTATTTTTGCTGTCGGCGGGCCACCGGTATTCGACCGGCGGGCCGCATGCGGCCCGCGGGCCGCGGTCTGTGCATCCATGCTTTAGAGAATAATAATGAAGACGAGAAACACTTCTTTTATATATATTTAGCCGTTTATTTTCTGTCTTCTGTCTTCTGTCTTCTGTCTTCTGTCTTCTGTCTTCTGTCTTCTGTCTTCTGTCTTCTGTCTTCTGTCTTCTGTCTTCTGTCTTCTGTCTTCTGTCTTCTGAAGTTCCCAAATATGTGTAGGGTGGGTGGGTGTCTTCTATCCCACCCTATAGTCAATAAAATATTAACAAAGTTCTGCTCAATTAATTATTTTCTGTTGTCTATATACAATATTCAAATGTTTTTGAGTTTTCAATGCTTTGATTTTTAATTATACGTTTCGTTTATTGTAAATGGATGGGAGGGTGGGATAGAGGCCACCCACCCACCCTACATATATTTAGAAACGCAATACAACACACTGCTTACGTTTTATTTTAATCATTTTTACAAAAAGTAATTTCAATTTAACTGCGAAATAAAACACGATTTGTAATGATTGATTTCATAAATATGTAGGGTGGGTGGGTGGCCTGTATCCCACTCTGTAATCAGTAAAACATTAACAAAGTTTTGCTCAATTCATTATTATCTGTTGTCTATATACAATATTCAAATGTTTTTGACTTTTTCAATGCTTTGATTTTTAATTATACTCCTTTTATGATAAATGGGTTGGAGGGTGGGATAGAGGCCACCCACCCACCCTACATATATTTAGGAACTCAACACAACACACTGTTTACGTTTTCTAGAAATTATTTTTTCAAAAAGTAATTTTAATTTAACTGCAAAATAAAACAAGATTTGTATTTATTGTTTTCCTAAATATGTAGGGCGGGTGGGTGGCCTCTATCCCACCCATAAATCAGTAAAATATTAACAAAGTTTTGCTCAATTAATTATTTTCTGTTGTCTATATACAATATTCAAATGTTTTTCACTTTTTCAATGCTTTGATTTTTAATTACACGCCTCGTTTATCGTAAATGGATTGTAGGGTGGGATAGAGGCCACCCACCCACCCTACATATATTTAGAAACTCATTACAACACACTGCTTACGTTTTCTTCTAATAATTTTTACAAAAAGTAATTTCGATTTAACTGCGAAATAAAACACGATTTGTAATGATTATTGTCGAAAATATGTAGGGTGGGTGGGTGGCCACTATCCCACCCACCAATCAGTAAAACATCAGCAGGGTTTCGATGAATAAATTATTATCTAGTGTCAATATACAATATACCAATGTTTTTTTTTATCTTCCAATGATTTAATTTTTAATTATACGCCTCGTTTGTGACGAATGAATTGGAGGGTGGGTTAGAGGCCACCCACCCACCCTAAATATATATGAAAACAATAATTACAAATCGTGTTTTATTTTGCAGTCAAATTAAAATTACTTTTTGTAAAAATGATTAAAAGACGTTTTCTTTTAATAATTTTTACAAAAAGTAATTTCAATTTAACTGCGAAATAAAACACGATTTGTAATGATTATTTTCGAAAATATGTAGGGTGGGTGGGTGGCCACTATCCCACCCTCCAATCAGTAAAACATCAGCAGGGTTTCGCTGAAAAGTAATTTTAATTTAACTGAAAAATAAAACACGATTTGTAATTATTGTTTTCATAAATATGTAGGGTGGGTGGGTGGCCTCTATCCCACCCTCCAATCAGTAAAACATCAGCAGGGTTTCGCTGAATAAATTATTATTTTTTGTCAATATACAATATACCAATGTTTT
Organism: Ontholestes murinus; assembly: GCA_963969525.1. NCBI lineage: Eukaryota > Metazoa > Arthropoda > Insecta > Coleoptera > Staphylinidae > Ontholestes > Ontholestes murinus. The sequence goes on along the minus strand of OZ018395.1, from coordinate 64,728,347 downwards.
TTTTTTAATTTTTCGAATGATTTGATTTTTAATTATACGCCTCGTTTATGGTGAATGAATTGGAGGGTGGGATAGAGGCTACCCATCCACCCTACATATATTTAGAAACTCAATACAACACACTGCTTACGTTTTCTTTTAATCATTTTTACAAAAAGTAATTTCAATTTGACTGCAACATCAAACACGATTTATAATCATTGTTTTTGAAAATATGTAGGGTGGGTGGGTGCCCTCTATCCCACACTCCAACCAGTAAAACATTAACTAATTTTGCTAATAAAAGATATCTGTTATCTATATACAACATTACAAATGTTTTTTTTTATTTTTCCAATGCTTTGATTTTTAATTATACGCTTCGTTTATCGTAAATGAATTAGAGGGTGGGATAAAGGCCACCCACCCACCCTACATTTACTTAAGAACTCAATACAACACACTGCTTACGTTTTCTTTAAATCATTTTTACAAAAAGTAATATTAATTTAACTGCAAAATAAAACACGATTTGTAATTATTGTTTTCATAAATATGTAGGGTGGGTGGGTGGCCTCTATCCCACCTTCCAATCAGTAAAACATTAACAGGGTTTCGCTGAATAAATTATTATCTATCGTCAATATACAATATACCAATGTTTTTTTTAATTTTTCAAATGATTTGATTTTTAATTATACGCCTCGTTTATGGTGAATGAATTGGAGGGTGAGATAAAGGCCACCCTCCCACCCTACATATATTTAGTAACTTAACACAAAACACTGCTTACGTTTCCCTTTCATCATTTTTACAAAAAGTAATTTTAATTTAACTGCAAAATAAAACACGATTTGTAATTATAGTTTTCATAAATATGTAGGGTGGGTGGGTGGCCACTATCCCACCCTCCAGTCAGTAAAACATCAGCAGGGTTTCGCTGAATAAATTATTATCTATTGTCAATGTTTTTTATTTTTCCAATGATTTGATTTTTAATTATATGCTTCGTTTATCGTAAATGGATTGGAGGGTAGAATAGAGGCCACCCACCCACCCTACATATATTTAGGAACTCAACACAACATACTGCTTAAGTTTCCTTGTAATCATTTTTACAAATAGTTATTTTAATTTAACTGCAACATAACACACAATTTGTAATGATTGTTTTCATAAATATGTAGGGTGGGTGGGTGGCCACTATCCCACCCTCCAATCAGTAAAACATCAGCAGGGTTTCGCTGAATAAATTATTATCTATTGTGAATATACAGTATACCAATGTTTTTTTTTCAATTATTTGATTTTTAATTATACGCCTCGTTTATGGTGAATGAATTGGAGGATGGGATATAGGCCACCCACCCACCCTACATATATTTAAAAACTCAATACAACACACTGCTTACGTTTTGTTTTCAATCATTTTTACAAAACGTAATTTTAGTTTAACTGCAAAATAAAACACGATTTGTAATTATTGTTGTCATAAATATGTAGGGTGGGTGGGTGGCCTCTATCCCACCCTCCAATCAGTAAAACATCAGCAGGGTTCCGCTGAATAAATTATTATCTATTGTCTATATAAAATATACCAATATTTTTTTAAATTTTCCAATGATTTGATTTTTAATTATACGTCTCTTTTATGATGATTGAATTGGTGGGTGGGATCCATCATTAAGAGTAACTGGTGATAAATTTAATATAAAAGTTGTATCTGTTAAAATCTTCATGTATATTTTATAAGTTGGAGGGTGGAATAATTGACACCCATCCACCCTACATGTGAACATAAAATTTACAAGTAAAACCCTATTTTATATTTTCAAAACACATCAAAACTAACACTGCGATTTAATTTTTAGAAACAAAAGCAGTGATGGTGATTGAAGTAGCTGCGTACATGTAGGGTGGGTGGGTGGCCACTATTCCACCCTCCAAACTGTAAAACATACGCGAGGGTTGTATCGAAATATTTTTATTATAATCCAATGTTATAAAAGTTTTATTTTTTTTTCATAAGGTGGAAATTAATTTTTTTATTAAAATTCACTGAGTTTATGTACATACATACATCATTTTCAAAATTTTGAAAGAAAATTATTTCTATATTTCTGCCTTTACTACAAACAAGGTGGCGTTGGTTTAAAAAAAATGCTTTGAAGAAGTGCAATAGGTGATAAAAACTCTTCTAAAATTTGTACCTTTTGGGGTATTTTATTAATAATTACTGTGTATATTTATACATATATTTTCTTTAAGATTATTTAAAAAAAAAATCTCTGTTATTTTTACTAGCAACGAGATGGCGTTGATATAAAAACAAAAATTTGCTTCGAGTATTTGTATTTTTTTTTCTTCTTCTTCTTCTAAAATTTGTATTTTTAGTAGCATTTTACTATAATAAACAATGTTCATTTATACTTATATTTCCTTTAATATTTTGGTAGGAAATCTTTGTTATCTTTACTAGGAACAAGATGGCGTTGATTTAAACAAAAAAATTCCTTCGAGTAAGTGTGATACGTTACAAAAACTCTTCTAAAAATTTTATTTATTGTAATATTTTATTAAAATTCCTTGTGTTTATTTAAAAATGTCACTTCTTCAAGATTTTGAAAGAAAATCTTTGTTATTTTTCTTAGGAATAAGATGGCGTTGGTTTAAAAACAAAACTTACTTGGAGTAAGTGTAATAGATGATACAAACTCTTATAAAAATTGTTTCTGTTAAAAGATTACATTAAAATTGTCTGGATTATTTAATAAACATATTTTTTTAAAGATTTTGAAAGAAAATATTAGTTATCTTCATTACAAACAAGATGAAGTTTTATTTAAAAAAAAAAGATTATTTCATGTTCTAAAAAATATTCATTATTTCGTATAAATGAGAAATTATTTAGTAAAACCCTCGTGCATGTTTTAGCAATTTGAGGGTGGGATAGTGGCCACCCACCCACCCTACATATATATTAAATTTCAAACTCAAACACTGTTTTAGAGTTTTAAAACATATCAACACTAACACTGCGATTATTTTTTTGGAAACAAAAGCAGTGATAGTAATTGAAGTAGCTGAGTATATGTAGGGTGGGTGGGTGACCTCTATCATACCCTTCAATCTGTAGAACATAAGCGAGGGTTGTATAAAAACAATTTTTATCTTTATCAAACTCATTCCAAAATTTATTACAAAAATCGTATTTATTGTAATATTGTATTGAAAATAATTGAGTAGTTTTATTAGAAAATCTTTTTAAAGAAAAAAAAAGAAAAAATCCTTATTATTTTTATTGCAAACAAAATTGCGTTGGAATTAAAACAAAATTTCATTTGAATAAGTGCGAGTAGTTGACAAAAACTCTTATAAAAATTGTATCTATTGAGAGATTACTATAAGAAATCACTTTATTATGTCATAAATATTAAGATTTTGAAAGAAAATCTTCTTAAACATTACCACAAACTAGATGGCGCTTGTTTAAAAAGTAGAAATTCTAAAAATTGTATTTATTTTAATATTTTATTAAAAATCACTGTGTTTATTTCAAAATATCACTTCAAGATTTTGAAAGAAAATCTTTGTTATTTTTACTAGGAATAAGATGGCGTTGGTTTAAAAATAAAACTTACTTGGAGTAAGTGTAATAGATGATACAAACTCTTATAAAAATTGATCTCTAGATTATTTTATAAACATAGTTCTTCAAAGATTTAGAAAGAAAATCTTTGTTATCTTAGCTTATTTTAGTCTTTAGTAAAATCGACCTGTCAAATAATTATTCCTTTTGTAATTTTACTTGACCAATAAAGATTTGGATTTGAATCTGAATTTGAATTTGACGTTTGTTTAAAAAGTGGAGCTTCATTCATGTAAGTGTGAAAAGTTAATTTTTTAATTCTTAATCTACTGCAGTATTCTTTGCCAATTGTAATATTTTACCAGCTGCATTCTATCATTTACATCTACGTTCTATTTTCTGCCATTATGTAGTCTTCTGTTATTTAAAATTTCTAATACAATCGTCTGTTTTCTATACCTTACTTTGTTTTCATCTGCCATTTGCTATCGTTTGTCCGACATCTTCTACCATCCTCGGTCTTCAATCATCTACCATCTTTTGTTGTTTTTGTTTTTTCCTAAAGCATATATTTTCCTCAGCCTCTGAACTCTAGCATTTTTTTCTATTCCTCTACTGTATTTCCTGTTATATGGCTTTTGATATCTTCGATCTGTTTTTTATCTATTATTCTTTCAGTCTTCTACCATATTTTGGCCTCTATCAATTGATGACACTATTTACCATATATCTTCTGTTATATTCTATTATATGCCCTCTATCATCCAGTAATATGGGTCTGAGTGGAAGAACACGGCGTGAACTCCGACCACATGTTCTCTAATCTAAATTGTTAAGTAGTTAAATACATATATTAATTGTTTTTTTTAAGTGAAGATGTAAAGAAATAACAATAATCAATAAATCTATTATACTTTGATTTCAATCCTTTACCATTTTCTACTCTTATCAACTGCAATTTTCTGTTCTCCGTTTTTCGGATTTATTTTTTACCCTTTATCAACATTTGAATACTTATATCATAAAGTCTATTTAGGTTAAATTTTTCTCTGCCTTTAATCTCCTATAATCTGTTATTTATGTATTAGAATTATCTGAACTCTGTTTTATCTAAAATATTTTGCCATCTGCTCTTATTCATGTCACTCTATCTACCTAATTAATTTTTAATTAGTCGTCTTCGGTTATCTCTTTGCTGCATCTTCTATTATCTGTTAGTATTGTACTGTATTTTTAACTACCTTGTTTGATTTTCTGGCATTTTCTATCTTTAGTCTTTATAATCGACTCTTAGCATTATTCTTCCTAATTCCATATTCCATTTTCCTTCTTTTTTAGCCTTCTACAATCTTCTGTTATTTATCCTCAGCAATTATATAAACACTGCCTAATCTAAAATATTGCGCCATTTTTTCTCTTCTTTATTTTCTATCATCCTCTTTCTTCAGTCTAATAATATCATTTTCTTCTTTCTATAAACTACGTTTCCCTGTTTTCTGTTTGCTGTATTTATCTTCTGCCATTTTATAACTGTCTCTTGCGTTCTTTTCCTCAGATTCTATTTCTAATTGCTTTCAGTATTCTCCAATCTTCGTTTCTCTATCTACTGTGAACTTCTGAAATTTGTCTTCTCAAATAATTATCTATATTTATTCATTATATATCGTCTATTTTCTTTCATTCTCTATCTACTCTTCTTCTTTTCACTACCTACATCTACTAAATATTTCGCCATATGTTTCCTGCCATCTTCTGCCCTTTGTTTTCTATAATATTCTGTCTTTAGTCTTCTACTCTCTTATTATCTTTATGTATTGCAATCTTCTAAACTATGTTTTGCTCATAATTTAAAAGTTGAAAAACATTTCGCAAATCTATAACTATGAGAATACATTTTATCATCTTTTGTTCCCTACCAACTTCAATTTTCTATTCTCTGTTTTCTGTATTTGTCTTCTGCTATGTTTATACGTGTTCTGTCTTCTTCTTTCCTCCTTCTATTATTTTACTGTTTTTAATTCTTGCGATCTTCTATACTCTATTTACTGTAATCTCTGAACTCAGCCTTTTAAATATTTTGTCATATTTCATTCTATCGTGCTTCAGTCTTCTACTATTTTCAGTTCTTCGTCAACTGTAATTTTCTGTTTTTCGTCTTCTATTATCTTTTTTCCTATATCATCTGACTTTAGCCTTTAAACATGTTCCATTCCTTACCTACTGTTCTCTTTTGAATATTTTGCCATCTGTGTTTAATCATAAGGATTGTGGTGACTGTTACTACGTGGTAATTCATGATAAACACTTAACTAACGCACTTACTATGTAAGTGCGTTAGTTAAGTGTTTATCTGTGTTTATTTTTAATATTCCTTTATTTGTTTTATATCATCCTTTATATTCAATTTTCTCTAATAACTCTATGTTCACTGCTTTCTACAATATTTTGTTGTTTATTATCTGTCAACTTATAATTTCCAAGTGCCATTTCATGTCTTTTAACATGATTTTCCTGATATTTTCTGTTTTCCAACTGCTACAATATTAAATTCTCTGTATTTCGCCATAAATCGTCTACGATCTTCGACTTTTGCGATTTTCGGTCGTATATCTTCTATTAGCTTTTGTTTTCATTTTTCTGTGGTTTTCCATTTTGTATCTACTAAAATCTTTAGTTCTCTGTCTTCTGTAATATTTCACCACTTGTCTTCCTCTATCTTCTGGAATCCTTTGTACTTAGTCTTTTGCTATTCTATATTTTACATTTATTGCAATCTTATTTCTTTTATCTGTTGGAATTCTTTATTTTTTGTTATAGGCTAAAATATCTACACCTTTTATTAAATGTTGTATATATTAAAAAAATTGAAAATTAGTTAATCATAGTTAAGAAAGTTTAATGAATATTTTAAATTAATTGTCATCCTTGGCATCTTGTGTCTTCTATATTCTGCGCTATATTCTACTAGTTACTTTCTTCCTTTCCCTATCTTATGTAACCTATTTTCTGCTAACTTCTTTCATCTATTTATTTTACTCTTTCATCTTGAACTATCTTCTAATCTGGTCCTTTTTTATCCTAAATATTATCTTTCATTCTATTTAACTCATAGTTTTTTCTGTTCAATTCTGCTTTCCGTTTGCTGTAATCTTCTAAACTAACTGTATTATTTTCTGTAAAATTTTGTTTTCCATCTCACGCCAATTTTTGTTCAGTTTTTATTTTGTTTTTATCCTCCATGCTTCTAACAACTTTTGTTTTGTGACCATAATTTGCACTTTGCCTCCTGTTAGAAGTTGTCTCTTCAGTGTCTCTGTCCTTTGTCAGAAATTTGCATTAAACGAAAATAAGACCAAAAAGTGGCGAAATATGGAATATAGAATGTGATAGAAGATATTATAGAATGTGGAAGATTCTTAATATCTTCTATCACATTCTATATTCCATATTTCGCCACTTTTTGTTCTTACTTCCGTATCATCTGTTTAATGCAAATTTTTGCCCTTTAACTTTAGCCATCTACTGTCTAGTATTCCTCTTCTTATCTTTGTCTAATGCCATCTTAAATTCTACGTATTTTTGTCAGTCTTTCTGCTTTCCTTTTATGTCCTATCTTTATCATATTGTCAATTTTATACTCTATCACATAAGTCACAAGTATCCATATTCTATATTTTCATCTTATGTTTCTTATATCTTATTTCTTTTCCATTCTCTAATCATCTTTGATCTATTTTCTGCTATTTTTCGTTGCTTATCTTCTGTCAATATTTATTCTTATATTTTATCATCATCTGCTCTCTTTCTTCTGTCATATTTAGTCCTCCATTCATTGACAATTATTATTAATCCTCTGTTCTTAGTCTTATAGTATTTTTTGCCCTTCGTATTCTGTTCTAATATTAATATTTTAAATAAAACTGGGCCGTATGTTTTACCAATTGGAGGATGGGATAGAGGCCACCCACCCTACATATGCATTTAAAATTTAGTTACGGATCGTGTTGAAGTTTGCTGAAAATTTAAGAATAAATCCGTTGGTGTCAGTAAAAATGTTAACGGTAAGAATTTAGTGTGAACCATAAATGTCTTCTACATACCCCCCAAGCAATGAAATAGCAATACTGACACTGATTTTTTTCTTTCTGTCATCAAGTTTTGTTCAGTTGTTGATATTTTTAGCACTTGAAGGAATCTTACTTTTAAAATATTTCATAATCATTTATTTAATGCTCTCAATCGACTTTTGCTTCTCTAAGAAACACATATTTGAGGTCCTATTCATACATTTCTATCCTTCTCTTCATTTGCACGTCTGAATCTGGCTTATATTTGAATATTTCTATCATATAGTTTATTTGCGAACCCTTCTCGTCACCTAGGACCTGCAAATACTTCTTGTCTTCTTGATATATGGGGATGTATATATTTTTGCTTTACTTCTATGTTTCTTCCTCGTTCATCATATTAATAACTTCTGCATTTTTTATTAAACTGAACATAGAGTTGAAATGATAGATAATTTCATTGATTTTAAACTATAAAAAAAACATGATCTATAAAAATTCGACAAATGTTATCTATTCAAAGTTTCTAGAGAATTTTCGTACAAACACCTTGAATTCCGGCAATCCATCAGCGCCTCTATTATTCAGGGGGGTGTATTATTATTATTCGGGATAATTTACGGAACGTATTTATTAGTAACGAGGGTCTGGTTACGAGAGATGATTTCCAGGAACATCATCGTTAATTTGTTTAATAACATAGGCACTATTATGCGTATAATTAGGATCGTTTTGTTACGAAACTAATTCAGTTATGTTATGATTATTGTTCGCAAATCCTCAACGTAATTAAAAATTTTTATATCTAATTAATAACAAGTGTCTTCAATATTTAAATTATTTGTTTCTTGCTTGGAGAAAGTGCTGTATCGTACGATACAGTCTGAATGACAAATAACACACTGGAGACTCTAGAAAGTGCAAAAATTATAAGTTAGAGAAGATGCTTGATGAACATTTGACATAAACGCAGAAAGAGCTTGCAAAACAGAAAGGAGTAATCAAGTAAATGATTTTGAAACACCAACATAAGAAGAGAAAGATCCAGAAAGAAGGCCAGCGGGTTTCTCATAAACTTACTGAAGTTAACAAAAATCAACCAGTGGCAGTCTTGGCAAAAATGTTGTATCGTACGATGCGTGTGCATTTTGGTTTGAGCGATTTAAAAGTGGTGATTTCTATCTGAATGACATATAACGCCTCGGAGGCCCTAGAAACTGCGACAACGATGAGTTGGAGAAGATGCTCGCTGAAAATTTGGCATAAACGCATAAAGAGCTTGAAGAACAGCTAGAAGTAATCCAGTAAATGATTTTGAAACACCAACATGAGATGGGAAAGATCCAGAAAGAAGGTCTGTCTTTCTCTGCTAAATAAACATCGTCCAAAAACTTTCTTGCGAAAAATCGTTATGAGCGATGAGAAATAAACACTGAATAACAATCTAAAACACAGAAAGTTATCAGTAAATCCCGGCAGATCATCACAATCGCTTCAGAAAGAAGGTTCTTCTCTGCATTTGGTGAGATTTGAACGACGAATATTCTGATTGAAACATTTAATTTGCTTTCTTTTCAAATAAACCTTGAATGTAGCTGAAACAAGTTGTTCATTAATACACCTAATATTAAAGTATTTCCTTCAACATTAAACTAGAAAAAAGGCATAGTTCTCTTTTAAACTCGTCACACAATTACCGAGCGACTTACGGGCTTCAATAATAAATGGTAAAGTTACTTTAAAAAGAAACGCTTCAATAATGGAACTGGAAGGATCCGCACTGGTGAATTAGAGCGAGTATCGATTCCGTCTAATATCACCGCCGCTATTGTTTATAGGTTTTATTTTTTTAATATTCCAGCGAAGGGCGGTATCGATTTACACAGAGAGAACGCAATTTCATCAAAGCCACCGCGGCGCTACACTCTTGGGAGACATACCGGCGTAATCGAATCGGAAGTAAATTATTTAGAATGATTGATCGCGCTATGTGCGGTGGTTGAAACGAACGGGGGCGAAATATTGTTAAAATTTTAACGATAGGTAATGCCTATTAATAATAAACTATTTTTATTTTCATCGTACAGCAAGATTGATTTCAGGAAACAATTTATAGCTTAAAGCATTCCTTATTCTGTTCATAGTTTAATATCTTAGATATTTAATTTACTTTTAAAATTCACATTTGCTTTTTTTGTAATACAATTTATTTATTACATTTTTTTTATTATTATTCTTAGATGAAATAAATTAATTTTCATTAAATTAATTTTGGAGTCATTTTTTTTATAGATTACGTCCAAACACGATAACATCTTTTGCATCTCAGCGTCTAATCTGGATGGATGCGATTCGAAGGGCTTTATTCTCGTAATTTACAGTAAAACAAGACGATGGGTTTTTCGCCCTATCGCCAGCGACTCGTCTCGCGAAAACGCTTAATTGATCCATAACTTTTCGTTAAAGGCACCTTTAAATTTCAGCGATGCTAATCTCCTAAAAGCAAAACATCGCTTAAATCATGATGATAATAATAATAATTATGATGATGATGATGGAAGGAAGGATTGATTTCATGCCCGTTCGTTATCTGATAATGAAAGGTTTATAATCGTCTTTATTAGGAGAATTAACATGAATCGCCGAACATCGAGTGCTTTTAAATCAATTTTCTTAATAATTATAAAAAGAAGATCAAATCGCCACGTAGCTAAAAAAAACAGGCGATAGAGTATTTTTATTGTTGAATTTACATGTTTTATAACGATCTTTATATAATTTTTAAACTATAAAGAGATTCATAAATTAATGAAATCTAATACTTTTATGAGCCATTATTTGAAATTTATGGAAAATAGTTCAATGGTGTTTAAAAATATTAATCTTACTGTTGGTTTTAACAAGTTTAAAAATATAAATATAAAAGCTCAATTGTTTTTGCCAATTATTTTTGTGGGAATATTCAATTTATAATATGTCGTGGATTTCAGTTATATTATAAACGAGAATTTAAAAACTTCACCTATTTTTTCTAAGGCAGATTTAAACTGCTGTTTGACACAAATTAAAATTTAATCAGTTTTTTGAAAAAAAATTCAATTGTTTTTCCTAATTATTTTAGGAAGCATTTTTAATGGTTTTTTTATAATCTTGTTTTTGGAAATTTTAACTAATTTTTTGAAATTTTTGTCTTGTAATTAAAAAAATTTCAACTGTTTTTTTTTTACTTAAATTGCTGTTTTACAAGAATTTCAAAATATTACATTTCATTTGTTTTTAGGCTAATTTCGACGGTTTGTTTAGGTTTTAATGATAATTTTGCTGCTTTATTTATTTACTTTTGTTTTCTGAATTTGAAATGTTCTTTCTTACTTTCGTAATTTTTAACCCTTTTAGCATATTTTATGTATTTTTTTGCCAGATTATAAGTATTTTTAAGACATTTCAAATTCATTTGTTTTTAACTTTCAACTGTTTCCTTGTAAGTTCTGTCAATTTCAACTGTTATATTTTTGCAATTTCTATTAATACCAACTGTTTTCTATTCTAAAATAAATTTAGCCTAAATTAATTATTGTAATATCACTTGATGATTAAAAAAAAAATAAAAAAATAAATTACGAATTGTCAATATCAACTGTTTTTTTATCAGATTAAAAAACATTTAAGACAAATTACAACTGTTTTTATTGTATTTTTTAAAAATGTTTTTATTTTAAAATTTCTGGTCAACTTTGCAATTTCAATCAATTTCAACTATTTTTAAATGCAATTAAAACAAAACTTATATTTGTTTATTTCTTTTTTTGTTGTCAATTTTTTTTTTTTTTTTGGAAAATATTTCATTTTTAATTGTTTTTTAATTTATTTCGATTATTTAGTAATACTCAAATATTTATTCGAACGTTTCAAATTTAGACTATTTTTTCACAAACTTCCGATCGATATCAACTGTTTTTTTTTTGTAATAATATCTACTTGTTGTGCATTAACCATATTCTGCCAGATAAAATTTTAATTATTTTGATTTTTATTTGAACTGCAATTTCAATTGATACTTTTATCGAAATCCAAATTTTATGTGTATTAAAGGTAGTAGTTTTCAATTTTTCAAACTTCTACAGGTTTTTTTTTTACAAATTTATGGTTTTATGTTTTATTTATTCAACTTTTTAGAAATTTCATCAGATTGAAAGAATATTTAGAGAATTTTTTTATTATAAAACATAAAATGAAACTTTTTTATCAATTCTGTCAATGTTTACTATTTCTTTCAGATTAAAAATATTTTTGTATATTATTCTAATTTGATTTGATAAATAAAACACTAATAACCTTTCTTAACACTTTAAAAGTGTGAACAAAGGTTATTAATGCTTTACTCGTCAAATTAATTTGGTCTTCACGTAACTCAATTTAAATTTCAATTGTATTTATTGCAATTTCAATTCATGTTTTATAAGAATTTCTAATAAATTTTAACTTTTTTAAATAATTTAAACTATTTTGTTTTGATTCAAAAGATTTTTTGGGGCAAATTTCAATTGTTTTTATTGCAATTTCTATTAATTCTTTAACTAATTAAGTTTCATCGGTTTCTAAGGTAGTATTCAATTTATTTTATAAGTTTTTTCCAATTTCAACAAATTTCTGGACAATTTCATCTGTTTTTTTTTTTGGAATTTTTGTCAACTTGGACAGTATTTTTAAATTAATAATATTTTAAGAGCTCATTTGTTTTTATTACAATTTCATTTTTTTCTGCTGATTTGTGGGTTTATATTTATGTTTGTAATATTATTTATTTTAGCAAATGTCATCGCATTCAAAAAGTGTATTTAATTACTTTTTAATTGTCATTTTAACTGCAGTCTATGCGAATTTAAAATTTTATCATCTGTTTTTTAAAACCAAATTTCAACTTCAAAGTTTACCTGTTTCTAAGACGAGCTTTACTACTTTTAGCACTAATCTATTTTAAGCAACTTACTGTAAATTTTTTAAGAAAAATTCTTAAAAAATGTACAGTTAATGGCTTATTGAAACTTTTCTTTCCAAATGTCTTCTCAATGTCAGCTGTTTCTTTTTATAATTTACTATTTTTTTTTATTTCAATTTCTTTTTCAGATTAAATTTGAACTGTTTTGTTTTTAATTTAAAGTGGAAAATTGTAATTATTTTTGCCGCTTGCGTTTAGGGCAAATATCATTTGATTTTATTGCAATTTCAAATTTCTGATCAATTTCATCTTTTATAGCTGTTTTTTTTTCAGATTAAAAATATTTTTTGATCAACATTCAATTGTTTTTTTTATCACAACTTCAATTTTGAATTGATGCAAACAACTTCAAGTCAAAATTTCTGGTCAATTACAAGTTATTTATTTTGTAGTCTTAGTAAAACTCATTTATTGTAATGAAATGTTTTAGAATTTTTAAATTATCAATTACAAGTGATTTTTTGTAGTTTTTGTCAAATTGAACTGTTTTTAAGGCCAATTTCAACTATATTATATTAAATCAAATTTGAATTGTTTTTATTGCAATTACAAACATGTCTTAAAAGAATTTCAAATTTCTTGTAAATTTCAACTGTTTATTTTGTTATTTCTATCCATTTCAATTGTTTTCATTTCATATTAATGTTTTTTTTTTAAATTTCTGTCAATATAAAGTTTTTTTTTAATGTAGATTTAAAATAAGCTAGGGCAAATATCAATTGTTTTTATTGCAATTTCAAGTGCCGTTTTAAAAATAATTCAAATTTCAAATTGTTGGTTAGTTCTAAGTGTTTTTTTTTTTCAGATTAAAATAATTTATGGATGCAATTACAAGCGTTGTTTTAAAAGAATTTCAAGTTTCTGCTAAATTCCACTGTTTTTTGTTTGTAACATATGTCAATTTCAATTGCCTTTTTTGTCATATTAAAAATATATTTAGAGCAAATTTAAATTCTATTTATTGCAATTTAATGTTTTAAAGGAATTTTAAATTTTAAATATTTGATCAATTTCAACTATTTTTTTTTTTTTGCAGACTAAAATTATTTTTAGGACAAATTTTAACTATTTTTATTGCAATTTCAGGTGATTATTCACAAGTGTTTCAAATTTACAGTCAATTTTTTTGCAATTCCTTGAATTTCAACTCTTCTTTTTCAGATTGAAATTATTTTAAAGACAAATTTCATTTGTGTTTATTGCAACTTCAATTAATGTATCAAAATATTCAAATTAATTTTAAATTTTTAATCAGTTTAGAGTGGGTTTCTTTTTACAGATTAAAAATATTGTTAGTGCAAATTACAATTGTTTTTTTACAATTTTGAATTGATTAGTATTAAAAGATATTTTAAATTTATTCAATTCAATTTCTGCTGATTTTTTATTTGTAGTTTCTTTAATTTCGACTGTTTCCGTTTTTTGTATATTAGAAATATTTGTAGAATAAATTTGAACTATTTTTATTGCAATTTCAGTTGGTATTTTAGAAGAATTTCTAGTTTCAAATTTACAGTCAATTTCAATTGTTTTTTTGCGATTTCTTTAATTTCAGCTGTTCTTTTCAGATTAAACCAGGTAACCACATTTTTAATGTAAATTTCATTTGTGTTTATGTCAATTTTAATTAACTACTTCTGTTATTACTCAAAATAATTTTAAACTTTCTTGTAAGTTTTAAGTGTTTTTTTTGGCAATTGCTGTCAGTTCAAAATGTTTTTTTCCTCGAATTATAAATATTGTCAGGGCAAGATTCAATTGTTTTTTTTTTGTAATTTTAATTGATGCTTAAAAGAATTTCAAATTTCAGGTTAACTTTTGACTGTTTTTTTTTTTAAATACCGTTAATTCTAACTGTTTTTTTTTTTCATAATAAAAATGATCTTATAACAAATCCATAATTGTTTTTATTGCAATTTCAACTAATAATAATAATAAAATATCAACTGTTTTTTCTTGTAATTTTTGTCAATTTTTTAACTGTTTTTTTAGGTTAAAAATATTTTCAATTTCAAATGTTCTATTCCTAATATGTTCAAAGCAAAGATTAATTATTTCATTATTATTATTAATACTATTATTGCTTTTTATCATATTTTAGATGAATTTAAAATTTCAATTTCGACTGTTTTTTTTTTCGTTATATATTCTGTCAATTTCAACTGTTTTCTTTTTTTTAGATTAAACATATTTTTAGGACAAATTTTAACTATTTTTATTGCAATTTCAATTGATATTGAAAAGAATTTCAAGTTTCAAATTTAATCAGTTTCAAATGTTTAATTTTGCAATTCATTCAATTTAAACTGTGTTTTAAAAGAATATCAAATTTCAGCTGTTTTGCAATTTCTGTCAATTTCAACTGTTCCTTTATTCAGGTTAAAATATTTTTAAGCCAAATTTCCTTTGTGTTGGTTGCAATTTCAATTAATGTTTCTAAATTTTTAAAAGAAATTTAAAATTTCAAATTTCAAATTTCAAATTTCAAAATTCGAAATTCAAATTTCAAATTTCAAATTTCAAATTTCAAAATTCGAATTTCAAATTTCAAATTTCAAATTTCAAACATTGTAATCACAAAAAAAGAAATTTGCCCTAACAAAATGTTAAACCCTAGAAAAAAAAAACACTTTATAGTGACAGGAATTGCAAAAAAAAAACACTTGAAGTTGACCAAAAATTTAAAATTTGAAATTTAAAATTATTTTGAACAGTTTGGTAAACCAATTGAAATTTGCCCTAAAAATATTTTTAATCGACAGAAATGCAAGAAAAAAATAGTTTACATTTGTCCAAAAAATATGTTTAATCTGCAAGAAAGAAAACAGTTGAAATTAACATAAATTGCAAAGAAAAACACAATTTAAATTAAAATATCAAATATCATTTGTATTTAATGCAATTTCAATTGACGTTTCAAAATATTCAAAGTAATTTCAAATGTCAAATTTCAAATTTGATATTCTTCTAAAATATCAACTGTAATTGCAAAAAATTATTGTTCAAATTATTGATTGAAATTTGAAATTTGTTATTTGAAATTTGTTGTTTTTTGCATTCTATTGAAATTTGAAGTTTTTTAATTTGAAATTTGGAAATTTCAAATTGCAGTTTCAGTCAATTTCAACTATTTTCCTTTTTGCAGATTAAAAATATTTTTAGGGCAAATTGATGTATCAGTAAGTAAGCAAAATAATTTTAAATTTCAAATTCTAAATTTCTGGTCCATTTCATTTTTTTCAATTTATTTTTTGCAATTCCTTTCAGTATACAGTGTTTTTTTTCTCAGATTAAACATTTTGTTAGGAAAATTTTCAATTATTTTTTGCAATTGCAATTAATGTTTTAAAGAAATTTCAAATTTATGGTGAATTTCAACTGTTTTTTTCTTTTAATGTCTGTCAATTTCAAATGTTTCTTTTTTTGTAGACTATAAATATTTTTAATTTCAACTGTTCAAATCCAAATATTTTTTTAAGGCAAAGTTCAATTGCTTTATTAAAATTTCAATAGTTATTTTAAAAGAATTGAAATGTGTTGGTCCATTTCAACTGTTTAGTTTCTGTGAATTTCAACTGTTTTCTTTTTTAGATTAAAAATAATTGTAGGATAAATTTGAACAATTTTTATTGCAATTTCAGTTGATACTTAAAAATGATTTTAAGTTACAAATTGGGATGTATTTCAATTGTTTTTTGCATTTTCTTCAATTTCAACTTTTCTTTTTCAGATTAAAAATATTTTTAGGGCAAATTTCATTTGTGTTTATTGCAATTTCAATTGATGTTTCAAAATATTCAAAATAATTTTAAATTTCTGGTCAGATTCAAATATTTCTTTGCAAGTTTAAAGTTGTTTTTTTAAGGATTCTAAATATTGATAGGACAAGATTAATTTTCTTTTTACAATTTCAATTTTAAATTTCGAATTTATTCAATTCAATTTTAACTTGTTTATTTGTAGTTTCTGTCAATGTCAGCTCTTTTCATTTTTTTGCATACTAGAAATATTTGTAGGGTGAATTTGAACTATTTTTATTCAATTTCAGTTGGTATTTTAGAAGAATTTCAAGTTTCAAAAGTACAGTCAATTCCAATTGTTTTCATGCTATTTCTTTTCAGATTAAACACATTTTAGGACAAATTCCATTTGTGTTGTTTATTGCAATTTCAATTGATACTTAAAACTACTCAAAATAATTTTAAATTTCAAATTTCTGGTTAGTTTTAAGTGTTTTTTTTGCAATTTCTGTCAGTTTAAAATGTTTTTTTTCTTTCTCGGATTATAAATATTGTTTAGGCAAGATTCAATTGTTTTTTTTTGCATTTTCAACTGATGTTTTAATAGATTTTCAAATTGTAAATTCCAGTTTAACATTTGACAGTTTTTTTTTTTAATACTGGGAATTCTAACTGTTTTTTTCACAATAAAAATAATTTTATAAGAAATTTTGTTTGTTTTTTTTTTTGAAATTTCAATTAATCATTTAACGAATATCAAATTTATGGTGAATTTTAACTGTTCTTTTTTGTAAATTCTGTCAACTTCAACTGTTTTTCAGGCCAAATTTCATTTGTGTTGCAATTTTAATTGATGTTTCAAAATATGTTTAATCTGCAAAAAGAAATACAGTTGAAATTGACAAAAACTGCAATTTCAAATTTCAAATTAAAAAATTTCAAATTTGAAATTTTAAACTTGAAATTCTTCTAAAATATCAACTGCAATTGCAAAAAATTATTGTTCAGATTTGTCCTAAAAATATTTTTAATCTGCAAAAAGGAAAACAGTTGAAATTGACAAAAACTGCAATTTCAAATTTAAAAAATTCAAATTTCAAATTTCAAATTAAAAAATTTCAAATTTCAATAGAATGCAAAAAAACAATTGAAATTTTAACTAACAAAATGTTTAACCTGAGAAAAAGAAGCACTAAAATGAAAGGAATTGCAAAAAAAACACTTGAAATTGGCCAGGAATTTAAAGTTATTTTGAACAGTTTGATAAACCAATTGAAATTTGTCCTAAAAATATTTTTAATCTAAAAAAGAACATTTGAAATTGGAGGAATTGCCAAAAAAAACATTTGGCATTCACTGTAAATTTGAAACTTGAAATTCTTCTAAAATATCAACTGAAATTGCTCGAAAAAAAAAAATAGTTTAAATTTGTCCAAAAAAATATGTTTAATCTGCAAAAAAAAAACAGTTGAAATTGACAGAAATTGCAAAGAAAAACACAATTTAAATTTAAATTTCAAATATCATTTGTGTTTGATGTAATTTCAATTGACGTTTCTAAATATTCATTTCTTTGCAATTCATGACCAAATTTCAAATTTCAAACTTGAAATTGTTCCAAAATATCAACTGTAATTGCAAAACATTATTGTTCAAATTTGTCCTAAAAATATTTTAAATCTGCAAAAAGGAAAACTGTTGAAATTGACAAAAACTGCAATTTCAAATATCAAATTAAAAAAATTCAAATTTCAAATTTAAAAATTTCTAATTTCCATAGAATTAAAAAAAAAACAATTGAAATTTTAACTAACAAAATGTTAAACATGAGAAAAAGAAACACTAAAATGAAAGGAATTGCAAAAAAACAATTGAAATTCACCAGAAATTTAAAATTATTTTGAACAGTTTGATAAACCAATTGAAATTTGTCCTAAAAATATTTTTAATCTAAAAAATTAACATTTGAAATTGAAAGAATTGCAAAAAATATATTTGGCATTCACTGTAAATTTGAAACTTTAAGTTCTTCTAAAATATCAACTGATATTGCAAAGAAAAATAGTTTAAATTTGTCCTAAAAATATGTTTAATCTGCAATAAAAGAAAACAGTTAAAATTGACAGAAATTGCAAAGAAAAACACAATTAAAATTAAAATTTCGAATATCATTTGTGTTTCATGCAATTTCAATTGACGTTTCAAAATATTCCTTTCTTTGCAATTCATGTCCAAATTTCAAATTTCAAACTTGAAATTATTCCAAAATATCAACTGTAATTGCAAAAAATTATTGTTCAAATTTGTCCTAAAAATGCAGTTGAAATTAACAGAAATTGCAAAGAAAAACACAATTTAAATTAAAATTTCAAATATCATTTGTGTTTAATGCAATTTCAATTGACGTTTCAAAATATTCAAATTAATTTCAAATGTCAAATTTGAAATTTGAAATTCTTCTAAAATATCAACTGTAATTGCAAAAAATTATTGTTCAAATTATTGATTAAAATTTGAAATTTGGAATTTGAAATTTGTTTTTTGCATTCTATTGAAATTTGAAGTTTTTTTAATTTGAAATTTGGAAATTTCAAATTGCAGTTTCTGTCAATTTCAACATTTTTACTTTTTGCACATTAAAAATATTTTTAGGACAAATTTGAACAAATATTTTTTGAGAAATTTTAAGAAAGTTTGAAATTGAAATTTGAAATTCGAATTTGAAAATTGAAATTTGAAATTATTTTGAATACTTTGGAACATCAATTGAAATTGCAACACAAATAAAATTTTACCTGAAAAAACAGTTAAAATTGACAGAAATTACAAAAAAGAACAGTTAAAATTTACTATAAATTTGATCATTGTTTAAATTATTAATTGAAATTTGTGAAAAACAGTTATAATTCGCAGTATTTTCAAAAAAAAAACAGTCAAAAGTTAAACTGGAATTTAAAATTTGAACTTCTTTGAAAACATCAATTGAAATTGCAAAAAAAAAACAATTAAATCTTGCCCTAACAATATTTATAATCCAAGAAAGAAAAAAACTGACAGAAATTTAAAAAAAACACTTAAAATTAACCAGAAATCTGAAATTTGCAGTTTAAAATTATTTTGAGTAGTTTGAAGCATCATTTGAAATTGCAATAAACAACACAAATTGAGTTTGCCCTAAAATGAGTTTAATTTGAAAAGAAATAGCACAAAAACAATTGGAATTGACTGTTTTTTTAAAACTAGAAATACTAAATAAAATTGCAAATTTCAAATTTCTCTGGTTTTCTTTGCAATTTTAAATTTCATATTTCTGGTCGATTTCACCTGTTTTTGCAATGTCTATTTGTTTTTTTTTGGCAATTTCAAATTTCTAAACGATGTCTATGCAATTTCTGTCAGATTAAATTGGGTTTTTAAAAATATTGTTATTGTAAATTTCAATGGTTCTATATTTGCAATTCCGATTGATATTTTAAACTAAATTCAAATTTCAACTCAACTTTACAAGTTTTTTTAGCGCAAATTCCGTTTATCTAATTTAAACTCTCCTGTTTATAGATTAAAAATATTTACTTAGAACAAAATTCATTTGTTTTTATTGCAATATTTTAATTATTATTTTAAAAGAATATCAAATTTGTAATTTCTAGTCAATTTGTACTGTAACTTCTTTCAATTTTAATTATATATTTTTTTAATTAGATTAAAAATATTTTTAGGGGCAAACTTCAATTGTATTTCTTTTTCAAACTTCAACTGTTTTTTTTTTACAAACTTATGTTTATTTATTATTATTGACTTTTATATCATAGAGGATAAATGTTTTTAGATATTCTCTATGGTGATCTCGAAAACTATAAGAAATAGAAAAACGGTTAAATGGGAATAGAAGTATAGTTTTACTAGACAAATAAAATCTAACTTTTAAAATTTTCAAAAAAGTCTAGGGTAACTAGATATTTTGAAAAAAAAATAAAAAGTGTCAATTTCTTCAAATAAATATATCTTGGTTATTATGACAGATAGAAAAAAACTGTAAAAGGTAATGTTGTAGATAATTTTACGCAGATTAATAAAATATATTTATGTAATTTTTATTGCCATTATTTTCCGAGATATTAAGTGTTTAATGTACTTAAATGGCCCTGTTGGTAGAACCCTGGACTAACAATCCAGTTTCCGTAGGTTCTAAATGATTTAGACATGAATTTTTCGATTCAGTTATTTTTAATAATTACAATAACGTAATTTGAATTTGATTTAAAAAAACTGGATGAAATTGATAAGGTATAGTACTAAAATAAAACTGGATTATCCATACATACATACGTACATATATTAAATTCGCGATCGAATGTTAAACCAATTCGAATTTAATGAAAACGGCTGGCTTATGTAATATGGGAGAATCCAGAATCTAATTCAACCCCCCTTTTCAAGGGATGATATTGTAAGGCTGTAATGTGGACTCGTCGATTTGCACGGATCGGATTGTGTCCGACGGCTGTAATGCAGTTCCAGTATTCGAAACTAGATATTGGACGTTTACTTAAATAGATACATTCTATTGATTTAATTAACGTATAACAGTTTCCATTGATGGGATTAGTTCGAAATATGTTACAGATTTAAACAAACAATATCTAAAACGGATTTATCCAATGTTTGCATTTTAAATTGTTTAATAGAGTATTAGATATGTGATTGTAAATACGAGGGTCATCTGGAAATTAGTATTAGTTTTAGAATATATAAAACGCTCATCATCATGGGCGTGCGCCCTAACTTCACAATTTCTTTAATTTCTTCAACATTATGAACATTCATAAACAGCACAGTCAATATAAGCAATACGTAACTTTGCACACAGGCAGATGAAATACAATTAAATATGTTAGCACACATCCAACGGCTACTCTATTCCCCAGCGCTCCGCACGATGCTAACCTGTACTACTTTCCAACCATCCCTCATATAACCCTGTTAGCAATAGTTAGACGCTTTCGATTTATTTTTAATCTCAACAGTGTAGTACAGTTAAAGAGGGAAATAAAATGAAGAAATATTTTTGATCGAATTAATTTAATAATAAAATAATTTTATTTGTTATAGGTTTTAAGGCAGACGACACTGCCAATTGTCCCTACAAGGCATCAAACATTTCAGAGGCAATTATCGCACCGGCTGGAACCGCCGACGACGATCCAATTCAGCATATGCAGTTTGGAGCATAAAAGTGAATCCAGTCTTGTCGGACTCATACAAGTGAGTTTATTATTTTTCTTTTTATTGAATAATTCCCGGTCAATTTCACGATCGATTTGATTGTGCTGTGCGTTTGTAAATTATGCGGAATTCTGGTCTCCCAATTAATTCCACATTAACTAGTAATTTGGTCGCAATAATCAAATATTTATAATGAAAATATATATTTACGCGTCGTTGATTAATAATCGTATCTGCTGGTAATTACATTGCGCTGCGTTCGGTCTATTAATTATAATAATATTATTGGTGTAATCAATATGTTTTATGTATTTTTGTAAATTATTTGTTTGGTGTGGTGAATTGATGGTCTTTTAAATAGATATAAGTTTAATTAATTAATAAACACAGTTATTTCTTGTATGATCTCGGCGTTCACTTTGTGGTGCATTTTGATAAGAAGTTTAATTAAAACACATTATAACTTTGTTTTACCACTATATTTTGTATAACTGTGACTAGTTTCGATCATAAGCTGATCATTATCAAACATAAAGTGTTATGTTTGATAATGATCAGCTTATGATCGAAACTAGTCACAGTTATACAAAATATAGTGGTAAAACAAAGTTATAAAGTGTTTTATTTAAACACAGTTATATTTCTTACTTCAGAAATATAGCTGTGATTATTTATTCATTAAATTAAATAGTAAACTTCACATAACTCACAAATTCATATAGATATACGTTTATTGATGTAGTGCTATATTTCAAAAGAAATTTTAGTTCATCATCAGCTATGAAGGTATTATGAACAAAACTATAGCTTTGTAATTACTTGCCTTTTATACCATATTTATAGAATTTGTTCAAAATTATTTCGTAATCAACGCAGTCAAATGCCTTGGATAGGTCTAGGAACAGTCCACAGAAGACAGACGGAGGTGAACTGAGGGTCAGGGATTTTTTGATAAAGATCTACTTCCGTGATGAATATTCTCCGTTATTAATTTTATGTTAGTTCTGAAACCTGATTTTTAGCCTGTCGGTGTATTAAAAATGTGTTCTTCCATTTTACTCAAAATAGGCAGTGATGTGGATATTTTGCACGTCACAAGGCAAAAAACTTTCTCGCAGAAGGTTGTCACCAATGTGTATTGTGTCGAACAACTGTTGAAGTTCGATTTAAAGTTGTGAAGGTGCTTGATCTTCTAATACCTGTGGAGACAACAACTGTTCTAATCTTCTATTTTCGGAGAACGTAGTCCGTTTAATGATCTCTGCCTTTAATGCTTCATAAGGAAGAGATTGCGGTTGATTGACTTAAAGGTCCCTGACTTCTAATGCTAACTCTTGAGGTAAAGCAGTGACTACAGATTAAAATTTTCAATCTGAATTTGTTGTACAAGAATTTAGAAATTCTTAATTCGAATAAACCAAATTGAAAGGTCCGCACGAAAGAATGGAAGTAGTGAAGATTTAAAACTGTTAATTGAAGTTTCTTATTGCTTCTTTGTTTAAATTAATAAAATAGGGTAAAAGAAGAGAAAGGGAGAAAAATAACGGAATACAAAATGCTTGGTGATGTCACCTGTCATCTGAAATTGTGATAAAGTACTGATATTGCAGCTGGGCTTGGGATGGTGTGACGAGTCAATTTCATTTGGTCTCTAAATGGTGTTGTAGAATGATTTTTGGACTAAAGTGGAGACTTCGTGCTTAAGTGCAGTTTTTGAAATGTTGCGTCCTGATAAAAGCAACTGGAATGGCTGATAGTCTTCAAAAAAAAATCTGGTCTGTGTAGTTGCTACGTGAGAGTTAAAGTTTCCAGATCGGTGAAATTTGCTCTTTTATTGACGCCCGAAGCAGTGGTTAGAATTTGACGTGCGATTCGTCGTTGGATTCAGAAATTTAATAGTGACGTGTGTGAGCGTTTGCAGTACTCTTACAGTTGCGGTCGTGAATATACGCGACGATATAAGAAAAATACAACGTGGTGCAATGTTTTTGTGTGTTTTTTTCGATCACGGTGTAGCTCCTAGGTGCGCTATATCAAAAATATCTGCAGGGCGGTGTTCTCTAGACCTTTACGAAGACAACGGTACCACTCTTAAGTCCGTGTACTGTCTGAGGCCGGAGAAAATCGGGGAAGCGCCATCTTGAACAATAAACACGTGGTGCGGTGCGCTTTTCGATCATCTCGCAGGCTCAAAGTATGCTGGACCAAAAATACTTGTCGACCGCGTGCTCTGTACATTAAGGAAGACAAAGGTACCACTCACAAACGTGGTTATAACCTCAAACCAAGTAGCCACGGGTTTTGTCCCTGGAGCGCGGGAAAGGCTGTTTTCCACCTAAAACGATAAGTGCATTTTTTATCGATACTGTGTGCAAAAAAACTTCCCAGATGGCGCGTTTGGTTCATTTTTTGCCTTTTTGTTTTTTGTTTCTCTGTACTTACTACGTATAATATAGCGGTGATCGGAGATAAAATGAAGAATTACAATTAGAATTAGAATTCTTTATTGCGTGTTAATATACAAAAGTATTTACACGTTTCAAAATACAAAAATAATATAATACAATAAACTAATAGCTAAAACTAAACACACTATATTAATAATTGGATTATGACTACAGATCTTCTTGGGTAATATTACAATTGAAAATACTCATTTATATTATAGAAACATTTTTGTATTAAAATGTTTTTATTTTTACTTTAAAAATACTTAACTTGAGATTTCTTACGTTTAACGAAATTTTATTGTAAAATGTATATGCCGGGTAGTTTGGACTATTCATTGATCTACTCTAGTCTAAAATTGCTAATGTTTATGTTATACTGATTCCTCGTACTGTAAGAATGGTTATCGCACTATTTCCTTAGTCTTAATAACTTATTATGTCAATATATTATGTACAGACAGGTTAATGCGTTCTTGCAATCTTCTCTGTATTTACAATTGTCAAGAATTGATTGCTCTTCTCTTTGACTCCGATGAATGCCCCCATTATAGTAGAACGTATGAAATTTTGCTGTGGCATAAAGCAAAATAAGCTGTTCTCATTTTAGACTACCCGGAAAATTGTTCTCTTGAAGGCTGTGATTGATTAAATTTGTCAGTGGAAGTGCTATGAAGTAATTATTTGATTTGATATTGATCTTGAAATTATCAAATCAATTGTCGATATTTTTAATTAAACTTAAAAGATGTAGTACAAGGGGTACCTCAAGGATCTGTTTTTGGCCCGAACCTCTTATATGGCTCCAACTAAAATTATCTTGTTTGCAGATGATAATTCATATTTCTGTAAGCATACTAACCCGAATATTCTTGAAAACATAGTAACAGATGCTGACAATAAAATAATTAACTGGTTTAATGCTCACAAATTAAAATTAAATTGTGTGAAAATCCAAAAATGTATGACTTCTCCAAACAACAGACTCTGTAGTTGTTCTGGGAATTCGTGTGGATAATCGTTTAAAATAGCTAGATCATATCGATATACTAACAAAAAGACTCAATAAGATGGAGTCTTATTGAGAAAATTGGACAAATGGATATTTAAAAAAAACATTATTAAATGTCTACCATGCATTATTTAATAGTCATGTGCTTTATGGTCTAAGAATTTGGGAAAACTCTATTGGGACATCTCGAATATTTCTTTTGCACAAAAACATAAGTAGTCGGTAATCGTGTAATTAAACAATTAAATCTGTTGACAGTTCCGGCCCTATTCGTTTATAAAACGTCTGTCCCTTAGGCCATCAACGGAGGGAGGTATATTCCACAGAGGGCAATCACAAACCAGTAGCAGCAGTTTGGCACGGACACGAGAAAGACGTCCCCTAAGCCTAAGATATTAGTTAAAGTACCTGAGGGACGGTACCAAGACACCCTCAGGAAACTCAAGACAGAAGTCCAGGGCAGCGCTTTAGCAGGAGCTATGGCGGCAGCGAGAAGCTCCTAAGCAGCACCTCTTCGTCGATATTTGATAAAGGAGTAAAGACCACCAAACATTGGAGCTAGCAAGTCCCGGGTAGTAGGAAACCTCAGGGACGTCTTGAAGGTGAAATTCCTTTTGGACATCGGTACAACAAAAGAAAACAAAGCGTCCATTGACGAGCTCCTGGGCACAACAAAGGATATCCAGGTCCTACGGATACTTGAGCACACGGCATCACTGAGAGCAGCCCTTATCGAGGGCTCTAAGGATAAAATAGCGGAACTAGCCCACTGGCTGTACTATTGTCGCCAGGCCTAGAAGACCAACACAGTGCTGGAGATGTCGAGGTTGTGATTATAAGAGAGAAAAATGCCAGAGAACAACTACCGATGTTGTGGGGAGCTTGGCCATCACGCAGAGGGATGCTAGGCACATGAACCTACATGTCTACTCCGCAAGCGTGACGGAGTGGAGAGCAACCATTTCCCAGACCACCACTTCGAGTTGTGGAGCCGAGGCCAGGACCGACCCAAAGCAACGAAAAGAAGCAACCCCAAACAGACGAGAGTGAGGCTTGTAGAAAGGGCTAATACAATCAACGGAGTACAAGTCAACATGAACAGGAACAAACGGGCTATGGACCTGCTCAGACAAAACTCCGTTGAAGCCCGAATTTACCTGGCTTTACTAAAATCATGACGGAAACCAAGCGATGGTTAAGCGACATCAATATAGATTCCTTGATGTATGTCGAAAACAACACTGTGGCAATAAATAAATCAGGTAATAGAAACGGGATTGTATGGATTGATTGATTGATAGTGCTCAGCATGGGGACGCCCCCTACATATAAAAGACGAGATCAAAACTCCCACATTGTCATCACTATGTGCTGCCAGAAAGAATGGCAAAGAAAGTGAGTAGCTGGAGAGTAAACACCTCCGAAAATCTGGGCCGTGTAATTAGGATCAAGCGCAAGCGTTGATTATGTAGATCACGTCCCTTTTTTGGGAAACGTAAAAATCTGTAATCTTGAGAGTGGTACTCTACAGCATTTGGATGATTCTTCTTTCTCTTTCTTGAGTCTGATCTTATCTCCCACGTTGCGTACAACTAACTATTCTTCACTACTTTCCAGCATTACTTTGACAATTTTTCTACAGCTATCGAGAGTTCTCAATTCTCTCTCTCTGCTCACCATTTCCCGCATTTCACGAAGGTGCGCTAAGCGTCATCTATTTCGCTGTCCCTTTTCTTGAACCGCTTTAAGTAGTGGTTGAAGCAGCCGCGCCCAGTCATCTACAGAAGAGGAAAGTTATTGGGTCTGAGTGGAAGAACACATAGCTGTGAAATGTGAACTCCGCCTGCAAGTCCTGTGAGCAAAATTGTTGTGATTTTGTATACAGTTTATAGTTTTATATGTATAGTACCAACAGGATATTGCAAAGTTTAAATAAATAAATAAATAAACAAATAGGTGTAGTGCCTGCAACGACTTTTATAGTCTTAGTTAATACAGTCCTTACAGTCGTAGAGCCCTTACAATTTTGATCGATGATCTTCTTTGGACTCCCTCCATTTTTTCCTGCATTTGGCGACGTTTGGCATAATTCGGCTTAAGGTGTTAATAGCCCTCTCTAAGTTGACTAACTAATCAAACCTAACAAAAACTTTTTTTGAAGAATTTAACCCCACTTAGGGGTTCACAAACTCAGCAACGTATCGCTGGTCTATTTATTATAATAAACTTTTATTATTATTTACCTCTCACTACTTTTCAAATATATGCATTTCTACTTACTCCTGAGAGGCTCTGCTTTTGCCCTCCTGCATACCTGCCCGCTTGCGACTAAACCTGAGGGTTTCCCACGCCCTGTGGCTCTTCTGTCTACCTGTCTACCACATTGCCCCCTTACAAACAACAATTTACATTTATATTTACATTCGTACTTACATTCATATTTATATTATATAAATACAACTATAGACTTTACTAGCTTCCACTTCTTGCCAAAGGCTCGTCCTTCCACCGACACTACTATGATCTCCGCAGCCACAGCTCTTCCTAGCACCGCCCTCAGAACCAACCGCTCGCACTTCCAAGCTAGACACTCCACGAGCATATGCTCTGCGTTGTCTCTCTCGCCATTGCAATAAGCCTGAAAGCAACCGTATTCTGTTAGCATTTTTGTCATGTAGTAGTTCAGTTCTCCTTGCCTCCGCAAGACTCACGCTTTTTATTTGGTATGTCCATTAGCTTCTGTAGTTTGTCCTTTGTAACGGCCTTCAGTGCCTCTTTTGGCCCCGTTGAACGTTTCTACCTTTAAGTCTGTCCACCGCACATTCCACAACTACCGACGTGAATAGATCGTTCTCAGAGAGCTCCCTCTCTCCAGCCAGAGCGATTTCTCCGACTGGCTTGTTGTTTGCTGGGAAAAGCACTTGAATTATACTGAAGAAAGAAAACAGGATCACTTTGTTTTACCACTTTTTATTTAACAAATTACATGTGGCTATAGTTTCGACTATCAACTAGTCATTATCAAACATAAAGTGTTTAATATTACGAAGTCTAACATATTTATATTAAGCAGTTGAATAGAGGCGTGTACATCAGGTCTACCTGGTCGTTAAGAAGGGAAATTCACGGATTATTCTTAGCTTTAAAAATTTCCATGGCTTCTAGTAAATCTATTTTGCGTCCTTTATCCAGCAGGTGATTAGCAAAAGTTGAATTATTATTTTTCTGACAAAATGATTTTTTATGTTCGTTCAATCTCATTCGAAAATTACGACCAGATTGGCCGATTACTTTCCCGTCCTCACTGAAGATCCGGCCCAGGGCGGGTTTGTTCCGAGCTTCCCTGCCGGTTACTTAACATAATCTAACCTAACATAACCTAACCCAACCTAACCTAACCTAACCTAACCTAACCTGAATTATGTTCATGTAGTGCATAATAGATCAAGATTAAATAAAAAGTTTTGTTCTGGCTTCTTACTTAATCCACCTTCTCCTATTTGTGTGGAGATTAATTTGCTTCACTCTCGGATGGCCGTCTAAATATTCTGCTCTACCACATATCCGGCGACATAGGGTGGTGCTACCTTCGTTTAATATTGGACGGTTAATTCAGAATGGTAAGCAACCCTTTGTTTATCAGAAGTTTACGGAAAAATAAGGGAAACCAACCGCCGAAAACTAGGACAATACAATGCAAAATTTAATTCAACTCAATTCTTTATTTAAACGTAAGCCACTTTACACAAAAATACATTGTTGACAGCCAAGATAGGTGGATGAATTTTTACACACTACTTAAATCTTAATAAAAAATATTTTAAAAATCACAAAACTAGTGTACAATGATTAATTTCTTTGTTTTTATTTTGTTCTTTATTCCTGAAATATAAAAAACAAACCTTGTAAAACCTCAATAAAAGTATGTATTCAATGAGGTCACTAAGTTTTGGGTTGAGTAATGTGAAGAATTCTACACAACGAGATATTTAAGAGATAAAATAAGTTGGTTTATTTGCGTATCTTTTTTTTATAGCCCGAATTATACAAAAAGGAGTTGACCCGTCAGTCGTCGGTGGATTCGGCCGGGGCCGAGATGGAATTCTGCGGCATTCTCCACTTCTCCCTGCGCTACGACAAGGACGTGGAGGGCCTCGTTGTAAAGGTAAGTATCGAGCACCTTTATCCCATCCACGAGGCCTTTTCAGCAATCGTTAATTGGACACGTGAAGCGTTATTCAACGTCTTTTGTGCGGACTATCAATTATAACCAGATTCCACGAAATACACAAGTTTTTATATTTATATCTTAAATAAAATATTTAGGAAGAATTACCTAAGTATTTCTTGCGATAAATTCGTGAAAAATTTATCCAATTTTAATAATATTTATTGTATTCATTCGATTACGTTCGCGTGGAAAATATTTCAGCACTTCAATGTGTAAAGTAATAAAAAAAATCCACGTATTTAAAATATTTACGCGATCCGTCGATATTCGAGCGTATATAAAAGGGCGTGTTCGATATGAACGCATGCCGACAACAAGAATTTTATATTTAAATACCCCGTTTTTCAATATTTGCACGCAAACAGGAATATTTAGTGTAAGCCTTCAACTAGTAGATATACCGTTTATATTATTTGATAATCAATTCACGCTACATATACAATATATCCTAATCTACTCTCTTTGTGTGAACAAAAATCAATAGTATAAATTAGTTTGTACAAAAACAGACACTTTAATTTTGTTTGTTTTTAAACGCAACGAATTTTTGTCGTCAAACTCGTTTCTTTATGTTTCAGGTGTTTGAGGCGAGAGACCTGCCCATAAAGGACATGACGGGCAGCAGCGATCCCTACATAAAAATATACCTCCTGCCCGATAGGAAAAAGAAGTTTCAGACGAAGGTCCACAGGAAGAATCTCAATCCAGTGTTCAATGAAACGTTTATATTTAGGTGAGTTGGAATTTTCTTTCTAATAATTTTCTAATGATGTAAAAATTATTGGAGTCTTAAGTCATTTCGGTTGTATTTTACTATAATAATCAATGACGAATTTTTATACAAAGGATTTTATTCGCTTATGTATTGACCATTTTTTTCGATGACCTTTTGCTATCCTCCGGGTGACATGATGATGCACTTAAAAACAGTTAATATTTGTAATTTGTCAGATAAAAGATGACAAATGATATCATAAAAAAGCAATAACAAATGATTTGTCACATTTGGCAATGTGATGAGTTAAAAGAGCGTCCCACCTAAATTGGGAATAAATGAACCAAAAAAATCTTGCTATCTACCAATTTGGCCTGTGCTATATTTTATTTAATCTTTAGGTTAATTGTATATTATTTACATTTTTAATAATTAAGATTATAATTATCATCTGTCATCGATCATCTATCACCTGTCATATGTATAAAATATTATTATTATTATTATTTTAATCAACATATTGTATCAAGTATCAAGTTCAAAGTACAATTTTTCGAAGGTCACATCCTATTTATTTCAATGAGAATTTTAATACAAGACCTTGATAACAGATGATAAACGCAGCGTAACAGATTTCATATAATGTATGATATGTGATATATTGTCATCTATCGATGACAGATTTTTCGAGAAAATGTAAAATATTAATTAATTATTATTATATTTTTAACCGTCAGGTTAATTCTGTATTATTCACCTTTTTACTAAATAAGATGCGTGTTTGTCATCTTTCATCTGCCATCTATAATCTACTATTTGCCATCTTTCATCTGCCATCTGTCATATTTTAATTTTCATCTGTATATCAACTGCCATCTGTTACTTTAATTTTTAATCTGTCATATATCTGATATATGTTACTTTACATTTGCCATCTCTCATTTGCCATTTGTCATTGTTATTTGCTACATTGTCATTAATCAATTGTCGATACAAAACGTTGTTGACTGATAATAAAAAATGTAAAGTAGCAGCTGACAGATGATGAATGACATATTAAATGTAACAGATGAGACGTAACAGATGAGACAGATATTCTGAAAGATTTTAAAATATTAATTCATTCATGTTTTATTTTACCGTCAGGTTAATTATGTATTATTCATGTTTTTATTGATTAAGGTTACCTTTGCTATTTATCATCTCTCATCTGTTATTTGTTATCTGTGATCTGTCATCTGACATCTATTATCTATCATCTATCACCTATCATCTATCATGTATCATCTATCATCTATCATATATTATCTATTATCTGGCATCTGTTACTTTGCATTTATCATTGTCATTACCTTTCATTAATCATTTATTATCTGTCATTTTTCGTCTGTATCCTTTGTCATCTATCACGTCTCATCGGTCATTAGGTATCTCTAATTTACCCTGAATAGCAAACTGTCAGTGACCAAGATAGAGTATTATAAAATTTAAATAAAACGGTATCATTTGTCAACTGTCATCTGTCATTTATCAACTGTCATATGTCATCTGTTATATGTTATTTTGTATTTGTCATCAGTCATCGTCTGTCATTTATCAACTGTCATATGTCATCTGTTATATGTTATTTTGTATTTGTCATCAGTCATCGTCAGATGAGATAAGATAAGATAACTTTATTGTAGAGCATCAGTACGGCAATAACATAGTCAAAAAAAAAACTATAATCAAAGTTTTGTTTAAAATTTTTCATTAAATTAATTTAAATATGATCTTCATATCATCTAACATCTGCCATATAGCATATTTCTCTGTCATTTGTCATTTATTATTTGTCATTTATTATTTGTCATATGGCATTTGTAATAATCTGCCATCGGCCATCAATCATCTGTAATCAGGCATCTCCTACTTTTCATTTGTAATCCATTATGTGTTATTTTATATTTTACATCTGTTACTCTGCATTTGTCATCTGTCATATATAATCTGTAATCAACGTTTTGTATAAAAAAAATAATATGAACAAATTGAGCATTTCAAAGTAATAAAACTTCTGTATCACCAATCAAATTTTATACAGAAGTTATCATCTGTTTTCTGTTATCAGTCATATATAATCTCTCATCTGTCATTTGCCATCTATCATCTATCACCTGTCATCTGTCATCTATGAACAGTTTTCTTTTATTTGCCTTTTTATTATCTGTAACTTTTCATCTGTTATCTATCATCTAACATTTGTCATCTATCAGTAGAAAAAGTATTATTATTATGAAAAGTTAATTGTTAATTAACAGTAGCATTTGTTATACCCCATCTATAATCCAGTCATCTGCCATATGTCATTTTTCATCTGTCATCTATCATCTGCGACTGATATCCTTTGTCATAACTCATATATAATCCAACATTTGTCATCTGTCATCTGACATCTGTTACTTTGAATTTTTCATCTGTTACTTTGCATTTGTTATATATCAACTGTATTCAACGTTTTGTATAAAAAAATTATTCAAACAATTTGAACAGAAACAATATGAACATTTAAAAGTTATAAAACCTATGAAACATTAATCGAATTTAATATTAAAGTTATAATTTGTCTTCTCTCACATGTCATCTATTATCTCTCATTTGTCATCTATCAACAGTTTTCTTTTATTTATCTTCTGTCATTTGCAAATTATCCTAAATAAAAAACTTTTGCAAATTTACTTAAAATAATCAAACATTGTTAAACTTCTACCAGAAAAATTGTATACCATGTGTTATTCAACAACTGTTGTCAGTTTTGTGTCATTTATCGTATGTCATCTATTGTTTGACATACGTCATTTGTCATATTTCATTAATCGCTTGTATGTCCCAAGTGTTATCTGTATCCTCTGTCATTTTCATGTATCACTTCTCATCTGTCATTTGACATCTCTAAGTTGTCCCGAACAGTAAATTGTTAATGATCGAGGTAAAGTAATCAAATATAGCAAAATTAAAAAATTAAAATTAAACAGTATCCTTCATCATAACCCATCTATTGGTTCATCGGTTATTTGTATATCAAGATTTGCATTTGAACTCATAACGCAATCGAACTCCACCTATGAACGACTGGCAATATCATTGAAGTTTACCTGAACCACATCGAACTCCCTAGTTATCTGTCATCTGTCATCTGTCATCTGTCATTTGTCAGCTGTCATCTGTCATCTGTCATCTGTCATTTTTTATTTGTCATCTATCATCTGTTATATAACATCTGTAATCAATATTTTGGTATAAAAAAATTACAATTTGAATATGACCTTCAACAATTTAAGCATTTAAAAGTTATTAAACTTAACACCAATTATACAAACGTTATCATCTGTTATCTGTTATCAACCATCTATAATCTCTAGCAGAAAAATGGATATACATTTTAATTCTTTAAACCATTAATTTTAACTGTTTTGAAGCCGATGTCATCTGTCATTTTGGTATCATATCTTACATTTTTCTTAATATTTTTACCTCTTAATTAGGGTTAAATTTGATCTGTCATTTTTCAACTGTCTTCTGTCATATATCAATTGTTATCTGACATCAGTCATATCTAATCTCTAATCAATCATCCGCCATCGTTATCTTTTATTTATTGTTTTGCAAATACCATGTTTGGTATTATATTTAACGGTCTCAGGCCTGCTTCAGCACTGGGAAGAGAATCACTGCTCTAAAATTGAACTCCTCAGTCATCTGTTATCTATCATCTTTCTTCTGTCATCTGTCATTTGTCATCTTCCATCTGTCATATACTATTTTTTATTTGTATATAACAGATGTAATAAACGTTTTGTATTAAATTTTTCATTAAAATATGTGTCATCTGTCATCTATCATCTATCATCTATCATCTATCATCTATCATCTATCATCTATCATCTATCATCTATCATCTATCATCTATCATCTATCATCTATCATCTATCATCTATCATCTATCATCTATCATCTATCATCTATCATCTATCATCTATCATCTATCATCTATCATCTATCATCTATCATCTATCATCTATCATCTATCATCTATCATCTATCATCTATCATCTATCATCTATCATCTATCATCTATCATCTATCATCTATCATCTATCATCTATCATCTATCATCTATCATCTATCATCTATCATCTATCATCTATCATCTATCATCTATCATCTATCATCTATCATCTATCATCTATCATCTATCATCTATCATCTATCATCTATCATCTATCATCTATCATCTATCATCTATCATCTATCATCTATCATCTATCATCTATCATCTATCATCTATCATCTATCATCTATCATCTATCATCTATCATCTATCATCTATCATCTATCATCTATCATCTATCATCTATCATCTATCATCTATCATCTATCATCTATCATCTATCATCTATCATCTATCATCTATCATCTATCATCTATCATCTATCATCTATCATCTATCATCTATCATCTATCATCTATCATCTATCATCTATCATCTATCATCTGTCATCTGTCATCTGTCATCTGTCATCTGTCATCTGTCATCTGTCATCTGTCATCTGTCATCTGTCATCTGTCATCTGTCATCTGTTATGTTATTTGTTATCTATCAATAATTTCCTTTATTTCTATTCTGCCATTTACTATTTGCAAATTATCCTAAATAAAAAAACTTTTACAAATTGATAGAAAAATTAACAGTAATAAAGTTGTTGCCAACTATTTATTATTATTTATCGTATCTGCATCTGTGTGACATATGTCATTTGTCATCTTTTATTATTTATTTATTATTTGCTTTGTTTCTCTTTTTAAATCTAAAATACATACTACAATTAATAGTTGCAGGTGTCATTTACCATATGACATTTTCAATTATCACATCTCACCTGTGATTTGACATCTCTAATTTGTCCTGAACAATATGTTGTTATTGATCGAGATAAAATAATCGAAAACCGTAAAATTAAAAATTAAAATAAAGCAGTATCTTATGTCATAACTTATGTGTCATCTGTCAAATGTCATCTGTCAAATGTCAACTATCATCTATCACCTGGCATCTGTCATATGCGATCTGTCATCTATCAATCGTTATATATTATTTGTCACATGTTATCACTTGTAGAATACTTTGGTATCTATCACTTTAGCATCTGCTAAATTTTATTTTATTGTCAGGCTAAACTGTCATTTGTCATCTTTCATTTATCATCTACCATCTGTCATCTGCTGATTTTTATTTGCATATACCAGATGTAATTAACGTTTTGTATTAAAATTTTGATTAAAATATTTGTCATCTATCATTTGTCACCTGTCATCTGTCATCTGACATTTGTCACTTATCATGAGTTTTCTTTCATTTGTCATCTGTCACTAGTTATGAGTTATATTTTAGTTAATCTTCAGGTTAATTGTGTATTATTCACATTTTTAATAATTAAGATTTTTTATCATCTATTATCTGTCATTTGCCTTCTCTCATCTGTTATCTGTCACCTGGCATCTATCATATGTCATCTGTCATCTGTCACCTGTTTTTTGTAATCTGTCGCCTTTCATATGTCATCTGACATACGTCATCTATCATCTGTAATCTGTTACTATATACTATATACTATGTTGACATCATGATGAAATGTAAAATATCAATTAATTAATATTTTATTTACTATAAACTGTACCATTTGTCAACTGGCATCTGTCATTTTTCATTTTTTATTTATCTTCTGCCATCTGTCATCAGTTATTCTGTCATTTGCCGTTTGTCATCTCTCATCTGTAACTTTGCATTTGTAATCTGTTATCTCTTATTTTACATTTTACATCTGTTACTGGGCATTTGTTATCTGTTATCTATGATTAACGTTTTGTATGAAAATTTTCATTGAAACAATTTTACAAAAATTTATCATCTGTCATCTATGTTCGATAATCTCTCAGCTGTAATCTGTCATCTGTCATCTACTACCTATCATCTGTCATTTGTCATTTATCAAGAGTTTTTTCTTTCATTTGTCTTCTGTCATATATCATCATCTATTATCTGTCATCTGTCATCTATCTTTTATCATCTATTATTTATCATCTGCTATTTGTTATGTGTCATCGATCAAGATTTTTCCTTCATTTGTCTTTTGCTTTTGTCATCATCATCTATTATCTGTCATTTGTCATTTCTCATTTCTCAAGAGTTCTCTTTCATTTGTCTTCTGTAATCTGCCATCTGTCATCTATTATCTGTCATTGGTCTCTTATCATCTATGAAGAGTTTTTCTTTCACTTATCTTCTGTAATCTCTCATTTCTGTCATCAGTCTTTTATTATCTATCATCTGTCATTGGTTATTTGTCATTTATCAAGAGGTTTCTTTCATTTGTCTTCTGTCAGCTGTCACCTGTCACCTCTCACCTATCATCTATCATTTATCATCTATCAAGAGTTTTCTTTCATTTGTCTTCTATCATCTGTTATCTATCTTTTGGCATTTGTGATCTATCAACAGCTTTCTTTCATGTGTCTTTTGTTATTTTCTATTTATCTACTGCAATTTTAGGCTAAATGCGAAACTTTTGCAAATTGAGAGAAACATTGTCAGTAACTACTATTACTTCTAGATAAAAAGTATATACATTGTTTAAATCTTTAAATCTGCCATAGTTTATTTAACCTTTAGATTAATTGTACATTTTTTACCGTTACATTTTACTGTCATCTATTATCTGCCATTTGCCACCTGTCAATTGTCATTTGTTAACGACCATCTGTTATCTGTATTTCAAGACTAGCATTTTGACGCAATCGAACTGGACTGGCAATATCATTGAAGGGGTTTTTACCTGAACCACATCGAACCTTCTAGTCATCTGTTATCATCTTTCTTCTATTATCTATCATTTAGCAGGTGTCATCTGTCATTTGTCATCTTCCATATGTCATCTGCTATTTTTTGTTTGTAATGTAATCGACGGTTTATATTAAGATTTTCATTTAAATATTTGTCATCGTTTATTTACCATTTGTCGTCTGTCATCTGTCATTTGTCATCACTCATATATCTTCTGTTTTCTGTCGTCTATTGTCTGTCATCCTGTCATCTCTCATTTGCCCATCTGTCTCCTACCAATTGTCATCTGTCATCTGTCATCTGTAACCTATCATTTGCCAACTGTTATCTGCCATTTGCCATCTATAAATAGTTTTCTTTTAATTATCTTCTGCCATATAGTCATCTGCAATTTGTCATGAGTTGTAATTAAAATGACATAAATTTTTAACCTCTAAATCATAAATTTTAACTGTTACTAAACTAATGCCATCCGTCGCTTTAGTATCTAACATTTTAGCATCTGCCATATTTTATTTTACTTTATGGTTAATTCTATTATATTTTACCTCTAAATTATGGTTACATTTGATCTATCCTTTGTCATCATATATCAAATGTCATCTGTCACCTGTTATCTGTCATCTGCCATCTGTCATCTGTTACCTATCATCTTTATTTAGTCATTCCTCATGTGTTATCTGTCATTTGTTACCTGCCATCTGTCATCTGCTATTTTGCATTGTAATCATCATTTTGTATTATCATTATCTATCATCTATCATCTATCATGTCATCTATCATCTGACATCTGTCATCTGGCATCTGTTACTTTGCATTTTCATCTTTTACTTTACATTTGTCACTTGTCATACATCATCTGTAATAAACGTTTTGTATAAAAAATTAAAAGAATTAAAATGTGAACAATTTTAACATTTTAAATTTATAAACTATATGTAACAC
Source organism: Ontholestes murinus (assembly GCA_963969525.1). Lineage (NCBI taxonomy): Eukaryota > Metazoa > Arthropoda > Insecta > Coleoptera > Staphylinidae > Ontholestes > Ontholestes murinus. The sequence continues at coordinate 64,690,517 of OZ018395.1, read as the reverse complement.
CAATAGAATTCTTTACAAAAGTTATCATCTGCCATCTATAATTTGTCGTCTGTCATCTGGCATCTTTTAACAGTCATCTATAATCTCTCGTATGTCTTCTGTCTACTTTCAATCGTTATCTGTTACTTGTTACATGTCATGACTTCATCATAAATTCTAACTGTTTTTAAGTTGAGGTCATCCGTCAGTTTAGTAAGTAGTAATTAATAGTTTATTTAATCGGCAGGTTAATTGTATTGTATTATTCACATTTTTATTGATTATGGTTAAGTTTAACGTTTCATCTCTGTCATATGCCGCATATCATCTGCCATCAATGTTTTGTATTAAATTTTTCATTAAAATAATTTCGAAATGACCTTCAAATTCGAACATTTAAAAATGGAAGAATACTAGAAACTGTGAACTCAACATTTATGCTCTAAATTTCAAAGGGATTTAATATTTATGTATGTATTTTTAGGTTATTGCTTGAATAGAGCTTGTAAAGTATCGTAAATAAACTAAACTAAACTAAAGTACTAAAAATATACGTAATATCTATTTTACATTTTCTCGTAAATAACAAAATCATACTAACCGGTTTTTTAAGCCGATGTCATCCGTCATTTTAGTATCTGTCACTTTGGCATATTATATATTTTATTTAATCTTCATTTGAATTGTATATTATTCACATTTATATTAATTAAGGTTGCGTTTGGAATCTATTGCCTATCATCTGTCATCTGTCATGTCTCATCTGTCATTTGTCATTTGTTATCTGTCATTTGTCATCTGTCATTTGTCATTTGTCATCTGTTATTTGTCATCTGTCATTTGTCATCTGTCATCTGTCATCTGTCATCTGTCATTTGTCATCTGTCATTTGTCATCTGTCATTTGTCATCTGTCATTTATCATTTGTCATTTGTCATTTGTCATTTGTCATTTGTCATTTGTCATTTGTCATTTGTCATTTGTCATTTGTCATTTGTCATATTTTATTTGTCATCTGTCATGTGACAGGTTTTATTATATCATCTATTATCTTCTGAATACTATCCCCTAAATAAATACCCATACGTAGAATCTTTTTTTATAAAGGCTGTTTTATTTGACAAAAAGGATTTCATTGCCAAAAACCGACCGACATTCCTCTACAGCAAAGATAAATACATGAGAAAATCGTTCATGAAAGATAAACCATATTTATTATAATATTCACATGGTCTATATAATCTACAAGTTACATACAAACGAATATTTGAATTGATGTATTCGCGTTTGCCTTGGAAACCGTCTGTGGATCAGTTTTAGTGCTTCTCGAATTGAAATGAATGGATCCTGTCGTCGTATTAAGGCACGTGGCCGTCTGTGACTGAAGTTTTCAGCACGTTTCAGACATTTCGTTTCAATTTCCGCTCACAACTATTGACCATTTCCGGCCATAAATAATTACCATTATCATCGCACGAACGTTAATAACGCGCACAAACAAACAGCGCGGAATTGCGTAAGTCAATTCAGCCTGAAATATACGCCCGTTTGCATATATTAAATATATAATCTGCATAACTTCGCGTCATTTAATGCGCGTTATTACCGAACGGCCCCGATAAAACGCATTGTTCGGCCCGACGTTATTGGAAATGACGTGTTTGCAATTACTTTTTTTTAAGGATTAAGGGCGAATCTGCACGTGAATTTGGGTTAAGCCCTTTATTTTTATTGCAATATTATCCCATTGATAAACCACGCATTATTTGATGTGTATAATCATATCGATTTCAGGAAATGTCATTCTTAAAATGATGTTTTCCTTAATTGGAGTTAGGTAATTGAAATAATCAAATAAATGATTGTAAAATAAATATGAAAGTACTATAAAACATTATTTGTAATTACTATTGCGATATATATTAAATTAAAACACTTAGTATGATTTTAGGTATTTTGGCTTGAAAATTAAAAAGTTACATTTGTTTAAGGCTTTCATGTTTATGTGGATTATTTGTGTATTTTAGGAAAAAGGTGAGGAATTGTAATGTATTTGTTATTATTTTGGAAATATGTGTAGAGATAGAAAAGTTTTAGTTTTGATTGACAGAAGTAGAATATTAGTATTGTCTGAGCCATAGTAGAAGAATAAAATTACGTTGAAATTACCCTGGAGTTTTTTTATTTAGGTGCCCTTAACCCTGCAATATTATTGATTTTGTTTAGAATCGGCCCTAAAAATTATAGGAACTTTAAAATAAATTGCAGTATGGGATGAATTGTATAAAGCATTAAAAGAATCTTAGTTTTAGTAATAACACAAAAAACTAATCCTGCAGATTTTATACGACTATAAAGTGGGAATCGTAGAATAAGAATAAAAATAATAATACTTGTTACTTGAGGCTTCTATTTCTTCATACATTTTGGAATATATAAAATAAAATACTTAGTTAATTTACAGTGCTATACAGGCTAAGTAACTAAGTGTTTTATTTTATATAATAATACTTTATTGCTGACACAGTATATTTATTTTACACTTTATTTTTATAGATATACAGATTTATATTATAAGAAAATATAAGAAAATTCATATTAAAACAAATCATCTTTTTGATGTGTCCTGTCGTTTCTCAATTTTGATTTTCCGATTTTCTTTCAGTGTTTCGTACGACGAGCTGAGAATGCGTTACATCCAGTTCTCAGTGTACGACTTCGATAGGTTTTCACGTCACGATCTGATCGGTCACGTAGTGCTCAAGGGCTTATTGGAAAACACGGACCTCCAGCAGGAGATGCAGCACACCATGCATATTTTATGTCCCCCACAGGTAAATCCGATAAAAATAAAATCCCAACCATTATATTTCCCAACCAAAAAATCGTACCATTTCACATTAAATGAGGACGTAAAATTTTTATTTTGCATTCCTTTAATTATCGAATAGAATATAGTGTTAATAAATTATTAAAATCTTACAATAATTTCCATTCACTTAAACGCTCACGTATGTCTTACTAATTGCAGTGGGATGACAGATTGCAGAAATTAATTCAATGTTTAGCCAATATAGATCGCCTTTATTAAAATATGACAAGTAATATTTGATAGATAACAGATGATAAGTGACATTTGACATATTATACACAACCTAAATATTAGCTAACACTGACACACAATTAGTTTTTAGACTTTATTCACTCTCACACCCACCCTTCATATGCAGTTTTACTTAAATCATTGGCACACTTTTAATTTTCAGGACTTTAAAAGTATAGATTGTAGTCTTATAGAGGAATTTAAAACTAAAATTTTAGCTTATATTCATTTTTAGATTTAAGATGAGTAATTGCTCGCAAACCCACCCTCCAATCATTATAACACAAGCCAGGGTTTCTTCTTAATGAGAATATAATTAATAGTATTGGTGCAATAAATTAATTAGAAAACATCTTCTAATTTAATACAAATTCAGTAAAATACAAACGTGTGTTTTACTAATTGGAGGGTGTGTCAGAGGCCAACCACCGACCCTCCAATATATATTTTTACTTTAGTCACTGTCACTCAATTAGTTTTTAGATTATATTCACTGTCACAATTTTAATTTTCTAAGAACTTCAACAGTATGTTTTTAGTATGATCAAAGCATTAAAATCCAGGGTTTCGCTTTTGTTTTAATGTATATGTAGGGTGGGTGGGTGGCCACTATCCCATCCTTCAATCATTATAACATAAATCAGGGTTTTTCAAGAAGAAATTTTGCTATAAGACATTTACGCAAGAAATTGGTTAAAAACCATCTTCTAATTAGATAATAATTTAGTAAAATACTGATAAATGTTATAATTATTTTACTGTCCCAATTTTAGTTTTCTGAGAACTTCAACCGTACATTTCTAGTGCAATCAAAGCATTCAAAGCCAGGGTTGTAGCTTTTGTTTCAATGTATATGTAGGGTGGGTGGGTTGCCATTATCCCACCCTTCAATCATTATAACATAAACCAAGGTTTTTCAAGAAGAAATTTTGCTATAAGACATTTATGCAAGAATTTAATTATAAACCATTTTCTAATTAGATATTAATTCAGTAAAATACTGGCGTATATTATAATAATTGGAGGGTGGGATAGTGGTAACCCACCCTACATATGCATTTTTATTTAAATCATTGTCACACTCTTAATTTTTTGTAACTTTACAAGTAAAGATTATAGAATGATCGAGAAATTTGAAACTAGAATTTTAGCTTATGTTCATTTTTATGTGTAGGATGGGTGGGTGGCCACAAACCAACCTTCCAAGCAATGTTTTTTATTAAAATTATACTAAAAATTAATTATGCAATCAATTAATTAAACATTATCTTTTGATTTAATATTAATTTAGTAAAATACAATTGTAGAATAATAAAAAAGGTTTTTCGATGACATAACAATCTATACCTTTGAAGTCCAGAAAATTAAAAGTGTGTCAATGATTTAAGTAAAACTGCATATGGGTGGGTGGCCACTATCCCTCCCTCCAATCATTAAAACATAAACCAGTGTTTTTCTAGAAGAAATTTTGCTAAAAAGAATTTATTCAAGAAATATGATTAAATACTTCTAATAAGAAGAAGGTTGCAAATTAAAAAAAAAGGAGAAATAGCTATAATTAAAGAAAAAAACTGATGAAAACTAAGAAAAAAACGGATTATAATTTACTCAAGACTGATTTTATACAGTAACTCAATTAATTTTCTTAATAAATCTAAAAGTAGAAATTTGGTTAATGAAACAGTTGGAAAAAATTAGTTAAAAACACTTGGAAAAGTTTTAACACACCGAAAGAATAGTTAAAATTAGATTAAAATCATAAATAATTTATAGAGTGAAATAATTCAAAATTTTTAAAATTGATTTGAATACAATTGAAACTTTACTAAAACAAGATATTTTCTTAAAAATATTAGCAACTGTTTTCTTTCTTGGTAAATTTAATTGTTTGTTTTTTTTTAATAGAATTTTAAGTGTTTTCACACAAAATTTCATGTTTCTTTCAAAAATGTAATTCTTTATACAAATTAAAATTATTTTCAGTATAGTTGTTATATGTTTTTTTAATTAAAATTTTTAAAAATCCAAATTTTTCTAAAAAAAAGATTTTCAAATTTGCCTAAAAGCAGTTAAGCTTTTACTTTAAAAAGGTTAAAGTAATTTAAAGTTACAAAAGATAGCAAAAAAACAATTGGAATTTAGAGAGAGAAATAGTTGAAAACTTTATGAAAAAAAAACCCAAAAAGTTGCAAAAATAATTTGTTAAAAAACAATAAAAACATTACATACAAAAAAATTTAAAAAGATACAAATTTATTAAAAATGTCATCTCAAAAAGATACAGTTAAAATTCAAAATTAAATGTTGAATGGAATAAGAAACAATTTTAATCTTGTAAGAACACAAAGAACATTTTTTTACATAAAGTGAAATTACTTATGATTAGTTTCTACCATTGTTGTAAAAAAATTTCACTAAAACAAGATATTTTCTTAAAAATATTATTGTTTTTTATTGGTAAATTTAATTATTTGTTTTATTTTAATCAAATTTAAACTGTTTTCAGGCAAATTTTTCTTTTAAAAATGTAATTTTTTACTCAAATTGAAATTATGTTTTTTTAGTTTTCGCTTTTGTAATAAGAAAATAGTTAAAATCTTTCTAAAATGACAGATTTTAGAATTTGTATAGAAACAAACGCAGTTAAACTTTTACTCAAAACACAATTAAAAATTTAGTAACAGACATTTGAATTTAAAAAAGATATAACATAACAGTAGAGAAATAATTGAATTTTTGTACAAAAAATCAGTTGAATGTGGGCAGAAAGAACGATGGTCGATAACCCAAATGGACAGACTAACCATTATTGTAAATCATCTGTATATATTCCTCAAAATTGTATTAAGTGTTCGAATAAAGATATTATTCTCTCAGTTGAATTTTTTTGAAGTTTCAAAAAAATATAAAAACGTATTAAAAATATTCAGTTTAAATTAAGAAGAAAATGTTGAACGATCAAAAAAAACAATTAAAATCTTATAAGAACAAAAAATTAAAAATTTAGTAAATCATCGAAAAAAAACTATGTAAAAAATTCTCGAAGACATACAATGTTGAAATTAAAATGTAAATATTGAATATTATTTTTTAATAATAATAATAATAACTTTATTAACGGGATTCACCCTATGTACATAAAAAAAATACAAAATCAACATTCAGAGAAACAAATAAATAAAAATAAAACAAAAAACTCATCTAAACTACTTAACAACGAAACAACAATTAAAGCTAAATGGTAATAATAATAAACAGAAGTAAATAAATTATATTATTTTATACATAGGCGCAGAAAAATCGATTTGAAATCAAAAAGGCTTCCAGAAAATAAATTAATTTTCACCGTTGTAGTAAAAAATTGTTCAAAAAAGGACAGATTTTAAAAACAGCAAAACTTTTACTTAAAAACAAATGATAATTTACTAATTAATATTTTAAATTACAATAATTGACAGAAAAGCAATTGAAATTGAAAAAAAAGAATTGTAATCTTTTTAAAGAAACACTTGAAAATTTAAAAAAATGCAATAAAGTGAAAAAGCTCTAAAAACAATCATGTAAAAAATATGAAAATAATATAGTTGGAAAAAAATGTTGAACGTTCGAAAAATAAAATCATTTCAATCTTGTAACAACAAAAACCAACTTTTTTTTAATTTACCTAAAAACAAATTGAAATTTTAAATTAAAAAATTAAGAATCGTCACCAGCTAAGAAAAACAGCTGATAAATAAACAAACAAAAAATACGATTGAAGTTTTGTGAGAATAAACAGTTAAAAAAACATTTAAAAAATGAAAAGAAAAACTTACAAAATATGATTATTTATTTAAAAAACAATAAAACAGCATGTAAAAAAGTCTCAAAATGTTAGAGTTGAAATTTAAAAAAAAATGTTAAACAAAAAACCCATTTTAATTTTGTTCAAAATTTAAAGAAAGTAAAAATCGTTTAAAAATTGGTTACTTAAAAGATACATGATAATTTACTAACTGGCGTTAAAAGTTACAAAAATTAGTAGAAAAAAATTGAAACTTTGTAAGAAAGAACAATTGGTAATTTTCTAAAGAAAAAAATTGAAAAAACAACCTTAAAAAATCAAAAAAACTCATAATTTGTTAAAAAATCGATAGCAACATTATGTAAAAAGATCTCAGAAATATACAGTTGAAATTAAAAAGAAAATGTTGAGCGAAAATAAAAACAATATTAAGGTGCAAAAAAATTGATGATTGGTTAAAAAAACAATCCAAATATCTTAAAAAGATTCAGTTTAAATTAAGAAGAAAATATTGAACAGTTTAAATCTTGTAGGAACAAAAATAACTAGTTTTTTTAAATCTGCCCAAAAACAGTAGAAATTTTAATAAAAACAAAAACAATTGTTAAGGTAGTAAAACAGTTAAAAACTTGAAAATACAATGAAGTTTTGTAAGAATAATACTTTGAAAAAAGTATTTTCATTTATAAACGTTGAAAATTTCCTAAAAAAACAATTGGAAATTAAAAATAAAACTCAAAAAATTGCAAAAAAATAATAATTTAGCAAATTATCGAAAAATATTAAAACATTACATAAAAAAATCTCAGACATGCAATGTTAAATTTAAAAAGAAAATATTTAACTTTATATTTTTAATAATTTTTACCGTTGTAGTGAAGAAATTGTTAAAAACGACAAATTTTTAATTTTTTACTTAGCAAAAACAAATCACAATTTACTAATTAACATTTAAAATTACAAAAACCGACATAAAAACAATTAAAATGAAAATTTTCTGAAGAAACAGTTGAAAATTTTAAAAATGCAAGAACGTGAAAAAGCTCAAAAAATAATAATGTAAAAAATATCAAAATAATATAGTGGAAATTAAAAAGAAAATGTTGAACGTTCTAAAAACAAAACCATTTCAATCTAGTAACAACAAAAACAAACTTTTAAAAAAAAAAAATTTAATTTGAAATTTTAAATTAAAAAATTAACAATCGTCACCAGCTAAGAAAAACAGCTGATAAATAAACAAACAAAAAAATACGATTGAAGTTTTGTGAGAATAAACAGTTAAAAAAAATATTTAAAAATTGAAAAAAAAAACTCGAAAAATGATTATTTATTTAAAAAACAATAAAACAGCATGTAAAAAAGTCTCAAAATATTATAGTTGAAATTTAAAAAAAAAAATGTTAAACAAAAAATTTTGTTCAAAATTTAAATAAAGTAAAAATCGTTTAAAAATTTGTTACAAATAACAAAAGGTAATTTTCTACCTAAAAGATATATGATAATTTACTAACTGACGTTAAAAGTTACAAAAATCATTAGAAAACAATTGAAACTTTGTAAGAAAAAATAATTGGTAATTTTCTGAAGAAAAAAATTAAAAAATCAACCTTAAAAAAACTGTTAAAAATGTATTAAAAAATCGATTGAAACATAATGTATAAAGATCTCAGAAGTATACAGTTGAAATTTATATTTATATTTTATATTTATTTATATTTATAAGTTCTTTACCAAACTTGCTTTACAAATACAATTCAAAAAAGATGAAACAAAAATATACGAACAATTTTGACAGCAAGCTGAAAGGCGGAGTTCACTCTTGAAGAATGTTCTTCCACTCTAACCTGTAGGACCTTTCCTTTACTGTTTCATCATACACGAACTCAGCTTCGGATACATATTTTCAGGCAAAATAAACCTAATTTCTTCTAATAAAGGGCAACATTTAGTAAATTATGTCACTTTGACAAATAAAATTTAAAAAAAAGAAAACAATTGGAATCCTGTCATAACGAAACGACAAATTTTTAAAATTTGCCTAAAAACAAGTGAAATTTTAAATTTAATAAAGAAACAATTGACACTAACTAAAAAGCAAGAGTTAAACACATTTAAAAAATATTTAAAAAAAACAGTAAAATAAGTACGATTGAACTATAAGTATAAACAATTAAAAAAACAAATGGAAATGTAAAAATGAATCCTGAAAAAAACTTAAAAAAATAACAATTTGCTAAAAAAAACTATTAAAACATTACAAAAATTGAAAAAAAAAAAAAAACATTCGAGGAAAATCAATTTTAGTCTATTAACAAAAAGAGATTTTTGAAACTCTTGAAATATTAGTTTAGAAAAAAATCAATTGTCAGTGGTTAAGAAGAAGAAACAATTTTTAAAAAAAGTTTTATTAATGCATATTGCAATTGAAAATTTTCATATAAAAAAAATTAAAAATGTGAAAAAAGACAATTATTAATTTATTATTTAAATGGTTTAAAAAATTAAAGGAAAAACATTTAACATTAAAAAAAAGTCGAAGATTAATTTAAAAAAAAAACGATTTAAATTTTATAATCGAAAAAACGTCTTTTTCATTATAAGTTAAGTTTTTGACTAGTTTTGCCCTGGGTGTAATGTTTATTTTTGTTTCATTGGAAACGGTGTACTTTTTGAAATTTAGTTTCTGGATCTGGATCTGGATTGAGTTTGCCAAGGGTGATCAAATCATTGACCATTGAAATTTAGTTTATGATCTATTGTAATGCTATGAAAGATTTTTTTCCATCGTTTTGACCGTTACTACAAGGGTTAGCTTTTATATTTCGGAAATAAACGATCCAGGTGCTGCCATCTGACAGCCGACGTCAATAACGTAAAGTTCTACATTTTCTCAGTAGAGTTATTCAGAACGTTTTGATGTCTGTGTTTCATTTGTTTTGTTTACAGTGATACAGGGTGACTGACGAAAAATCTTTGGTGCTGTATCTCGCTTATTTTTTATCCGATTTTAATAAATAAAACATCAAATTAAACCATTTTTAAAAGACTTTAATAGGATCTGAACTGTTATTTTTTCTCGCACCCAGTTTTTGACAAAATACGATCAACATTTTTTTTTTAAATTGCACTGTATATATATTTTTATTGATTCGCAAGGAGATTTTTTTTCTGAATATAAAATTGTAGACAAATTTATCCATACATCAAACTTAAGTGGAGAAATTGAGGATTAAAAAAATAAATAAAAAGTCAAGTATCCATTGTAAATAATATACAGACCCTATTTTAAATGTCAAAAGTGACAGTGACAGCCATTGATACAATACTGCAACGATTTTTAATTATTTCATAATTAAAATGTTGCAATATTTCAAACACTGTACTAGAATTTTGCGCTTCTACAGAAATCGTTTTTCAGTTTTTGAAATCTTGCAACATTTTTATTATGAAATTATTAAAAATCATTGCAGTATTGTACCAATGACTGACACTGTCACTTTTGACATTTGGAATAGGCTCTGTATATTGTTTACTATGGGTATTTGATTTTTAATTTTTTTTTAAATCCTCAATTTCTCGACTTTGGTTTGATGAATGGATAAAATCGTTTACAAATTTAGATTCAGAAAAAAATCTCCTTGCGGATCAGTACAAAATATATATACAGTGCAATTTGAAAAAAAAAGTTGATCGTCTTTTGTCAAAAACTGGATGCAAGAAAAAATATCAGTACAGTTCATATTAAAGTCTTTTAAAATACATTTAATTTGATGTTTTATTTATTCAAATCGGATCAAAAATAAGCGAGATACTGCACCAAAGGTTTTTCGTCAGTCACCCTGTATAAAAAATTGCCGTCAGCCAAAAAATTTAAGTCGTACGATTTTTTTTTAAACTTTTGACGTAGATTATCCCACACTGCATCGAAGAACTTAATTCAACTTTTGGTGATGAAACGCCATCAAAAACCATTATATATCGATGATTTTTGAAATTCAATCGTGGCCTTAGTTCTCTTAGTGTAGAATTTTGAAAAACGTCATCCAAAATCGGTTGTTGTTCCAGGAAACATTGATACTGTGCGTAAACTGATATTGTAAGATCTATAATGACTAATCGTAAGATTGATGCATCATTGGGAATTAGTAGATGTCAAAAAATTATTTGCATAGGATACAACAATCGCTCAGAAAAAGGTTTGTGTCGATTGGTCGAAAGAAATTCTCAAGAAATACAATGCAGAAGCTTCCAAACACGTCTATGATGGAAGATCTTAAAAGGTGATTACTCATTGATATATACGTATGAGCCCAAAAATTAGTAGCAGTCTCTCGAGATGAGCCAAATCCAACAAAAAATTTTCTCGGACAAAGCATCTAAGCGGTTTTTTCCAGAAAAAAAGGACATATGGCAACTGTACCTTTAGTGTAATGTCGGATAATCAATTCTGAATGCTACACAACCATTTGTTTCATATCCTATATAGCAAATAGAATCACTACGGAATGATTTTAAATTTTTTTAGCGAATTAGCATTTACCGATTTTATAAAATAAATATTCACCGGTTGAACTCGATAAATACAACATATTTTAATTAACTTTGTAATTGTATAAAATGCTAAAACGTTCCATGGCCGACGGTTAAAACGTTACGGTGACAATTTTCATTTTATTTAAAAACAAAACCGAAAATTTTATATACCGGAGGGCTGTCACATGTCCGCATATTAAATACATTTAACCGGGGCATTTATTAGTCGCGAATAATCAAGGGCATATTAATGCAGAAATTGTGAAATAAATTCAAATAATAATAAAATGTATTTATAATAATAATAACAATAGATAGATAGATTTATTTCCCAACAGATAATACATCTAATTACAGGGAAATCGTATCAATAGCTATAAATATTAATATTAGAACTAGAACTTAATATTAATAACAAATAACTTTTTTTCTCTGTAACTAGGCATAATACCTGTTGAGAAATAAACTTATTATTATTATTATTATTATAACTAAGATTAACAACTAAATAAGACTTTAAATTCGTTTTAGAAAATTAACTCATATTTATTTATTAAACTCAAATAAAATAATACTATTATAAAAATGACGAACTTTGTCATCAAATTATTTACTAAATAATAATAAATAAATAAAAATAAATACTTGAATATTGGATTTAGATGGCTGCTACTTGATGAAATTTCATTATATATGTAGTGAATGAAAACCAGAGCTCACTTTGATAATATTAATGATTCCGTCTTTATCTGAACTAGATAAAGATTCTGATTAAACGAATTGATGCAACCAGTGAGGGAAAACTAAAATGTAATTAATAAAACATGGCGCTTTCAAATAAAACATAAAACTCAGGATACATACGTACCGTGGGCGGGTTTTCCGGATGTTTCCTGTTCGTCCTAATTGATCGGCGCCCTTGGCCCAAAATCCAAGCCTGAAACTGGGTCGTCTGGGTGCACTCGACCTTGAGCGATGCTCCCACCAGATGCTGGCGGAGTGGAGGGGGCTGCAGGAAAGTTGATATCCCGCACGAATCCCCCCACCAACAATCCTGCGAAAGATATGGCGGCGGAGAGGGGCGGCGGCGCGCACTTGAAAATTTATCGCCCGCACAAACAGGTTTCGGTTTTCTCCGGTACTAGGGGGGATAGGGATGAGGGGGGCGCTAATTAGGACCAGAAATTAGAGGCGGCCGGATAAATTCTATAATTAGCTTAAATGCTTTACACCTCCACAAAACTATTACTCCGCTGGGGAGGAAATTAAAATCGCCTTATGTCTAAGACAAGAACAATGTAATAACTAATTTACCTTCTTCGAGATTGATTTAATGCTCCACTTAATTATCATAGTATTACAGCTATATTCAAACAAAATCATAAATCAAGTTACAATTTTTCTAATTCCACTGAACGTTTAATATACTCTATTAAGTCTTGGATTATTTGAAAGGTTTTTTCACTCAAATAATTAATAATACTTATTAACATAAATAATTATAATACAAAGAAGTATCAAAAATATTTCGCATAAAAAAAATTACATGAAAGAATTAATTAATACTTTCTTCACAATTAATTTTTGTTTAATTAGATGTCGCAAATTCTAAGTTTATTAATATTTCAGTAAATACAATAAGTATAAAACTTATTAACACTAAGGATTTTATAAGTACTTTGATTAAACTCCTGTTTATTCCCCTCTTTGAAGTATAAAGCCTACAAATATTTAACTTTCGCCCATCCATATCGCTTAAGATTTTGATGATGTTATATACCACTCAGAGCTCATAATATCTCGTATATTGAATTATAACGTCCCCTTATTCTTTATTTAGGACAAAGTGGATTTGGGGGAGCTGATGCTCTCGCTGTGCTACCTACCGACTGCCGGGAGATTAACGGTCACGGTCATAAAGGGCAGGAACCTGAAGTCCATGGACATAACGGGAAAGTCAGGTGAGAGAGGGTGGCGAGCGGAGGAAAGGTAATGCAAGTTTTATTCATTCCGTTCCGTTGATGCGTTACAGATCCGTACGTGAAGATTTATCTGCTCTGTCAGGAGAAGAAGATCAAGAAGAAGAAGACGACGGTGAAAAAAAACACCCTGTGTCCCGTCTACAACGAGGCGCTCGTCTTCGATGTGCCCGCGCAGAATATCGAGGACGTCTGTTTAATTATTAAAGTTATAGATTATGATAGGTGAGTACGTTTCCCTCCCACACACAGTTATTTCGCAGCAATAAAGCTGCGGCACTCTTTATAATCCACCGTAAAGCGCTGAAATCGGGGTGGATAATAAATGTAATGGTAGAGATGATAATAAACAGGGTTATGGCGTCGCGTAGGGGTGTAACGCTCTGGTAGGCCCTTTGACATTACGGTTTACAACGTTATAAATATAATAATAAGTTTATTCCTCCTTCGCTATCTACGTTGCATAGCATAGCAACTACATTAACATATGTTCTACAATCACAACCGAAATAATCCCAATTAATCACTATTACAAATTCACAGACACTGTAAACCTAACCTTCTTGTTCTAAATACCAGATTCACTCACAAACTGTTTAACGTACATTCAACCACTCAAACTAGTATTGCTTTGATAGCCTTGCTATTTGTAACACGCTGAAAATTACTTTTGTATCATTCATTGTCTGTCGAGGTATTTGCCAGAAGAAGTAGTTGTTTTAATAAGTGATTTGTTTTGTAGTCTTAATAAGACTCAGTTGTTTTGTCGATTTACGAAATGTGTTTGTGTTTTTTCTAATTATTACTGTAAATAAAGATAATAAATTATATTAAACACTATATTTAACAATGATAAACTCAATAATATCCCTTGTTTCATTTATTCTTTTCTTTTATTGAGTCTATCATTATAGAATTCTTCACATTACTCAATTCAAAACTTACTGACCAGGTTTAACAATTTACTTTAGTTAATTAATGATATTATTTTTTATGATATTTTTTTTAATTACACCAAAAAATATATCTGAATGTTTCCATAACAAACCGCATCTAATTCGAGTATAATAATTCTCGATTCACCAGTGATTCCACATTGTGTCGTCTTTTGTCTGCTCTCATTGTTAACTTTCCGTCGTCCACCCCCTGTTTGCATAACAATTTAGCCACTAACTCGAGCCCGATCGTCGGTGTGAAGCAATTGTGTCCTAGTTAATGTCCGTAATTTCTCTTTAATTAAATGTGTATATTAGAGAGAATGGGCTCGGTTCGCATTCACAAAGAAATTTCTTATGCAGCAGATTTTTGATTTTTTAATTATTACTTTTTTTAATGTTAATTCTAGGAGAAGACTAGGACATTATATTGGGTCTAATTAAGTTTGGCTTCTTTGATTATCAATATAATCTTAGTCGTGAAATTAACATCGATTAAAGTTAGAGAATTAAATTCTTTAATTTAATTAAAAGCGCAATTAATGATCGTTTAACTTCAGTCATCTGCCACCTATCATGTTTCATCTATCATTAATCATCTATTATACCTCATTCCTCGACCTACTATATATTAGGCAATCTGGTAACTAATCTTCTTTACGTAATTAGTCATCAGTCAATCGTTTATTATCTATAGTCTGTCATCTGTTATCTGTCATCATTTGTTTGTCATTATCATGTTTTAATCTACAATATGGTAATTTCTTTTTTTAATTTTTTTGGAATTTGTCATATCAAATAAAAATTATCTCTTTGATAAAGCTAATTACAAAATTTAAAAAAAGAATCAATAATTTAGGTTATAAATATCCTGGATGGAGTTCACTCTTTTTCAAAACGGTCTTCCACTCAAACCCTACACTTCTTCTAGTAATAAGACATTCCATTACACTTTCTGTGACGACAGAAGCTTTTTTCTATTTTAGAACCAACCGATCTCTATTAAAAAACTGTAATACAAATAATCATTAAATTAAAATGTCATTTGCCATATATCATCTACCATTTGTCATTTGTGGTCTGTCATATCTCATTTTCAACTATCATCTGTCACCCGTCATTTTTATTTTTAGTTCTTATTATTTCCATTTTTATATTTTTGGTATATTTGATAAGATAAATAATGATAATAATATGGCATCTATCATCTGTCATCTGTCTGCTGCCATCAGTCCCCTATTTGCTCTTATTAGTCATCCACATAAATTTTGTCATCATATATCTGTTATCTGTCTTCTGTTAATAGTGAAAAATAATCTATTATCTATCTTCTGTAATCTGTCATCTACCATCTATCATCTGTCAGCTGTCATCTCTCATCTGTCATCTGTTACCTGTCATCTGTGAATAATTAGCCATCAAGTAGCTTACATCTGTTATCTTTTATCTGGCATCATCATCGGTTTTCTGGCATCTGTCATCTGCGAATAGTCATCATCATCTACCATATGATATGTTATATGTTTTCTGTCATCCGTCTTCTGTCATTAATAATCTACCATCTGTAATCTATCCTTTATCATATGTTTCAGTCAACTACCACCTACCATCTATCGTTTGCAAACTATTGTCAGTAATGTCATCTGGAAACTATAATTGATCATCTCTCATCTCTCAACTGTCATCTGTTATCTGTCATCTAATACCTGATTTGTCATGTCATTTATCGTCTATCAACTTAGTTTGTACTCACACAGAAATACATTCTAAAAAGGCTAGAAAACTATAAAGTGTATTTTAAGTTACCTTTTTTGGGTATCAGAAATTATTGTGTGAAAATATTATCCATTAAAATGACAGAATTAAAGTTTTAAGTGCCAATAATAATCATTGAATTGAAACGTCATTTACGAAGATTGTCATCTCTCAACTATCATCATTTACCTGTCAATTTTCATTTATAATGCTATTTGTTATCAATTTTTCAATTTTTGTATTTTTATTATTTAGATAAACTGAATAATATTAATAAAAATAATATATTGAATTGACGAGGCGGATACATGATGAAACTCCATAACAAATTGAAACAAAACAACACAGTTGGGAGGGTTTCACATTTATTGTTGAACACTGCAACATGTTTCGCCACACAGTGGCTTCATCAGGCAGATAATAATTATTATTATTCATAAATGTGAAACCCTCCCAACTGTGTTGTTTTATTTCAATAAAATAATAATCATCTATCTGCTGCCATTAGTCACCTTTCGGTTGTCGTCAGTCATTTTTCTGCCTTATATCATCTGTTATCGTCTTCTGTTATTAATCATTTATCTTCTGTCATCTGCCATCTACCATCTGTCACCTGCCATTGGCTATCTGTCATCTGCCAGCAATCAGCTACATTTTGCCATCAAGTATCTGTCATCTGTCATCATCATCTGTGATTAGTTATCTATCATCTATTATATGTTATCAGTCATCCATCTTCTGTCAGTAATGATCTGTCATCGGTTACCTGCAATCTATCATTGGTCATATGTTTCAGTCATCTATTATCTGTCATCTGTTGTCAGTAATCAAAATTTGCCTTATTAAATTTATCATTTATCATTTGTCATCTGTCAACTATTAGTAGCTTTGTGTTTGTATTATGTCAATTTTTATTTTTTAGCATTTAAAAATTAATAATAACAATAATCTCTCATCTGACTACTGCCATCATCTATTAACAATCTTTTGTTATTAGTCATTAGTCATCTGTTATCTCTATGCCATCTAAAATATATCATCTGCCATCTGTCATCCATTATCTATCTGTCTTCTTCTGTCACCATCTGTCGTCAAGTATCTGTCATCAGTTATGTATCATCTATCATCGATTATTCGTAATTTGTTATCTATCATCTATTATATATCATTTATCATCCGTAATCAATTATCTACCACCTGTTATCAGCTATCTGTCATCTGTCATTTGTCATCTATCATCAACTATCTGTCTATCAAGTATCATCTGTTCCATTTAATATCTGCATTCGTCATTTATTAATTGTCATTTATCTATTATTTCATTTGTCATATGTCTGCAAACTTATCAGCTATTTATCATTAGCTGGTTAGCCATTTTTATATCTCATTGTCACCTGTCATTTGTCGTATGTCATTTGTCATCTATTTGACTTCTATTTCAGTCATTTATTATGTTATCTGCCATGTACCATCTATCACCTGCCACCTGTCATCTGCAATTTGTAATTTATCATCAGTATCGGTTATCTGACATTCACCCTCTTTGATTAGTTATCTATCATCTATTACTTGTCATTAGTCATCTTCTGTAAATAATCATCTAGAATCATATGTCATCGGTTATTTATCATCTGTCATTGGTCATCTGTTTCAGTCGTCTATAATTTGTAATCTATTGTCAGTAATGTCATCTGCAATATATACAATCTATAATTGGTCATCTATCATCTGCTACCTGTCATCTGTCCTTTATCTCTGCCATCTGTTATTTGTTATTTGTCGCCTGTCAACTCGGTTTGTACTGTCAAAGAGTTTAATTCTAAAAATATAATTAATCAAAATTGAAATTTCATTTCAACTAGCAATTGACACAGCATTGGTCATCTGCCATCTCTCATTTACCAGCTATCATGTCATCTGTCACCTTACATGCATTTCTAGTTTTTACATCAGTCATCTGTCAGAGTCACTTGACATCTGCCATATAACATCTGTAATCTATCTTTTGTTATTAATCATTATCATCTGCAATCTGCCATCTGTCACCCGTGATCTATTTTATGTTATCAGGTATCTGTGATCTGTTATGAGTTATCTGTCATTTATCATCGATTATCTGTTATGCATAATTTATTATCTAGCATTTATCATATATTGTATTTTATCTGTCATCCGTAATCAATCATGTGTCATCCATCATAAATTTTCTATCATTTGAAATCGGTTATCTGTCATCTATCATTTGTCATTTGTCAACTATCTTCTGCCATCTGCAAACTGTTGATAGTAATATCATCTGCAATCTATAACTAGTCGTCTATCATCTACTATCTTTCTATCAACGGTTATCTGATGTATGCCATTTGTAATCTGGATTTGTCTTTAATTATTTGCCATTTATCTTTTGTTTCAGCAATTTATCATCTGTCTACAAACTGTTATCAGCCATTTATCATTGGCCTTTTCTTTGTATGTAATATGATACCTGTTAGATGTCGTGTGTCAACAATTATTTGCCATCTGTCGCCATTAGTCTGTTCGTTAATTAAATTTTCTACAATCGGGAATATGGTTTTTCATAACTTTGTATATGTTATATGTCATTTATTATTAATGTGTCATTGGTGTTCTCTTACCTATCATCTGTGGTTTGTCGCCCGTTTCAGTCATCCATTTTCTATCATTTACAAATGACTGACAGAAAGTCACCTGCAATATATAATTGGTGATCTATCATTAGCATATATCATTGTCAGCTGTCATTTGTCGTATCTCATTTGTCATCTGACATTTGTCTCATGTTTCAGTCATTCATTATCTGTTAACTATCGTATCTTCTGTCATTTGCCATCTACCATCTACTTTCTATAATCTGTTATCTATCATCATCATCGGTTAACTGACATTCATCATCTTTCATTAGTTATCTATCATAACACACAATAGGTGTTATCCGTTATTCGTCATTAGCCATCATCTTCTATCAATAATGATCTAGAATATATCATCTATCATTGTTTCAGTCATCTATCATCTGGCATCTGTTATCAGTAATGTTATCTGCAATCTATAACTGCCATCTCTAACCCGTCATCTGTCCTTTATTATCTGCCAGCTGTCATCTCTTTCAGTAATCTATCACCTGGCATATGTTGTCAGTAATGTCATCTGCAATCTATAACTGTCATCTGTCATTTGTTCTTTATCTGTGCCATCTGTCGTTTGTTTGTACTCACAGAGAGTTTAATTCTAAAAATAAGGCACAAAAATGATAAATTATATTGAATTTAACTTTTATTATTTACTAGTAATTGTAGTGTAAACATATCATCATTCATCTATCGTCTGCAATATATGCTTGGAGACAGATGTCATTTGTTTCGGTCATTTATCATCTGTCATACGCAAAATATTATTAGTAATGTCATTTGCCATCTGTCATCTAGCTTCTGTTATCTGACATCTATTATATATGGCTTATATAATCATTCATCTGCCACAATTTTTCTGTCAATATTTTGAAATCTTTCTATATGTTATATATCATTTGTTATTTCTCATTTATCATTTTATCTATCATCATCATCATCCTATCTTTTGTCATTTATCATTTGTCTTCTGTTTTAGTTATTTATCGTCTGCCATCATATCACTTGTCATCTGTCACCTATTTTGACATCAGTCATTTGTCATATGTTTTAGTAATTTATAATCTGTAATTTGCAAACTGTTAACAATAATGTCATCTGCTATCCATCACTAGTCATATATCATCTGTCACCTACTATATGTCTTTTCTGACATCAGTCATCTACCATGTCAACATTTTCTGCAATCTGGTATATTTTTTTGGAACTTTGTATATGTTATAAAATATTTATTATTGATCTGCCATCTGTCATTTGTTACTTTTCATTTGTTGTTTGTCATCTGTTTCAATTATCTATCATATATCGTCTGCATTTATCGTGTATCATCTGTCAAGTATTATTAGTGATGTCATCTGCTATCTATCATTGGTCATCTATTACATGGCTTCTATAAACTGTCAACTGCCATCTGTCATAATTGTTCTATCTAATCATTTTTTTTAAATCTGGTATATATTATTTGACAACTTTCTTTCATTTATTACTTCATATTTATCATTTTATTTGTCATTCTGTCTGTCATTTGTTTTTGTTTCAAACATCTGCCATTTGCAAACTGCTATTAGTAATGCTATCTTTAGTCATTTATCATTAATCATCTATTATCTGTCATCTTTTATCTATTATGTGCCTTCTGCCATCTGTTGCCATTCATCTGTCATTCTTTAATTATAATACATATTTTTGACAACTTTGTGTATGTTATACCTTTATATCATTAATTATTTGTCATTTATCACTTTATCTGTCATATATTATCCATTTTCGGTCATCTGTCATCTATCATTTGTTATAAAAATTTAATCATCTATTATCTGTCATCGGCAAACTGTACAGTAATGTAATCTGCATTATATAATTGAAGACAAATGTCTATCATTACCCTCTCTCATTTATCAACTATAGTATGACATTGGGCATCTGTCATTTGTTATCTGTTTCAGATAATTATCATCTGCCACCTGCAAACTGTTATCAGAAATGTCATCTACCATCTATCCTCTATTATGTCATCTGTCACCTATTAAATGACTTCTATCAGTCACCTGCCATCTTTCACCATCTGTCATTTGTCATCAATCATTTATTTTTGTCACTTGCAAACTGTTATCAGTAATGTCATCTATTATTGATTATTGATCATCTATCATCTGCCACCAATTATTAGTCATCTAACATACTTTCTGACAATAATTTTTATATTTGTAGTATATTGGATGAGATAAATAATGAATAAGTCATCAATCATCTGCCATATGTCTACTTCCACCAGTCAACTGTCATAGTCCTTTTTCATCAGCCATCTGGCATCTCTTATTTAACCTCCTTAGTCATTTTCCTTTTGTTGTCAGTCACTAAACATTTGTTAATCGTCACTTATAATAATAATAATGAAGTTTACATTAATTGAATATTAATAATCGCAATCTGATCATCAGAATTACGAAAATTAAATAACTTAATGAATAAAATAACGACATATGACATCTATCAGCGCCGCCTTCTATTTGTTTTTGTTAACTGTCATCTCTTATCAGAAAAAACTAATGATTATACATCATATATGCATCAAAATAACGCAATAACCGTCTTAATATTTTCATCTCAAGTCCGACGTAAACATATTAACTATTCCTTAGTTTCTAAAATATTTCCCGAAACAACTTTACATTACGAATGCTTATATTAATGCCGATATGTACTGCATAAACCTCGAGTAAACGACTTTACAAACAAATATTTCCTAATGGAAAACAGCCGGACGGAAAACTTTCCACAATATACCTCGATGCATGTGTTTGTGTAAGAGGAAAGGAGATTTAGAAAGAGTGCGTGCATGTTCTCTTTCTCTCTCCTTCTCGCCATGTACGTAATGGAAAGATTTATAACGCACTGAATAAATAATGTATAGTAAAACAAAGGAAAACTTTTACTGTGCGCTGCATAATAAATATTGATGCGTTAGTTCGATGGAAATATTTATGTTACATATAAAAAAAATATATATAGAGATGTGATAAAAAAATAATATTATAAACATATGGACGCCAACTTCCTCTAAGAAGCAAGAGTGGTCGACAGAAATAATAATTAATACAATGCCTTTAATTTTCATCCTATGTTTAAAAGATTTTAACGCTTGGTTTGTAATTTCACTAATTTAGTGATTTACAAACCTAGTGTTTTATTTACCTAATATATTATGGAATTTCACCAAATATCAGCCAATATCGTAAATTCAATATTTAAAAGATTTATTTGTGTAGAATATTCCTTTATAAATCGATGGTATATTAATTTCATTTGAAAAAAAATTGCGTACTAAACATAATTAAATTACCCTAATTGATGTTTAACTTGTAGAAAGCAAATTATCTCGTTACGTTTCATCCAGTTTTCATAAACAGCTAATACCGAATAAATCAATTCGCCCCCGGCGCCTCCACCATTACGCAAAATTCCGTTACATTATATTAATAACGAAATTATTCATGTAATGTATTCTTTTAATTATTATTAAATAAATAATTCGCAAAATAAAATTGAGCTCGAAAACAGTAAACAATTCGCTTTTAGAAATCCTTACATAGTGTTATTTAAACAATGAGGTTGATTAATTTTCGGTTTGTTTATTTTTATTTCACTTTACGGATTTTTATTTTAACAAGCGACTTTTATACATTATACATACGTACGCTTTTTTGCCGCAACAAATCTCATTCCAAGTTCACCCCAACGTTTCCATTAATTTTAAATAAACACATTTTTTACGGAATAAAGTTTTATCATTTTTTTATCAACAGTGTTTGTAATAAATAAAATATATTTTTTTCTGTGTTATTGTTTGCCTTATAACAATAGTTAAATTCCGATTGCGAACTATTCATTCGGAATTCATTAACGCAGAGCTGATGAAAACAGAGTGAAGGAATGTTTATTCTATATTTGTGTAAGGACTTTTTTTCTGTATGGAAACTAAAATTTTGTCAGGAATGTAAATGCTAATGTATATGTAGGGTGAGTGGGTGGCCTCTAACACACTCTTCACACGCGTAGGGTTTATAAATGTATTATTTAATAATCTCAAGAATGTTACATTATTCATTGCATAAACATTTTCTATTTTATTGATTTTTCTTCCAAAATTTCATCATGTATGATGTAAAAATTGTAGGTTAGGATAGTGGCCACCCACCCACCCTACAAAAATATAGAAACTTAATCTGAAACACTGTTTATTTAACTTTTTAAAACATCTACAATAAAACTGGTGTGTTTTTTTTGGAAACTAAACATGTATCAGGAGTTTAAATGGAAATATATTTGTGGGGTGGGTGGGTGGCCACTAACACACCTTTAAATTAGTAAAACATAAGTGTGGGATGTATAGATTTTTCACTTTTAACAATAAGACGTTCTGCATTATTAAATCCAAGAACATTTTTTTTGTAATAATTTTCATTAGATAAAATTATTGTAGGAGTTTTCAAAATTGGAGATTGAAATAGTGGCCACCCACTCACCCTACATAAACATGAACTTTCAATCAAAAACCCTGAGTTTTAATCTGTAAAAACATCAGCGGTAGAATGGGCGTGTTTTTTGGAAACTAAAAGTTTGTCAGGAATGTTATTGCAAATATATATGTAGGGTGGGTGGGTGGCCTCTATCACACCCTCCAATCAGTAAAACATACGCGTAGGATTTATAGATTTATTATTTAATAATCTTGAGGTTGTTACATTATTCATGGCATAAGCATTTTCTGTTTTATTGATTTTTCTTCTAAAATTTTATCATGTATGATATAAAAATTGTAGGTTAGGATAGTGGCCACCCACCCACCCTACAAAAATATAGAAATTTAATCTAAAACACTCTTTTTTAACTTTTTAAAACATCAACAATAAAACTGGTGTAGTTTTTGGAAACTAAACGTGTATCAGGAATTTAAATGCAAATATATGTGCAGGGTGGGTGGGTGCCCACAAATAAAAACATCAACTATTGATGCTTGTTGGAGTGCGTTCTTAATGAAACCGAATTTTACATCATTTCGTATTAATAAAGCCAGAATCAATTAAATCTTGTTAGTTGTTGGATTGGTCTGTATAATTAAGTTATTTCGTAATCGGTTTATCTGTTCCAGGATCGGGGCGAACGAATTAATGGGCTGCACGGCGATCGGCTCGAATTTCATCGGTGTAGGCAAGGACCACTGGCTGGAGATGCTCGACAATCCGAGGAAACCTGTTGCTCAATGGTACGCACTCACGGAATCGATACCCGGACACATACCCGAAGGACTCGAGGAGACCCTACCCATCAGTCTGAGCTGTTTGCACAGCAGGTAATTAACCCTAAATACAATTATGAATAGTTCAAATAGATACAGTTCGAGGGAGACCTGAAATCCTTATCAAAACACTATCAAACCGTCATCCACACACCAAAAATATACAGGGTCTATTATAAAAGTAATGCGCATTTTCTGGGAAAATTATATTTATTCATCACATTTAAAATACATTTCTTAACAATATTTGTTATATTTATATATCACTATTTATTTATTTGTTTCAGGTGAACATTCAAGTAGGCGTGAGGGAAAAAAATACTGGAATCCACTTTGTATTTTTAAAACGCGGATGTTATTTGTGAAAAGTAAATTGTTAACGAAAATTAAAAAAAATAGAGCGGAAGCGTACTTCTACAAAATTGTGACAAAACAATACTATCAGTATTTCTATGTTATGCCGATCTTGAAGATGATGTTAAATGTTGAACATATCCACTGTTAAAGGCACACTCCACGTCAATTACAAATGATTTTTATCATTTTCTCTGTGTCAACTCCTGATTAGTAGGCCTAATTAGCTCCCTCTGTAACACACTCTTTCAATTTCTCTCTATCAAAAAATTTAAACCAAATTAAAAAAAAATTCATCCATCCGACGATGAAAGAAGCGAAAATATTTCGTTTGCTCAATAATCTGTGGTATAATTAGGAAACGCTTCAAACAAGTAGTTAACTTCTCCGACGCTTACTACAAATACATGTAAACGAACGCTTGGATCTCGATGTTAGAGCTCAATAGTGTTTTTTTTTTTTTGAATTTTCCGTTTTGCCAATTGACACACAAACACATATGAACTAGTTGGTACTGCTGATACTGATATATATATAAGACTAATTGTAGTTAAATTTAATGATAGGACGTTATGTGAGATTGTGCAAGCGCACAACTATTATAATATAGTATATACAGGATGTTCCAGTTAATACGTTTTAATTCAGAAATAGATTTATAAGTAATTGTAGTGTTTAAAAATTAGTGAGGGTAAAAATAGAAAATACTTTTATTATAGCGCTGAAAATATAAATGTAGTTAATGAATTAATCATTCTTAATTTAGTTTCGACCTTGACAGCATGTCAAGAAAATAATCTACATAAGTTTGTGTGAAATCTTCATATAGAAATTTGATTAATCAATTAACAAAATTTATTGTATGTATTAAAACCATAAAATAGAAGTCTCTCACATATCAAAATTTTCCTGGTTAATACCGTAGTGCTCTTCAAAATTGATATATCAAAATAAATCCATCCAAACTTTCACTTTTAAGTGTTTAACACATGGAAAAACTTAAACACTGATAAACATTAAATTATTACACTTATTTACTCTTCATGGAATTATTGTTTCCCTATCACAGCAACATCTACAGACCGGTTTCGACCTATTCATTACTCGTCATGACAGTAAACTAAATTAATACGATATTCACCTCCTAAACCCTTTATCTCTATCTTTAGATCCTTTTCAAAACTTTTATCTCTATCTTTAGATACTTTTCAATATTATAAAATGCTATCAATTATTTATTCTTCATTTGTGTATATATAAAAAAATAAAAATTGTAAGGGTTATATTCCAGTCAAACTGGTTTCTCTTTAACATATGCTTTAACAAACAAAAAAATGATGTACATATCGTATATTAATTTAACTGGGACACCGTGTATATACGAATAGATATATTTCGACTTTAATGTTAATGTGACTATCCATGTAAAACTTTGGCGTGAATATACACGAACTGACTATATGCCCTATTTTTGTCACTGTATACAAGTATATTTGCTAAATATATATTGTATTCTTGTATGTAAATGAATAATTGTTATATTATAAAAAATATGTCATTAATCTCTTGCGATTTATTTAAACCCAAAATTCAGGTTTGAAAACAACCTTTAATTTACGAAATCCATTTAGAATGAATACACCTTCAAAATACCGTAAAAAAACAATTGATATCACACAGCTGAAAACAAAATGGCGGCGATTTAATCATGAAGTGAATTTTAAAAATACAGCGATTACAAAAACTGCCAGAAAGAAATAATAACGACGTTTAAAATCCGCATTAAACTTTAAAATACATTCAGAAAAGGCGTAGTTTAAAAATAACACAAAAACAATTGAAATATAACAGCCGGAAACAAAATTATTACGATTTAAAAATGAAGTGAAGTTTGGAAACGTAATCAGTATTTACAAAAATTGTTTAAAAAATAATATCGTTTGTAATCACCCTCAAAATTACCAAATCCATTCAGTATGAACGTAAATTGAAAATGCAATGGAAACAATTGACATCTCTTTTCTGAAAACAAAATGGCGGCGACGCAAAGCTTAAATAAAGTTTTTAAAAATTACCAACCGTAAAAATTGTTAGAAAAAAATCGTAGAGGGATATAAAATGAACTTTCAAATTACGAAATTCATTCAAGAATGAATACAGCTTTAAAATACTGAAAAAACAATTGAATTATTACATCTGGAACCAAAATGGCGGCGATTTAAACGTGAAGTCGATTTTATAAATTCAGCGATTACAAAAACTGCCAGAAAAAATAATAACGACGTTTAAAACCCGCATTAAACTTTAAAATACATTCAGAAAAGACGTAGTTTAAAAATAACACAAAAACAATTGAAATATAACAGCCGGAAACAAAATTATTACGATTTTAAAATGAAGTGAAGTTTGGTAACGTAATCAGTATTTTCAAAATTTGTTTAAAAAAATAATAACAACGTTTGAAATCACGCTCAAAATTACCAAATCCATTCAGTATGAACGTGAATTTAAAATTCAATGGAAACAATTGACATCTCTTTTCTGAAAACAAAATGGCGGCGACACAAAGCTTAAATAAAGTTTTTAAAAATTACCGATCGTAAAAATTGTTAGAAAAAAATCGTAGAAGCATTTAAATTACGAAATTCATTCAAGAATGAATACACCTTCAAAATACTGCAAAAATAATTGAATTCTTATATCTGGAAACAAAATGGCGGCGATTTAAACGTGAAGTCGATTTTATAAATTCAGCGATTACAAAAACTGCCAGAAAAAAAATAATAACGACGTTTAAAATCCGCATTAAACTTTAAAATACATTCAGAAAAGACGTAGTTTAAAAATAACACGAAAACAATTGAAATATAACAGCCGGAAACAAAATTATTGGGATTTAAAAATGAAGTGAAGTTTGAAAACGTAATCAGTATTTACAAAATTTGTTAAAAAAAATAATAACAACGTTTGAAATCACCCTCAAAATTACCAAATCCATTCAGTATGAACGTAAATTTAAAATTCAATGGAAACAATTGGCATCTCTTTTCTGAAAACAAAATGGCAGCGATACAAAGCTTAAATAAAGTTTTTAAAAATTACCAATGGTAAAAATTGTTAGAAAAAAATCGTAGAAGCATTTAAATTACGAAATTCATTCAAGAATGAATACACCTTCAAAATACTGCAAAAACAATTGAATTCTTACATCTGGAAACAAAATGGCGGCGATTTAAACGTGAAGTCGATTTTATAAATTCAGCGATTACAAAAACTGCCAGAAAAAAAATAATAACGACGTTTAAAATCCGCATTAAATATTAAAATACATTCAGAAAAGACGTAGTTTAAAAATAACACAAAAACAATTGATATATAACAGCAGGAAACAAAATTATTACGATTTAAAAATGAAGTGAAGTTTGGAAACGTAATCAGTATTTACAAAAATTGTTTAAAAAAATAATAACAACGTTTGAAATCACCATCAAAATTACCAAATCCATTCAGTACGAACGTAAATTGAAAATTCGATGGAAACAATTGACATATCTTTTCTGAAAACAAAATGGCGGCGACACAAAGCTTAAATAAAGTTTTTAAAAATTACCGATCGTAAAAATTGTTAGAAAAAAAATCGTAGAAGCATTTAAATTACGAAATTCATTCAAGAATTAATATACCTTCAAAATACTGCAAAAACAATTGAATTCTTACATCTGGAAACAAAATGGCGGCGATTTAAACGTGAAGTCGATTTTATAAATTCAGCGATTACAAAAACTGCCAGAAAAAAATAATAACGATGTTTAAAATCCACATTAAGCTTTAAAATACATTCAGAAACGACATAGTTTAAAAATAACACAAAAACAATTGATGTATAACAGCCGGAAACAAAATTATTACGATTTAAAAATGAAGTAAAGTTTGGAAACGTAATCAGTATTTACAAAAATTGTTTAAAACAATAATAACCACATTTGGAATTAATCTGAAAATTTCCAAATCCATTCAGTATGAACGTAAATTGAAAATTCAATGGAAACAATTGACATCTCTTTTCTGAAAACAAAATGGCGACGATACAAAGCTTAAATAAAATTTTTAAAAATTATCGATCGTAAAAATTGTTAGAAAAAAATCGTAGAAGCATTTAAATTACGAAATTCATTCAAGAATGAATACACCTTTAAAATACTGTAAAAACAATTGAATTCTTACATCTGGAAACAAAATGGCGGCGATTTGAACGTGAAGTCGATTTTATAAATTCAGCGATTACAAAAACTGTCAGAAAAAAATAATAACGACGTTTAAAATCCGCATTAAACTTTAAAATACATTCCGAAAAGACGTAGTTTAAAAATAACACGAAAACAATTGAAATATAACAGCCGGAAACAAAATTATTACGATTTTAAAATGAAGTGAAGTTTGGTAACGTAATCAGTATTTTCAGTTTGTTTAAAAAAATAATAACGTTTGAAATCACGCTCAAAATTACCATTTCCATTCAGTATGAACGTAAACTGAAAATTCAATGGAAACAATTGTCATGTCTTTTCTGAAAACAAAATGGCGGCGATACAAAGCTAAAATAAAGTTTTTAAAAATTACCGATCGTAAAAATTGTTAGAAAAAAATCGTAGAAGCATTTAAATTACGAAATTCATTCAAGAAGTCGATTTTATAAATTCAGCTATTACAAAAACTGCCAGAAAAAAAAATAATAACGCCGTTTAAAATCCACATTGAACTTAATCAATACATTCAGAAAAGACGTAGTTTAAGAATAAAATGAAAACAATTGATGTGTAACAGCTGGAAACAAAATGGCAGAGATATAGACCTTAACTAAATAAAGTTTAACATTATAAAAACTGTTAGAAAAGAAAAGAGAAGAAGCGTCTCAAATCAACATTTGAGTTAAGGAATCCACTGATCTAGCTTTAAAATGCCGTAAAAACAATTGGAAACAACATGGCTGTGATTTTACCATGAAATATAGTTTACAAACATTTATAAAATAATAACTAAAAGCAATATTATTAAATCCACACAGAACAAGCATAGCTCCAAAATGACCTAGAAACAATTGACATCATACAAAATGGTGACGATCTAAGCGCCAATAATCATAGTTTAAAACATTCCACAGCTGTAAACAAAATGTTTTGATTAATCATTAGATTACATTAGATAGAACGTTTTGTTACTTTTTTAAATAATTATTGTTTTAGTTATACTTTCATTTGAACAGAAAATCCGATTGCAACCGTAATGAAAAAACCTCCAATCCGTTTATACATGCAGCGGCGCGGGCTTGTATTTAATAATTTAATGCTTTTGGGACAATGCGCCGGCAGGACGACGCAATTTCCGTCGAAGAATGAACGGCTGGGACGAATTTAAAACGCTTCGATTGCATCGAACAACACAACAAGCGCGAGTCTATTTACAACCAAAAAAAAAAAAATACCCAGCCGCCAGGATCGAAAAAAAAATGTACATCGCATGTCTGTTTCCACCTTTTGTAAAAAGGTGAATGCGAGTAAATGAGAGATGAAAAAAAAAATCAGGGACTTAAAATATCCGCAATTAATTACTTTAAAAAAAATGGGAACATTAATGGGACAATAAGATAGTAATAATAGTTATTTTTTGTATGAAAAATATATTTTTGTTTTTCATTGGTAACAATTCATTTATATCTTTGGCAGTTCCACTTTATCAACTGAAAGTAACAAGAATACAATTAGACAATGTATTGAAATATTTTCAAAATTTCAAACCTTATTTAAAAACCAAGTTTGGTTAAACCAAGTTTAAGTGCTGTCATATTTGAGCAATCAAACTTAATTCAAATATTAACCCAGGATAAAACAGTTTTACCCTTTATTGCAGTTTGTTAATTAATGAAATATAAAACATCTTTGCTAGCGCTTATTTTTTAAATGTAATTACAAAAACATTTAATTTATTAAACTGTTAACGGTGGAAGCTTCTACTTCGATTTAATTTATTGATTTATTAATTAATGTTGAATTAAAACACTTTGTTAATTCAATAGTGATAACTTCACAAAACTCAAATCAATCCGTGAATATTAATTAATGTAATTATTTATTTAGTATATAATTGCAGAAGCTATCGTATTTTATATTTCATTAAAAGTACGTTTATGTAGTCTTTTTTTGTGTGTATACCTTTAATATTGGCGCCGCTTTCATTTCTATCATCGCTACGAGGTGATAGAACTCTGGGTGAAAAGCTAACGCTGTAACTGCAATTGGCGGATGAGCTCGAAGTGCTGCCATCTCTCGCACTGGACATTCTGCTGCTGGTCGATGAGCCTGAGCCTGAAGAGCTATGAGTGTCTCGTGCACTTGGCAGTCTAGAAATCGCCGGATGTGCTAAGAAAGAAATAAAATGAGAAAATTTCCAAGTAGAGGAATTGATAAAGGAGTATTAAATGGGTTCTCAATATTGTTGAAAAAACATCATATAGCTAAACAGTTTTTTCCATAAAAATGAATAGACCTTATGTTTGTTTCAGAATCTTTTTATAACCTAAAAATAAACAAATAACAACAGAATTAGTGCCGATAATGATGAAGAATTAAAACCTAATTTTTAGATTAGGTATGAAATTTTCAAATTGTTTTTTTTTATAAACCCCCAAAAGTTTTTAAATCAATTGATTCGTTAAGAATTAAGTTTTAAACTATTTTTTAATAATATCTAAATGTTTCTTTACTGTCGAATTTTTCAACTGTATTCTTTAAACTACCTTTGGCATTTTTTTTTTTTGTAAACATTCAAAAGTTTATAATTCAATCAATCCATCGAGAAGTTTACTATTTTTCACTATTTCAAACTATTTTATTGGCTAATTTTCAATTGTTTTTTATAGATTTTCAATTGTTTTAAACAATCGATTCGTTGGCAAGTTCAATTGTTTTTCAACTATTTCTTTTGCTCCTTTGTTTATTGCAAATTCTAAATGTTTATTTCTTGAACGACAAATTCAATCGTTTCTTAATTTATTTTCTTGGATAATGTTCAATTGTTTTTTTGTACACTTTTAATTGTTTTTTTAATCAATTGATTTTTTACTTCTTTTTTCCACCGTTTTTTGTTTGTTTGAGGGAGGGACCTTTTTACCTGTTTGTTTTTCAACCTTTTTTTATTACTAAGCTTCAGTTGTTCAACTGTTTTTAATATTTTTTCTTAAATTATTTTCGGGAATAATGTTCAATTGTTTTTTTTTTTGTAAACTTTTAATAACTTTTTAATCAATCTTTTTTTCAGCTGTATTTTTTGATACAAATACAGGTATTTTAATGATTTTTTTTTAAACTCTTTTTTAGCCTAATTCTCAACTTTTTTTTTAATATACTAAAGTTTTTGAATTAAAATTCTTTACGTAATTATTTTTTCAACTGTTTTTTGAAAGTATTAATTTTTTCAGGACTAATTTTCAATTTTCAATTGTTTTTTTTTGTAAAATTAAAAAAATAACCAATTAAATCTTCCAGAAGTTTTTCTTTCCTTTATTTTTTTGCCAATTCATAATCTTCTTTTTTTAATTTAAATTAAAATTTTTATTATTTTATTTATTAAACTGTTTTATTTATTTAAATTTTTCAACTGGTTTTAATTTAATTACTATTGTCTTATCAATTGTTTTTTTTTTGTAAACTCAAAAAAAATAGGAATTTATCATAGGAAATTATTTTTTGTACGAAAGTTCCAAATGTGTTTTTTTTTAATTTCATTTATCAACTCAATTAAGTTGAATTTTTCAACTGTTTCTTCATTTTTAACTATTTTTTAATAACTTTTTAGCTATTTTCTCGGATAATATTTCAATAGTTTTCAAAAGATTTTTTAATCTATTAATTATTTGAGAAATTTAATTTTGTTATTATTTTTTTTTAATTTGAGATAAATTTTCAACTGTGTTAAAGCAATGTTTTGTAGTATTTTTTTCTTTAAACAATTTCTTTTTACTTAAGAAACTTAAATAGTTTTTAATTTTTTTTTTCTTAAATTTCAACTTTTTTCTCGTAGATGCATTTTAAAAAAATATTTCCTTCGAAAATTTTCTTTTTTTTCTTATTCTAAACTTCAAACAATATTTTATTTTTTTCTTCTTATTCTAATCTTAAATTTTAATCGATTTAATTTGAGGGAAATTTGTAATTTCCAACGAATTTTTTGCTTGTGAGACTTTCAATTTTCATGCAATTGTTTTTTTGTAAATTCTAAATGTTTTTTTTTTGCTTCATTTCAAATTTATTGGCTAATTTATTATATTATAATAGTTTTTTAACTACTTTCTTGGCTAATTTTCCAATGTCTTCTTGTATACTTAAAAAAAATAATCAATTAATTTTTTGAGAGGTTCATTTAATACAACTGTTTTTGATATTTTTTAAAACTACTTTACATATGTTTTTGGGAACTTAAATTTTGTTTTTGTTTTAGTAAACTTCAATTATTTTTTGCAAAATCAATTTTTTTATAGCAGCTATTTTCTTGGCCAATTTCAACTGTTTTTTTTTTTAATCTCAAAAAATAAACAATTCATTTTTTCAGAAGTTCATTTTTTCAACTGTTTTTTTTTTTTTGGAAACTTCCATTGTTTTTTTTGTAATTTTTTTTTTGTGTCCTTTCAGATGATTTCATGGAATAATTTTTCAACGGTTGTTAAATATTTCTTTAATACATTGGCTGCCAATGCCAATGACGTTGTAAAATGTCAAAAAAGTTTTGTTTTTAAGATTTATTTTATAATATGAGTAAGAATATGCTCATTTTGATGCATTTTTAGACGAAATTACGGGTTTTTTTATGCGTCAGTCACAGGTGACTGACAGAGCTCCAATGGCAAAAAATTATGCGTTTCGCCCCGTCAGGCAATGTGTCGGTCACGTGGCTCACGTGATGCTTCTTTTGTATTTATATTATTTTGAGTTAACAAATAAAGATATATTATTATTAATAATAATATTATTAAATAATAGTTATTTAAGGTACAAGTGTAAAAAGTGATGCTTTATTGCACGAACTGGCGTTTAAAAACACGAGCGAGGAACGAGCGAGTTTTTTTAAAGCCAGGAGTGCAATAAAGAAACTTTTTACACGTGTGCCTTACAAGATTTTATCTTCGATCGTAAAGGATTTCAAAGAATATATTCTTATGAGTAATATTTTAATGTCATTTCAATAATTTAATTTATGAAAACATATTTTACCCGCAGTGCACTAATGAAAGCGTTACTTAGCAACCAGTAAACAAGTTGCACAAATGTCGGCCGCCATTATTATTTATGGAAAAAATGTTCGCTTTATTATAATCGCTTCGACTTGCATTAAATGAAATCTTCAGAGTTCTTAAATCTGCCATTTGGTTTGTATTATGTATTTTATTTATAGTTTATTAGTTATTTGTATCAATTAATAAAAAATTAAGTTTTTCGTCGAAAATTTTTGCTATAATATATTAATCTGTCAAATTTGACATTTCTGTGCAATAAAAACAGTTTGACATTACCGTACAATAAAAACGTAAAAAAGCACTAGTGCTTTAAAAAGTCACTTTTACAATGAAAAATGATGCAAAAAGCGTCTACTTTCTGTACGATCGTAGATAAACGGGTTTTATTTCAATATAGTACATTTTTTTCAGAGAATATACCTACAGCTGTTTGAAGGAATATTACCACAATTAACACGGAACTCGTGACTGACAGCGCTAAATAATAAGTTAAGTTAAGTGTAAGTCACCTGTGACTGACAAAGCGGTCTACATGTTAACTATTTTCTAAAATAACTTTCAATTATACACAGATTAAGTAAGAAATTAATTCATCGCAAGATTACATATACCATTCAAATAAGCAAATCAATTATTCTATCTCTTACTATCTGTTGTAAATTTCGTGGAAGAACTCGTGGGCGTATTACGACCATCACCAACACTTTCCGCTTTATTCATCATCGTTCTCGACGTCTTGGACGCATGTATCGGCGGCAGCGAAACCTGGAAACCGGGCAGTATTTTATTTATATACGATACAAGAAAAAAAAACAGCTTCAGGTTAAATGTTCGATCAGTCTGTCAGTCGCAGGGGCATTGTGGATCGACAAATAAATTCCGCAACCGGACACGTGCAACGGAATTGAAATGCGTGGGGCCGGCTCGTGGAAAGTCGTTCATTTGTGCACGTTTCTATGAAATAGTGATTTAAATAGACTTGACAATAAGAATTTTAAAAAAATATTTACTTATTTAATTCAAAATCCTATAATTTTGTAAACTATCATCAAATATTAAATATATTAGAATAAAATACTTAACTCATGTATCTATTTTTTCAATAATGTCTACATAAACTAAATCACTTAAAGATATTCAGACATAAAGCACAAAATGCTCCTGAGACCCTTTCTTATAGCACGCCACAAGTGTTCACTCACTTAGGTGCTTTGAACTAAATTATTATTATATTATTGTTACATCTATATATGTATACAGGGTGACTGAAGAAAAACCTTTGGTGCTGTATCTCGCTTATTTTTTTTCCGATTTTAATAAATAAAACATCAAATTAAACCATTTTTAAAAGACTTTAATTGGATCTGAACTGTTATTTTTTCTCGCACCCAGTTTTTGACAAAATACGATCAACATTTTTTTTTTAAATTGCACTGTATATATATTTTTATTGATTCGCAAGGAGATTTTTTTTCTGAATATAAAATTGTAGACAAATTTATCCATACATCAAACTTAAGTCGAGAAATTGAAGATTAAAAAAAATAAATAAAAAGTCAAGTATCCATTGTAAACAATATACAGACCCTATTTTAAATGTCAAAAGTGACAGTGAAGGCCATTGATACAATATTGCAACGATTTTTAATTATTTCATAATTAAAATGTTGCAATATTTCAAACACTGTACTAGAATTTTGTGCTTCTACAGAAATCGTTTTTCAGTTTTTGAAATCTTGCAACATTTTTATTATGAAATTATTAAAAATCATTGCAGTATTGTACCAATGACTGACACTGTCACTTTTGACATTTGGAATAGGCTCTGTATATTGTTTACTATGGATATTTGATTTTTAATTTTATTTTTAATCCTCAATTTCTCGACTTTGGTTTGATGAATGGATAAAATCGTTTACAAATTTAGATTCAGAAAAAAATCTCCTTGCGGATCAGTACAAAATATATATACAGTGCAATTTGAAAAAAAAAAAAGTTGATCGTCTTTTGTCAAAAACTGGATGCAAGAAAAAATATCAGTACAGTTCATATTAAAGTCTTTTAAAAATCATTTAATTTGATGTTTTATTTATTCAAATCGGATCAAAAATTAGCGAGATACAGCACCAAAGGTTTTTCGTCAGTCACCCTGTATAATAGTTTGCTCAAATAAATATATACAAAAATAAAATTAATCAGGAAATGTATTTCTCTTGAATGAATTAATATAATTTAATTTGCACTTTCTTCGCAGAATATTTAGATACACATGTACAATAACTTTTTTTTAGTATTTTCTTTAAAGCTTTCTAATTTGATGTATGAAGTTTTTCAACTGGTACAAATTTATCATTAAGTACATTATTTCCTAAATGTACCTTTTTACCGTAGGATTTCATAAGTAATGTCTACAGTAAAATTGAAATGCTGATTACAGTTGAACAGTGACATCTAGCATGTAAATATTACAAAGCAAACTTGTGATTTTTAGCTTTGAAGTAAATTTAGATTTCCAACGCTGATTCCGTCGATTTTTATTGAATTCTCGTTAACCCTTTCACCTACAAGAACGAATGCAACTCGTGACCAAAAATTTAGTCAAATTACAATAAACACGAGCGTGTCTCGTGGTGCATCGCATCTAAAACGGCGTGCACTTGTTTCACGATTGGCGCACGCGTTCAAACGAGACAAAGTAGGTCAAAGGGTTAATAGTAATTATAATTTTCATAAAATAGATTTTGAATTTAAAATGAGCAAATACCACATTTAAATTTTTATATTAAACATGCAAAAGATGTGGTGATATAAAATCATCACTCCACTCACATTTCTGCTAATCGTCCTGCACTCCGCCCTCCGATTCGTACCTTCAGCAGTGCTACAGCTTACCCCAGTACTGCAATCACCATCTTCTTCTAGAATATATAGTATTTAACAGTTATATAAAACAATTAAGTTATAAATTACTAACCGGGATATTCTACTTCATCGAGAGACTTCAAATTCGGCAGCAGTCTCTTCACCCTCGCCCTATAATCTGGTAAACTGGTCAAATTCCTATTGTCTTCCAATACCAAATGCCGTAACGATTCGCTAACTGAGAGAAAACTCAACGAATTGATGTTTCGCAATTTATTCCTAGAATTAAAAATAACAAATTTAATAATTCACTCAATTATTTTCTAATATGACGATATGAACTGAAGCCTAGCGTACTCTTAACCTACATCAATGAATTATATATTAACCTATCGTACTCCTGACCTACCTCAACGAATTATACCGGGTGACCCATTTTAATAAATCCACTGGAATATCTCGACACATATGCGTCCTACAAAAAAAAATGTTCCAAATAAAAGTTTGATGGTTTCGAAAGGGCCATCTAATCCTATACAAATATTTTTTCACCCCCACCCTCCAGGGGGCGGGGCAGGGGGTCAACTTTTATATCTTAAATGGGAACCCTTATTTTTTATTGCAGGTTCGGATTCTACATAATAAAATATGAAGAAACTTTTTTTTCGAATTCGTGACAGATGACGCTGCAACCGCAAAAATAACATTAATCAAGTCAAAAAACGATAAAATGACGATAAAATCGTCACTTTTAATTGTTCACCAGTGAATGGCTGGTTATTCTAGCAAAATTGTTGACAAAAATATGCTAAGCCGCGCCCCGTTCATTTCCTGGAAAATGAAACAAAACCGTCTGACGAAAATCATAACAAACATTCTGCCGAAAATCAAAACAAGCAATTTGCCAAAAAAGTTGTTTAGTTGCAATTAGTTTTCCGGACAGTTCGCACAAAAAAATGCGGCGGCTCGTGATAATTGCATTATCTGACAATCAACCGAAATGACCGATTATTCACCGAATGAGAAGGTGGATTGCAGCGCCATCTATCACGAATTCGACAAAAAAAGTTCAAATAAAATCTTCATATTTTTTTATGTAGAATCCGAACCTGCAATAAAAAATAAGGGTTCACATTTAAGATATAAAAGTTGACCCCATGCCCCGCCCCCTGGAGGGTGGGGGTGAAAAAATTTGTATAGGATCAGATGGCCCTTTCTAAACCATCAAACTTTTATTTGAAACATTTTTTTGTAGGACGCATATGTGTCGAGATATTCCAGTGGATTTATTAAAATGGGTCACCAGGTATATTAATCTATCGTACTCCTGACCTACCCTAACACGTTATGTATTGGTGCGGCGTACTCTTGATCTACCTCAATAAATTACATGTTGACCCAGGTCATGAATTAGGTCAAGGTTGCGTTGGAAGGACGCACACTTTATTGGTGTAGGTCAAGAGTACGTTAGCTTAATAAATAAATCGTTGAGGTAGGTCAAGAGTACGCTAGGCGAATTTAAATAACTGATTCACTTTTAGATACATATTTACGAGCACAAACTTTATTTAAACGAAAGAAGAGCTCACAGAACAGCTGAATTATAATTAACCTATCACCTACCGTACTCCTGACCTACCCTAACACATTATGTATTGGTGCGGCGTACGCTCGATTTACCTCAATAAATTATATGTTGACCAGGGTCATGAAATAAGACAAGGTTGCGCGGGAAGGAAGCACGCACTATTGGTATAGGTCAATGTCCGTTAGCTTAATAAATAAATCGTTGGGGTAGGTAAGAGAACGATAGGTAAGTTTAAATAAATGATTCACTTTTAGATACATTTTTACGAGCAAAAGGATGCTTTATTAATAACACACACTTTATTTAAACGCAAGAAGAGCTCGCAGAACAGCTGGAAGTAACCCAGCAGCTGATTTACAAACGCCTACATGAGATGGAAAAGATCCAGAGTGTCTTTCTCTGCTCAATAAACAGGGTCAAAAGATTTTCTTGTGGAAAATCGTTAATTTGATTATCCATTTGTACACCTAATATAATTTATTGGGGTAGGTCAATAGTATGCTAGATTATTATTTAAATACCCATAATCACGTTATTTCGTGCATTATTGCATTAAAGCTCTGATGTGCATTTTTAGCTTCTGATGACTTAAACAATATTTGTCTCTTAAGTAAATGAAATATACAGGGTGGGTGGGTGTCCACTATCCCATGCTCCCATTAATTAACTATTAGCAAGTGTTTTTGGAAGAAAAATTTGACAATATTATAAATAAAATAGACATTTTTGAACATAACTGCAGCAAAACACTCAATGATGTGTTACTTTTTGAATTGTGGAATAGTGGACATCCACCCTACATTTTTAATTTGCTAAAGCTACAGATACTATTATTTAAATCTCTAGCTTGAAATTGTGTCAATGAAATAAATGAGGTGGATGGATGTCAACTATTTACCTTCGAACATTGATCACTCGAATCGTCTCCAGCGTCGTACAAGGCGATAAATCGGTGATGGAATTACACGCGGCGTACAATTCCGAAAGGTTCTTCATCCCGTAAATGCCATCCAGACTGGTCAGTCCGCAACGGTTCACTTTAAGCACCTTCAACATCTTCAGACCGCTACCCAGGTCCCTCAGCGATTCGACGACGCTTCCGTCCAGGACGAGCTCCCTGAGAACGGGCATGTGGATGCTGAGGTGCTGCAGTCCGACCTCGTGAGCGATGACCTTCAGCTTCACCTCGGACGCCGTTTCCAGTTCGTCACTGCCCACTGCCTCACGCTACAATATTAAATAAATGACTCATTATACACATCCAGTAATGAGAGAACTAGCTCTACATCTTTGATACTATATTCGAGTCGTATAGCTGACTGTGACTCATGCATCTTCGTACTAAGAACCGATAAGCAATTAATATCTATCTCGTTCTATCATCATCCTAGGATGGTAGGGACAGGATGAAATGAAAGACGGAACGTGTATCTGATTCCTCCAATATAAAGCGATGAGTCTCAGTCAGCTCTCGGCGGCTCGACTATAGATAGCGACATCTATCGTGTACACCAGTTACTTCAAATTGTTAATCGTAAAGGTGTATTCTATCTGCACTGAAAGTTTGCAATAACTTTACTGATTATTAATGTTATTAAGTTTCAACCAATATGTTATAAATGTTATAAATGTAAATTGTATGAGTGGTTGCATAGCGTGAATTTAGATTGAAGAGGCGCGAGCTGAGAGCGCGAATGAGAGGTTTGACAGGTTGGTGAGGAAGAAGGGGGGAACGGCGGGAACAGGAGGCGTCTCGGGGCTTTTAGGAACGAGCAAGCGTGGTGAGCGGAAGTGTGCGAGCGAGGAGAGACTGAAGCGAGGTGAGCGAAGGGAAGTTATCGAAGTTATTGAGGGAGTTTTAGCGAGTTGAGCGGGAGTGTGAGCGAGTAGTGTGAGTACGGTGTATTGTTATTCTTAAATAAAGACTAGGCGAGTTGTTGTTAACGATTACTCTGGTGATATTCTTCTGACCCGCGACGTCCTGACAAAACGTAATTATAACATCAGAAGTGGGATATCCCGAAGACAATCATAGAGTTAATCGCGAGTGCGTGTAAGGTGTGGCGTGGCGAGGCGAGAAAACTTTGGGGTTGGGTCAGTAAAGTTAGGCGCGGTCGGCGTGGCGCGGCGCGAAAGCGCGAAAGACAACCTAACATTTTTCGGCGCGGTGAGTGCGGGAAGGTCGACAATGGAGTCAACAGATGGCGCAGCGGGCGGTGCGGCAGCACCAACAGCTGATCCTGGAATGCGGGAGATAATGGCGATGATGCTGCAGGAAAATGCGCGGCGTGATGCGTTGATGCAGACGATGTTCAACCAACTAGCGAATAATACAACAACTGTAAGTGTAGGAGTGATGCCGGAGGTTTTGAGCGGCATCCCAGCGTTTGGTGGATATCGGGAAGACGGACGAAGGTGGCTGCAACAGCTGAACAGCGTACAGGCGCTACACCATCTCACAGATGAATACATCTTCGAAACGGCGCGAAACAAATTAGTGCGAGGTGCGCGTGAGTGGTATGAGGGCGTTCGTACGGCGGTAACGACGTGGGCGCAATTTAAAAACGCGTTCGAACAGACATTTTTCGTGCGGGAGAGCCAAGTGGACAATTTGAACAAAATGATGCAGCGGGTGCAACTCAGGGATGAAGCCGTAGATCAGTATTTGTTCGCGAAAGTGGCGTTGTGTCGTAAATTAGATTTGGCGTTCGCGGAAGTAAAAGAACAAGTTCTGGCGGGTTTGTGGTCACGCGACTGCTACAATGTTATGTTGGCGAAGGTTCATGCATCGGCAGACGAACTATTGCATGATTTGGTTGAATTTGAGCGGCTAGAAGGTACGCGTCGTGCGGTTGTAAGTAAAAGTCGAGAGGCGCGTCCGAGCGCGAAACCGTCGGAGCCGACGCGCTCCAACGTGACAGCTTCAGCGGGGCCTGCGAGACCATCGGCAACACCAACTGCTCGAAACTCCAGCGAGGGAAGGAAGTGCTTCCAGTGCGGCGAGGTGGGACATTTGGCGTCGAGGTGCGCGCGACTTAAGTGCTTTGTTTGCAAGCAAGAGGGCCACAAAAGCAACGCATGCCCGAAGGTAAAGTGCTTTAAATGCCAGGGTGTTGGTCACATGTCTGGCGCGTGCCCGCTTAAGCAAGAGGTGCTTTTTGTGAGGAAGGTTCAGAGGAAAAAGAGTTTCCGAAAACTGGCGATCATCAATGGCGAGCACGAAGTCGAGGGAGTGTTTGACACAGGCGCGGCGGAGTGCATCTTAAAAGAGAGCGAGGCGAAGCGAATGAATTTGGCGATGGACGAAACGCGATGTGAGTCTTTTAACGGGTTCGGAGCGCCGCACCGTGTAAGCTCACTCGGGGTGGTCACCGTGGATTTAAAAGTGGGCACAGCGATGGTGAGGGAGTTGGAGATTCACGTTGTTCCGAACGATGTGATGGGTCCTAACATGTTGATTGGCGAGACCTTTTTATTAAATCACCATGTCAAGTGGCGGATTGAGAGTGGCGAGGTGAGTGTTGAAGCGGTGGAAGATCCGTTTGAGGATCTGCAGACCGAGGAGTTTGCAGAGATTTTGACAATTGAAAGGGCGAAGCCATTGCCCGAGGGGGAGATGATCATTGGGCCGGAATTGAGGCCGGAAGAGCGAGAAATTTTGATTAATGTGTTGCAGGAGAACCGCGATTGCTTTTCGCAGTCACTTGCCGAGATGGGATG
Source organism: Ontholestes murinus (assembly GCA_963969525.1). Lineage (NCBI taxonomy): Eukaryota > Metazoa > Arthropoda > Insecta > Coleoptera > Staphylinidae > Ontholestes > Ontholestes murinus. The sequence goes on along the minus strand of OZ018395.1, from coordinate 64,648,689 downwards.
CACACATTTAATGCAGGTGGATATCCGCGACAATGGAATCCCCGTGAGGCGAAGGCCCTATAAGGTTAGTGCGGATGACAGGGCGACAATCAAGCAGATTGTAGAGGAGTGGAAGGAAGCGGGGCTAGTAAGGGAAACACAGTCACCTTATGCGAGTCCAGTGCTCTTGGTGCCAAAGGCGAACGGCGAGAAGAGATTGGTGATCGACTTTCGTTTCCTAAACAACCAAACAGAGCGGGTGAACTATCCGATCCCTCAGATCGAGGAACAGTTTTTGACGCTAGCGGGTAACAAGTTATTCACGACTTTGGATTTGGCAAATGGATATCTGCAAATTCCATTGACTGAGGCGGCGAAGCAGAAGACAGCGTTTATCACCCCCGACACGACAGGCGAGTTTGAGCGATTGTGTTTTGGGCTAACAAATGCGCCCTACGAGTTCTGTCGGATGATGAATGAGGTATTCGGTGAGTTGAACGGGCGCGAGATAGTATACTATCTAGATGACATTTTGATTCCGGCGGCGAATTTCGAAATGTTTGTTGAGCGGTTGAAGAAAGTATTGGTGCGGGTGAGGAGTGCGGGTTTAACATTGAAACTAACGAAATGCCGATTTGCGATGCCGAGCGTCGAATTTTTGGGCTTCAGCGTGGGCGAGAAGGGCATTCAACCGGGAGTCCCAAAAACGCGGGCGATCGAGGAGTTTCCACCACCTAGGAATGAGCACGAGGTGCGCAGATTTCTTGGGCTGACGGGATACTTCCGTAAGTTTATTCCGAACTATGCGCGGAAAGTGCGGGCGATTAGCGACTTAACGCGTAAGGACAAGGCCTTTGTGTGGGGCGAGCGTGAGAACAGTTTGTTTGAGGACTTGAAGCGCGAATTAGTTGGGCGACCAGTATTACGTGCGTTCGACGAGCGAGCGCAAACCGAGCTACATACTGACGCGAGCGCGGAAGGATTAGCGGGTATGCTATTACAGCGCGATAATGAAGGCGAGTTGCGTTTGGTGCATTGCGTGTCTAAAAAGACAACTGACGCCGAGAGAAATTACCACTCGAGCCGACTCGAGTTACTCGCGGTGGTCTGGTGCGTTGAGAGACTACGAACGTATTTGTTGGGCGTAGAGTTTATTATAGTGACGGACTGTCAGGCGTTGATCTATCTCAACGAGAAGAAGGCGTTGAAACCACAGATCGCGCGGTGGTATAGTCTTCTCATGGAGTATCGTTTCACGATTCGACATCGTGCGGGCGTGCGAATGGCGCATGTGGACGCTCTTAGTCGGGCACCCGTGGAAAACGCGAGAGATACTATAGACGAGTGCGCGCAAAGACTTGATGTGTTTCAGGTAGTTCGTGTGGAGGAAGTGGACTTAATCCAGCGCGATGATCCACGACTGCGAGAGCTAGTGGAGCTTCTTCAGCGACCCCAAGAAGAGCTCACGAGAGGCGAGAAGAATCGAGTTGTCAACTATCAACTCGATGAGGGGCGACTGGTGAGACAGGTGACGGTGAACGGCGAGCAGCGCGTGCTCTACGTCATTCCGTCATCAATGAGGAAGTCAGTGGTGGTCCAGTACCACAACTGTATGGGACATTTTGCGGAAGAGAGGACGGTGGCCAAGATTCTGCGGAACTTCTGGTTTCCGTCGATGAGGGCGTATGTGAGGCGACACATCCGAGGGTGTATGGAGTGTTTGTGGGGAAAGACCCCGGGCGGAAGGCGTGCGGGATTATTAGATCCAATTCCCCCTACCCTTAGACCCTTCCAGCGTGTCCATATCGATCATTTGGGTCCTTTTCCCCGGAGTATGCGTGGAAATTCGTATTTGTTGATTATAACGGATTCTTTTTCCAAATACTCAAGGTTGTATGCGGTGCGAGGAACAACGGCGAGGGAGTCGGTGCAGATTCTGCAGGACTATTTCCATGAGTATGGTAACCCTGACATGGTGGTGAGCGATAGAGGGACGGCGTTCACGGCAGTGGAGTTCGAGGAGTTCTGCCAGCGAGAGGGCGTACACCACACACTCATCGCAACCCATCGCGCACAGGGAAACGGTCAGGTCGAGCGAGTAAACCGGACTGTGGTCCCGGTAATTTTGGCGTCCCTTGAGCAGGAGACCGAATGGGACAGGCGAATTCGCGAGGTGGAGCGAGACATAAACCGTAGCGAGAACAAGACGACGGGGCGAACACCTTTCGAGGTACTGTTTGGATTCCATCCAACGGCGTCGGACAACCGACTAATGAGGGTGACGAAGAGGGACCGTCCAAGGCGAGACCCCAGCGAGATTCACGACGAGGTGCGGCGGTCAATCGAGGCGAGTCAGGCGAAGACGAAGGCGTACTACGACAAGACGCGATTTCGAGGCGTTGTCTACGAGGTGGGCAACATCGTGGTGCTGAAGAAACCACCTGTGGCGACTGGGGAATCCACGAAACTCCAACCAGCGTACAGAGGGCCGCTAGTCATCGTCGAGGTGCTTCCAGCGGACACCTACAGAGTGCGAACGCTAAATGAAGCAGAGGGCGGGCGAATCTACGAGACAACGGCGCACGTCTCGCAGATAAAACTGTACAAGAACGCGACAGAGAATGATCCAGTGGAGGGCGAGACGTTCGAGGACGAGTTTGACGTGGAGGAGGTGCTGACAGATAGCGATGCGACCGATGATGAGAAGTTAGATGGAGAGGACGAGGATGTGCAAGGGCGGGAGGAGAGCGACGCGGAATTCGAGCCAGAGGCGGAGAATTCGTCGAGCGGCGACGAGTTGGAAGGCGTTCCTGATGCGAGCAGACCCGAGCGTAGGCGACAGAAACCGGGCTGGATGAAAGATTTCGTCTAACCGCGAGGACGCGGTTTAATTCAGGATGGACGAGTGTTATAAATGTTATAAATGTAAATTGTATGAGTGGTTGCATAGCGTGAATTTAGATTGAAGAGGCGCGAGCTGAGAGCGCGAATGAGAGGTTTGACAGGTTGGTGAGGAAGAAGGGGGGAACGGCGGGAACAGGAGGCGTCTCGGGGCTTTTAGGAACGAGCAAGCGTGGTGAGCGGAAGTGTGCGAGCGAGGAGAGACTGAAGCGAGGTGAGCGAAGGGAAGTTATCGAAGTTATTGAGGGAGTTTTAGCGAGTTGAGCGGGAGTGTGAGCGAGTAGTGTGAGTACGGTGTATTGTTATTCTTAAATAAAGACTAGGCGAGTTGTTGTTAACGATTACTCTGGTGATATTCTTCTGACCCGCGACGTCCTGACAAAACGTAATTATAACAAATATAATAATTAAATTTAATAGTTTTACACTTACTAAAATCTCATGGAGATTCGGGAGATGCGGTATCGGTCCATTATCGTAGGGATCAACGGGTATCAATTCCTCCTGGTACTCCGGGTCTTCCACAACGGAGCGATTCCTCACGGTGAACACGGCAAAAATGTCTACGATGCGCTCCGGGAAAAAAGCCTCTTCGGGCGGAGTGACATAATCGCCGCAGTTGAACTCTTGCTCTGGTGACGGTGCCATGTAGCACACGTCGTAGAACGTCACCTTGTTTACGTCGCCATGGACGCGAAATGTTCAAAAAAAAACTGCATTTATCGATTTTACGATGAAAACGTAGGGCTTTAAACTAATACGTCATATTCTATTGAACCGGAAATTACACATAGATGTTTAATGAAGAATTGAATAATAAATGTCTAAAATTAATTGATCACGCTAGATAAGCTTTAATAAACTATTGCAAACCCAAATAAATGATCTATTGCTAGGTCAGCTCCAACAGTATACGTTTTAATTTAATTTTGATAGTAATCATTCTTACAGTAACTTAATAATGTTAACGTTTTAATTTTTTCACTAATTGAAATAAAAATATAAATTATTTATGTGCAAATGAGAAATCACTACACTATTATAAGAAATAATTCATAGAAATATATTTTTTAAGTTACGTGAAGAATATTATGTAGTAAATTTTATTCAAAATATCAGCACTTTCTTCACAAAATTATTTTTATTAACTAAATGTACATTTCGAACGTATAGTTAATAAAAACAATTTTGAGAAGAAAGTGCTAATATTTTGAATACAATTTACTAAATAATTCATAATCTAGGAAAATAGGAACATAATTATCTGGATAGGATAAGAAAACTAAATATGGAAGAAATCCAGGTAATGATGATTAAAAAAATTTAAGAACTTCTATAAATATCTTTTAATCGTGTTTATGGAAAAAGAACGTTTTAAGAGAAACTTATTGAAAATTAATTAAGATAATAATATTACGATATAAACTACATGTCCTCCGTGTCGGAATCGGAGTCCGCTTCCATCGCCTGTTTCGCGCTCTTCTCCGCCTCCAAGAACACGTCGTTCGGCACCCTCTCGTGCCTGCCGCCGCTCTCCGCGCACACCCACGACAATTCCATCTCGAAGTTCTTATCTTTCAATTCGTCATGAACCAAATAAATTCTGAAAACCAATATAATTAAAGTAAATATCTGCCTAGTGTTGCTTTGATAACTGTGCATTTGTAACACGCAAATTACTTTTGTATCATTCAATGTCTGTCAAGGTATTAGCCAGAGAAGTAGTTATTAAGTGATTTGTTTTGTAGTCTTAGTAAGACTAAGTGTAATTGTTGTACGAAATGTTTTCGTATTTTTAAATAAATTAAATATCTGCAGTTACAATTAGGTTATATAAATAAATTATCCTGAGCAGTCAAGAAAATAATTTAAAATCAATTAATTTCCCCATTCTTTTGCGGTTATTTATGATTGGATGAGAAATGGAGACATAAGAGCAGATCTGAACATAGAACAATAGAAAAGTACATCGAAAAGAGACAATTAGGGTGGTGGGGACACATGCTGAGGCTGAATGAAAATGCAACTGTTAAGAAGGTATGGGAAGTACGAGTTCTGGGGAAAAACAAAAGAGGCAGGTCAAAAAATACATGGACAGAACGGTGAAGCAGTATCTAGAAGCAAGACATAAAACATGGATAGAAGCCGGAAGAATAGAGAAAAGTTGAAAGAAGTTTATAGAAGAGAAATAAATAGATAAACAGAGGGAAGAAAAACCCTACCCTAGAAGGGTATACGATTATATATATATACAGGGTGAGTTTTTTTCGATGTTCTCTATGGGGATCTCGGAAACTATAAGAGATAGAGAAACGGTTAAATGGGGAAAGAAGTGTAGATTAACGAGACGAATAAAATTCCACTTTCAAAGTTTTCAAAAAAGGCAAGGGTAACTAGATATTTTGAGAAAAGTAAAAAGTGTCAATTTTTTCAAATCAATATATCTCGGTTATTATAACAGATAGAAAAAAACTGTAAAGGACAAAGTTTTAGATAATTTTATGTAGATTAATAAAAAAAAATTTTATCGCTATTATTTTCCGAGATATGATGCAAACTTACATTTTTTTAAATGGAAACCATAGTTGGCTATGGCCTCATTCAAAAGGTATTTTTTTTCTCTTTAATCCAATATGACCTACGACATAGTTATTTCTAAAAATAAGTGAGTTATAGTCATTTTAAATTTTATTATAAGTAAAAAATGGGTAGCCATGAAAAAGATGAAAGTAAAACAATTGCAGTTGTTTATAATAATAGCAATATTGTAATTATTAGTTCTACAAAGTTAAATAAAAATGTAAAACCAACATAAGTATAATAATTTTGTAATTATCAAATGGCCTTCTGTATGTGGTATAAACCCATTTGTCAAGAGGATAATACGTTTCTTACAAAAATATTATGAACAGATGAATCGCGATTCACTAATTGTGGTATTTTTAATCGCCACAATGAACATAGATGAACTTAAGAGAATCCACGAGAAGTTTCACAGAGAAAACTACAAATTAAATTTGGGTTTAATCCATGGTGTGTTTGGATTAATAATTCTCAGTCCATATATTTTTGAAAGCTCACTAAGTGAAACTGATTACTTTCAATTTCTTCAGAAAACATTTGAAGATACGCTCAATTGTTTAAATTTATCATTACAAGCAAGATTAAAATGGTTCCAATATGACGGTGCTCCACCTAATAACATGTTGGCTTTACAAATTATTTAAATGATGCTTTTCCTAACTCATAAGTGGGAAGAAATAAACCAATCCCAGGGCCACCTAGATCTCCCGATCTGCGCGTTTTAGAATTTTTTCTGTGGGGTTATGTAAAAAACAAAATATATGAAAAATCATATCAATCTGTGGAAGATCATAAACTAGTTGTTATTATAGTTATTTAAGGTACAAGTGTAAAAAGTGATGCTTTATTGCACGAACTGGCGTTTAAAAACACGAGCGAGGAACGAGCGAGTTTTTTTAAAGCCAGGACTTTTTACACGTGTGCCTTACAAAATTTTATCTTCGATCGTAAAGGATTTCAAAGAATATATTCTTATGAGTAATATTTTAATGTCATTTCAATAATTCAATTAATGAAAACATATTTTACCCGCAGTGCACTAATGAAAGCGTTAATTAGCAACCAGTAAACAAGTTGCACAAATGTCGGCCGCCATTATTATTTATGGAAAAAATGTTCGGTTTGTTGTAATCGCTTCGACTTGCATTAAATGAAATCTTCAGAGTTCTTAAATGTGCCATTTGGTTTGTATTATATATTTTATTAGTTATTTGTATTAATTAATAAAAAAATAAGTTTTTCGTCGAAAATTTGTGCTATAATATATTCATCTGTCAAATTTGACATTTCTGTGCAGTAAAAACAGTTTGACATTACCGTGCAATAAAAACGTAAAAAAGCACTAGTGCTTTAAAAAGCCACTTTTACAAAGACAAATTCCCTCATGTGTCAAATTCAAGATTAGAAGCAATATGGTGGCACTTCAAATTACAGCAGCTTTGTTTATCTCGATAAAACAAAAAGGAAGAAGTGATAAAAAAAAATCGATAAAATCCCAGTAAGGTGATAAAATCCCGGTAGAGTAATTTGTTGTTGATTCGTATTTGTCAAAAGTGACAGTACAATCGAATCTCGGACGTGCATTCATTTCTTTCGAATAATGAAACGTTTCGGCAGTTTAAAATCAAAGGAAATTGAAGCAATTATTAAAAGCAATATACCAACTAATACTCGGAATAATTCGGTATGTTATTTTTTTGTATTAGTAACATTAACGATTCAATATTCAATTGTATTTTTTGAGTAACATTAAATAAATCTCATATAACAATCTATTATTCTGGAATTTGTCTTACCAAAAATAACTCGACCTCCCGTTTTTATCGGAAAATCATATGCACGAAAAATGTGTTGCTTAGCAATATCCCGAATCCTGTTGACAATATTAAAAACCCGAGTGCGAAGCACGAGGGTTTTTATTGTCAACAGGATGAGGGATTTTGCTTAAAAGAAACACATTTTGAGTGCATGTCTTGTTATTTTACTTGTGAAAAATTATGCAAAAAGCGTCTACTTTCTGTACGATCGTAGATAAAAACATTTAATTCAATTTACATGAGAATAGTCAAAAAGCCATAAATTCAATTTTAAAAAGATATAATTTATGTCATAATAGTATTAATAGTGGACTCTTTGACTATATTTTTTAATATTAAAATTTCTCTCCCATTGATATATTGATAATTACAGAATTACTTTATGCAGTTGTTTCATTTTAATTTATCTCTGTAAAACTAATGATTACAATATTGCTAATATTATAAACAACTGCAATTGTTTTACTTTCATCTTTTTCATGGCTACCCATTTTTTATTTATAATAAAATTTAAAATGACTATAACTCACTTATTTTTAGAAATAACTATGTCGTATGCTATATTGGATTAAAGAGAAAAAAAATACCTTTTGAATGAGGTCAAAGCCAACTATGGTTTCCATTTAAAAAAATGTAAGTTTGCGTCATATCTCGGAAAATAAAAGCGATAAAAATTTTCTGATTATTTTTTATTAATCTACATAAAATTATCTAAAACTTTGTCCTTTACAGTTTTTTTCTACCTATTATAAAAACAGAGATATATTGATTTGAAAAAATTGACACTTTTTACTTTTTTCAAAATATCTAGTTACCCTTGACTTTTTTGAAAACTTTGAAAGTGGAATTTTATTCGTCTCGTAAATCTACACTTCTTTCCCCATTTAACCGTTTCTCTATCTCTTATAGTTTCCGAGATCTCCATAGAGAACATCGAAAAAAACTCACCCTATATATGATATGGTTAAAAATTGACAGTAATTTTTAATCATATATAACCAGAAAAGAACAGGAAAATCAATTGATTTTTAAATGATTTTCTTGAATACTTAGAAAATTTAACATAACCTTTAAAAGTATTTAGTTAAATACAGTCAAAAACACAACATCAAAGGTGCATATCCGACACTGCATTCTTTACAAAATCCATTGATATCTAATACCTAAAACAACACTTACATTCTTGCAGCTTCCTTGACTAAATCTTTAGAACTCATCGTCGACAACTTCAGTTTTTCAATCTCCGTCTTCGCCGACTGTTTCGCTTTACCAGTGGCACAACCATGATATCCCTAAAGTAAAATTAAAAATAAATAAACATAGAAATGTAATGGCAACAATTTTTATATAATATTAATATTTGAGTTTCGAAAATAAACATACAACAATGGCAAACATTATTTATAATAATGATTTTTAAGTTTCGAAATAAAATGTATTTTTCAATTCACTACTCTACTTACATAAGACACTCCTGAGGGATCGATCATGTACATATTCGGTCCATCCTGCTCATCATAGGTGCCGATGATGACACTGCAGCCGTACGGTCTGACGGCACTGTATAAGGTGTACGCGTGCATGTACATGCTGATGCGTTCGTTTAAGTATTTCAGAGGGATGCTGACGCCGTACTGTGACCTGTAGTTCGCCGACTCCTTCCTCGCAATCTCTACCAATTGCCTGGCGTCGGCGATAAGACCAGCAACACCCTAAAAGAAAATAAATTATCATAATTTTCAATTTTTACATGTGATGAATAAGTAAATGTATTAATAGTTTTGGAAATGTACACTACGCTATGTTTCTAATATTTTAAGAAGGTTCGATTGTACATAATAATTAGTCGCAATATTCACTTTCTTAGGTATGGTGATAGAAGAAACAAATATTGTTAGAATTTAAGAAAAAAAATTATGATTGAAATCAGAGACTTTTGCCTTTAACTCAAAAACATTTTCAAAGAGTGATAAAAGTACCAAATTGCAGCTCTCTGCCATGAACGGTATTGAAAATATTTAGAAAAATGTGTTAAAATTTCTTAACTTTGATGGCCTGTATCTTGATCATTTGAAGACTTTTATAATATTTTTTTTTACGAATCATCATCATTTTCACTCTAGTATATAGGGTGACTGACGAAAAACCTTTGGTGCTATATCTCGCTTATGTTTTATCCGATTTTAATAAATAAAACATCAAATTAAACCATTTTTAAAAGACTTTAATAGGATCTGAACTGTTATTTTTTCTCACACCCAGTTTTTGACAAAATACGATCAACATTTTTTTTTTAAATTGCACTGTATATATATTTTTATTGATTCGCAAGGAGATTTTTTTTCTGAATATAAAATTGTAGACAAATTTATCCATACATCAAACTTAAGTCGAGAAATTGAGGATTAAAAAAATAAATAAATAGTCAAGTATCCATTGTAAACAATATACAGACCCTATTTTAAATGTCAAAAGTGACAGTGACAGCCATTGATACAATACTGCAACGATTTTTAATTATTTCATAATTAAAATGTTGCAATATTTCAAACACTGTACTAGAATTTTGTGCTTCTATAGAAATCTTTTTTCAGTTTTTGAAATCTTGCAACATTTTTATTATGAAATTATTAAAAATCATTGCAGTATTGTACCAATGATTGACACTGTCACTTTTGACATTTGGAATAGGCTCTGTATATTGTTTACTATGGGTATTTGATTTTTAATTTTTTTTTTTAATCCTCAATTTCTCGACTTTGGTTTGATGAATGGATAAAATCGTTTACAAATTTAGATTCAGAAAAAAATATCCTTGTGGATCAGTACAAAATATATATACAGTGCAATTTGAAAAAAAAAAGTTGATCGTCTTTTGTCAAAAACTGGATGCAAGAAAAAATATCAGTACAGTTCATATTAAAGTCTTTTAAAAATCATTTAATTTGTTGTTTTATTTATTCAAATCGGAACAAAAATAAGCGAGATACAGCACCAAAGGTTTTTCGTCAGTCACCCTGTATGTGGTTAATACTATTCCCTGAGTCACAGAAACACCCGGTATAAAATTACATCTACTCACCATGCCGACGTGTTTATCAACATTAAACAATCTCTTATTGGCTCCGGGTTCGTAGAGTTTTGACGTTACCAACTTCTCAACGGCGAAAACGACTCCATCTTTCCCCCTCAGACCGATCGCCGTGCCACTGTTTTCCACCGCCTTCATGGCATATTCCACTTGGAAAACCCTTCCGTCCGGAGAGAATTGTGAGGCGGAAAGATCATACTAGAAATATAAAACAATTTAAATATTGCAAACCTTTAAAAATATCAAAAGTTTTGCAAAACCTACTAACCAATAAAATGAATCCATAATGTAATGTAATAATATAGAAAACACTGATTAAATTACATTACTTTGTGAAACACAATTTACTATTATTTTTAACTTAACTTAACCCGGTGTGAAACATTTTTGAACTATCTAAGACAATTTATCTTATCGTTATAAAACACTAAGTTTCAGTTGAAATAAAATAAAATTTAAACATCATTTGTCTACTTTGGATTGTTTTTTCAAGGAGTAGATTATTTAATTACTTGCACATAAACTTGAAAACAAAGATTGTAAATTGTGAAGTATATTATAAATATTAGGTGAAGAATTTTATGTCTAGAATGTGTTTCATAGATTGTACTTACTCCAGTTCCAATCGAACTCATTTCGAAGTGTATTTGGGTTTCTTTTTCGGTTTAATTCACTATTTGAAATGTTGAGCGTGATTTGCAATTTGTAGGTTAGCGGTTGTTAAATTGTCGCAAGTCAAGTAAAATGACGGCGCAAACGACGCCACCCAATAGTGTATTTCTAAACTATTTGTAAATTGTGTTGCCTAATGAAATGAAAATAAATTATTATTATTAAATTTACAGCGATTAATTAAAATAAAATTTTAAATTTGTTTTAAATTAAGTTAAGCAATAGTCGGATGGCGCAAAATGACGCCGCCCGATGTTGTTTATCAACGAATTGTATGTTGGGTTGCCTAATAAAATGATAATAAAAATAAATTATTATTGTTAAATTTAAAACGAATAATTAAAATTATTTAAAATATCATTTAAAATTTACTGTAAATTAAGTTAAACAATAGTCGAACGGGATCACTCGAGAATGTAAATTCTTTAAAAATAACCTCAACAATCACGTCTGAAGAGTATTTTAACTGATTATTCGATAATTATTGAGAAATGATATATTTTTGAATATTAATTGCACAAAATAAATTAGTAATAAGATTTTGTTTAAAAATTGACGTTTCTCGTTTGTTAACAAAAAATAAAAGAAAACTACAACAGTACAACCAAATGATTGCCTTTTTTTATGTTTTGAAAAATATATTTGTAAAATGTGGTTTATTAATAAATTTGAGATATTAAATGTTCTCAACATAATTATCACTTATTTGCAAAAAACACATAACCGACTGTAAATGAATCCAATTCCACTTAGTATAAACATAAACATCGACGTTTATTGTTTGTTTGTTTTGACAGATAAAGAAAACTGCAAGAAAAAAAGTCAACGTTTGTCAATTGTTTTAAGAGATAACGAAAATAAAACAAACCATTATTCTTTTTTTAATAAAGAAAACACTTAACTTTTTTATGCCACTTCTTTTATTTTCTGTGACTAATTCAAGAATTATTCTTTTGTTTTATGCGTATTGAAACATTTATTTTTAAATATGTTTTATTTATTAGATAATCCCTTGAAAATATTATTATTCTCTAGATTATTTTCAATTAATGTCCATTGCAAAAAATATATATGACTGTAAGTTCTTCCAATCCAATTAATCGATCTAGAATGAACAATCAACTCAATTAATTTATTGCTAACCTACAATAAACAATCGACTTTTTTAAAAACAATTGAAAGTCAATTGATTCTAAAGAGCAAACAAAACAATAAGTTTGATTTGTTTAAAAATTGTTATTAAATGTTTTATTTAACTCTTATAACCATTAAAAAAGATCTCTAGGATATTTTCACCTACAATAAACAATCGACTTCTTTAGAGACAATTGAAAATCAATTATTTCTAAAGACCAAACAAAGCAATAATTTTGTTTTGTTTAAAAATTGTTATTAGTGTTTTACTTAACTCTTATAACCTTTAAAACTAGGATATTTTCCATTAATATCCATACTAAACCCAAATAATATTTATTAATTCATCTACTCTAAAATAAACAATTTTATTGTAAACTTCTACCCGTACATACTTAATTAAATTATATCCGCAATATAATTTAATAAATAAGGAATCAACCACTCACAAATATTTTTTTTTTTCATTATCGTATAATTAACAGACACACGAAACACAATTTAATCATCTCGTCTTTTTTTTCATATAAAAATTTATTTGATATTTCAATTGAAAACGACTTTTTTTAAATAATACATTAGATTAGTGGTTCAACTTTAAATAACAATGAGAAGGTGTAAAAAAAAAGAAGGGATGTTGGGGGGAGGTGGGGGTTAGATATTGGACGTTGCGGCTTATGAACCGACGATGATGTTGTTGATCGGTATGTGGATGAGCTTCACGAAGAAACCGATGAAGCCCATGATGCAGAAGCCGATCGCCGTCGCAATCGCGATCTTTTGGAATTCTGTAACAAATAGAAAACACAATGAATAAATAACTCTTTTTTAAAGTCCGCTTTTTGTTTTTACAGACATTCATATACATTAAATTTTACAAAATGTTCCAAATCAAACTTTACTTCATCATAAAATTTTCATTAAATTTTTTTTAAATAAATTCTCTTTGCATTTATTAAGTACAGACATTACTATTTTGATTAAATGAGTTACGCAAAAATGATAATAACTTGATTAAAACACTTTGAAAACAATAGGTAAAGAAGAATTGATAAACACTTGGTTTGTTTGGCTGATTTTTTATATTTATTCAACTAGTTTCAAGAGTCTTGATAATGCTGTAACAAGCGAAACTAGTCAAGTAACAAGCGAAACTAGTCGAGAAAACATAAAAAAATCAGTGAAACTAATCAAGTGTTTATCAATTATTTACCTAATCACTTTAGTAAATTTTCGTAAATGAAAGTGTTTAGAATATGACGAACAACTAACAGCCTCAACTATTCAGTTAATTATTTACCTATTATTTTATAATGTTTCACCAAGAAATAAGTGAAAAAATTATTCAAGAAACCCAGATAACTTTCTTTTTCAAACCATCTGGTTACAAATAAGTGTTTTAATCAAGTTACAGAAGTTAGAGAAATTTGCTTTTGACTTAAGTAAAAATTCATTTCATTCACAAAGTGAGATGTACATCTTTATTACAGAAGGTTCATTGAAATTATGAAATAAAATAATGGAGTCAGTAATAAAATGAGCAGTTATAATATTTCTTTAAAGGTTTTTTTAACAAATTTGCAAATAATTTTTATGCAAATTCTTTTTATAAGAATGAACAACTGTTTTACTTAAACAATTTTTCTATGTTTACAAATGTCGTTTTTATTGCATTTTTTAAATTGATTCTTTTGCTAAAATTTTAACTGTCATGATGTAAATTTTATTTGATTTTCTAAAGTTCAAATATTTATACTATCTATTTTAACTCAAAATTACAACAAACTGTTATGGTTTAAAGTAATTCCTTTAAAATTACGATGAATTAAATTCTAACTTACACTTTACAATTGTGTTTTCAGCAAGTTATGAATAGTTTTTATAGAATTTCAATTGTTTTTTCTACGATAAATTAAATTCTCACTTAACCCTGGTGAAAATCTTTATGTTAATTAGAAATAGTGAAACAAACAAACCAAGTGTTTTAATTCATCCTCTAATTAACGTTTATTAGGTTAGGTTAGGTTGGTGTGGCAGCACCTCTTCGTGCACCGCGAAGAGGTGCACACTTAGGCCTAGATAGGCCCGTTGTGATACCAATGAGGGACATACACGAAGATCCATGGATCCGGACGGAGAATTCTTCCTTTAGAAAAATCCACCGCCCGGCTGGGATTTGAACCCACAACCGTGTGGCCCGTGAGCAGGCACTCTACCCACTAGGCCACCGCGGTCCCCTAACGTTTATTACTCTTTGTAAAAATTCAACTGTTTCATTTTCGGAATGTTCCCAACTTTTTGAAGTAAAATGTTTATATTTATTTTTTTTTTTGTAAATTTGCAACTGTTCTTATTTATCTTTGCATAAATTTCAACTATTTTTTCTCAGCTTTCGTTTAATGTTTAAATATACAGTCGACTCTCTATATAGTGAAGGACCAAAATGTTGACCGAAATTTCACTATATAGAGTTTTTCACTATATAAAGAGAAACAAAAATTTCAAAATTGAATTACTTTTTAAAAATTATTTATTAAACATTTAAAAGTTTAAATACATAGCATGTACATAATGTACATACTGTACACATTACATATGTATGTAGAGGGCTAAATACTACAAACGAAATAAAAAGAATACATAATACAAAATCTGTTAATACATACACACATATGTACATTTAAAATTTGTGTAGTCTCAATAAATTGCTAAACAACATATATATTATGTACCAAGAAAAATAATCAGCTATTTTTTGAACCTGTTAGCGAATTAATCTACGCATCGACTACATATAAAATGGGTTTCCCCAGGGTCCTTCCCCGTGTTTCTCACTGAAATCTATTATAGTTGATTTACATTTTGCCTGTTAGGCTTTAAGAACCTTTTCAAAACAGTGAGTCATCAAAATTCAGTTCGTGCTAATGTTAGGTAGAAATGGGAAACCCGAAGTGGCCAAAATCTCAATAAATGCATAAAAAAATTTACATTAAATTCCCGTAAAAATTTTATTATATAGAGTGTTCCTATTTTACAGATTCACTATATGCAGTGCTTTTTACATGAAATTTCATTAAAATATTTAATTTTAAATAAATTTCAACTCTTTTTTAATTTAAGAATGTTTGTTTCTTCTTAAAATATTTTTATTATTATGATACGTAAAATTTTCAAGAGTTTTTTTGTACTTTTTTGTTTTTGTTTTTTTAATTTTTCATGTTTTTTTTAAATGGTTTTTTTACAAAATTGTTTTTTCAATTCAATTGTTTCTGGATGTATTTCTGTTGGGACATAAATAAATAAATATGAATGAATATTAATTTCATTTTTCAAACGTTTTTTTTTAACAAATTTAGCAAATACCGTTTTTACATAAATTTTTCAATTGTTTTCTCTTGGAAATTTGAAACTGTTTGTTATTTAAAACAAATAAAAACTTTACTTTTACACAAAACTTTTAATCGATTTTTTACATTTTCTTTACTTTTCATCTGTTTTTATAGAAAGTTTTCATCTGTTTTCAAATCAAATTTCAACATATATTTTTTTAAATTTCAATTATTATTATTTTTTGATTAAATATATATTGTTATTTTACTTAAATTATAAATTACTTAATTTTCAAACGTTTTTGTTTTGAGCAATATTTTTGTTTTATAAAATATCAACGAATTTTCATTTTCAATTGATTTTTCTTGTAGTCATTTTTAACTGTTTATTTTTTTTTATATTCACTTTTACAGAACTTTTTCAATAGTTTTTTGTACATTCTCTTTACTTTTCATCTGTTTTTTTTAAATCATTATTTGTTCTTTTTGTATTTTTTGCTTATTCTCTTTAAGTTTTTATTGTTTTTTCTATTGTAAATAGAAGAAGTTGTTTTGTTTGTAAAATATGAACTGTTAGGGCTAAATTTTAAATGGTTGTTTTTACAATGTTTTCAATTGTTTTTTCCAGCAAATTATGAATATATTTTTTAAATGTTTTTAATCAAATTTGAAAATGTTTTTTTAAGAAAGTTTTCAGATGTTTTTAAAACAAAATTTTAATATTATTTTTTGTAAACATTCTTTTTATTTGTTCTTTTAAAGTTTTTAAATTTTTTTAAAATTAATTTTCGTTGTTTTTTTTGTGAAATATGAACTGTTATTAAGGTAATTGTTAAATTGTTTATTTTACAATTGTTTTTTCAGCAAGTTATGAATAGTTTTTATATAGGATTTCAATTGTTTTTAATCAAATTTGAAAATGTTTTTAAAGAAAATTTTCAGATGTTTTGAAAATAAACGTTTAATAATTTTTTGTAAAAAAATATTTTTTAAATTTTTTATTTTTATTTCTTATAATTTTATTTTATTTTGTGGAAAATAAACTGTTATTAAGCTAAATTTTAAATTGTGATTTTTGCAATGATTTCAATTGTTCTTATAGATAATTATGAAGTTTTTTTTATAATTTAAATCAAATTTGAAAATGTATTTAATGAAAATTTTCAGATGTTTTTAATTATATTTTTTGCAAAACATCATTTTGTAATTGATTATTTATTCTTTTTGAGTTTTTAATGTTTTTTTTTTGTAAATTTTCATTGCTTTTTTTGTGAACTGTTATTAAGCTAAATTTTAAATTGTCTTTTTACAATGTTTTCACTTGCTTTTCAAACAAGTTATGAATATATATTTTTTTTAGAATTTAAATGGTTTAAATTAAATTTAAACATGGTTTTTAAGAAAGTTTTCAAACAAATTTTTAATAACTTTTTGCAAAAATTAATTTTTATTTTTTTTAAATACTTTTTTTGTTATTTTTCGTTGTCTTTTTTTGTGAAATATGAACTGTTGTTATTTAGCTAAATTTTAAATTGTTTTTTCGGCAAATTATGAATAGTTTTTTTTTTTAATGGAAACTCAATTGTTTTTAATCGAATTGGAAAATGTTTTTAAAAAAAAGTTTTCTAAAACAAATTTTTAATTATTTTTTTTGTAAAAAAATAATTTTTTAAATTTTTATTTGTTCTTTTTATGTTTAGATATTATTTTGTCAAAGTTTTCAACTGATTTTCTAGCAAGTTTTCTTCAAAGGTCTTTCAAATTTTCAATAATAAAATGTAAACTTTCTTTTATACATATTTAAACAGCTTTTCGATTTTTTTTTTCTTGAATTTTCAATTACTTTTTGTACAGTTTATCTTTAATCAAACAGTTTGTTTTTTCAATTGTTTTTTTAATTGCTATTCTCTCTTTTGTTATAATACAACTCTTTTTGTTGATAAATTTCCATTTGTTTTGTTTGTATTACATGAATTGTTTTTATTTGAATTTAATATTTTTCATGAAATTTTAACTATTTTTAAGCAAATTTTAAATTCACTGTCTCTAACTGTGTTATGCAAATGAGATCCAAAATAGATCGATACAAATTACAAATTTTAAAACATTTTCGATCTTTTATCTCTTTGAAATTTTTTTGAAAGCATATTTTGTAAATTTTAATAGTTTTTTTTCTACTGTATACTGTTTATATAATCTCACTGTTTTTGTTTTTATTTATTTTTTTGTTTCAAATTTTTAACCGGTTTCTTTCTTCAATTAAATTATTTTTTCTATAAATATGCGATTGTTTTTTATTTTTAATTTTTTTATTTATAAATTTTCATATGTTTTATTTGTATAAACTGTTAATTTTAATTTCATTCTTTGTAAATTTTGATTTTTTTTGCTTTGTTTGCTGTTTTACAAAGTTTGCAACTGTTTTGCAAGCAGTTTTGTTTATAGTCAAAACTTCAATTGTTTTTTTTTTACGTTTTCATTTGATTTCATATTGTTGCAGTTAAACTGTTTTAATTAAACTAATACTTTTTTCTCATTTTAGTTATCAACTCTTTTATTGCAAAACTACTTAAGGATTTGTAAGTAAGTGAGTAAATTTATTGTCACTTATGCCACAAACAAAATAACAATTTCATTGGATGTGCGTGTCAATTCTCTAAATATAAAATAGCAAATAAAAAAATAAATAAATACACATTTATTTTTATGTGTACTAAATGGAATGGCGAGCAGCGAAATATTATATTTAAATAATTCATTCTGAATAAAAATGATTGTATCATCTATATAGAACTTTGTTTTTCTAATCAGATTATATTAGATTATTTTAAAATATGATTTATCCTAATTTTCTCAATAATAAAACCACCGATTGTGTTTTATTTGTAAAACATATAAAAATCTGTTTTATCTATCCTCGTAAATGAAATACTATATAGTAAGTCACAAGCATTATATATTATATATTGTAAAATTAAACAAAAACTTAAAGTTTGATAATGATCAGTTAATGATCGAAACTCGAGTCACTTAAAAATAAAGTGTGATATTAACAAAGTAAACGTTTTTGTTTAATTTTCCAAAATGTATCACGAAGTTAACGCCTCAACCATTAATCAATTATATATTGTGTTTACATAGAAAAATTTGGCAAAACCCAGTGTCCTTCATTTACAATTACAACTCGGAAAAACATACGGGTATTAATAAAATTACACGAACGAAACCTGCCAACTGCACGTGACACATATGGCTTTCGACGAGCACGCATTGACCTCACAAACACCTACCTTTCCTGTCCGGCTTCGTGCACCTCTTCACCAGCCTGATGGAATCCTTGACGAAGCACTGGGCTGGGGCGAGCAAGTTCCTGATTTGATCCATATTTCGTCTGTTTTTTGTTTCTATCGGAATTGGAAAGTGTATTAGTTATTTCTTATAAGAAAACCATAGATTCGTGAATAATAATGCAACGAGGGCGCTTTATGGGCGGAATAGGGTGGTCACTTACGATTTCTCGGACGTTTAGAGAAAACCCGTTGGTTTCTGTGAGGACGTTGGAGACGATTTGAGAACGGTGAACTGTTACACGCACAGTGGACGTCACTCAAACAAATCGTTTGGCAGCCACGATGGCACGAAAGTTGGAGTGACGTGTAAGTATGCGACGTTGTCAGGTTTTATCAAATAAATTATAAAATTTTATTAATTTTAACTTTTAATTTTTTTATTCATTGTTTATTAATCTTCAATTATAAAAAAATATATAGCACACTATGTTTTATTAATTTAAGTGTTTATTTATGTGTATATTAGGTTGCCTGATATATAGGAGTAAAAGCCAACCATATTGGAAATCAACAATACATGAGGATGAGAGAATATTGAAGAAACTGAGAAAACAAAGAGACTCAACAATGCTCGCAAGAATATATGAGGTGAGTAATATTAAATTCTAGCCTAGATATTAATATATTAAATTTACATATTCAATTCAGTACAAAAAGTCAGTAAAATTAACACGAAATCAGAATTCAAAATTTGTAGAAAATATAGCTCAAAGAAAAGATATTTGAATATTTTAATTTTGATCCACGCCATAGATTTGTTACAAATACCAAATGAACGATGTTTGTATAAATTTGCATAATCTATTCAAAAGTTAATTATATTATTTACAATCACCATTATCTAATATTTCTTATGTAAACAATATTTCCTAATTGCCTGCATGAAATAAAAGCTGTTGATACTGATAAAACGTTGGTTTAATGGTTTCGGATAACAAATATTAATTTGAGTAGACCATGAGTTTAGATTATTTTTAATTTCGTATTATATTTGAAAATCAAATTGTGGTTTTAATAATAATTCTTTCTGGGTGGTGCATTTCATATGAACTCGAGTGAATATGATTTCTACCACTAAAATAATGTAAAAATCTATTTTCTGTTTGCTTGTTTAATTATTTTTGGTAAAATATCAATAGTTCAATTGTTTAGAAAATATAGTATAAAGCTGTATGAATATTTAAATATTTTATTTCCTAAACAATACGCATATTGATGATTAATCAATACTAATGTCGGGCTTGGCAAAATTGTAAATTTACGAAAGCAAAAAAAACCTATTAAATTGAATATGCGTGATTGAAAATTGTAAATTTACACCATAAATACATTTAGATTTAAAATCACACCTATAATTTATAATTTACCGCGTGCTGTAAAACCTGCTCATTCCGAAAGAGATTGTTGAATAATGATCAGTTTAATCCGTCGGGTTTTCTCGCATTGCTTATTTATATGTCTTCTCAATTACGACGAGATTATTGATGAGACGTTTGCGGGCAATTGAACGGCCTGTGATTCGCACGAGCACTTTTACGGAGATTAAATGTGAGTGTTATATAATTCCTTACGAGGAAATGCGCCGTATTCAAAATTCCTCAATAATTACACCCCACAGTAAAGTCCTTGTATACTGCAACCAGTGCAAATTGAATATAAGTATAATTGATTCACACGCTAAACATCAAGCGTTAGATCTTATCCTTATAAATATCACTAATATATGCGAAGAATCAAAACAATTTGAATGGTTAATAAGTTACGTATTTAATACACAACATTGGAATATGTTTTTTAAAAATCATACATTTACAGTGTTAACATTTCTTTTTCCACCATTTATTTTATACGATGAATTCGGGGTTTTACAAGGGATTGAAGTAAATATACTTCGTTATTTAACCGATGGTAGAGTCGATTTTATTTTGCACGAACAAGACTGGTACGTATTACTTGACACAATGGTGGCTGGTGTCGAAGACGTTATGATTGGTTCTTATTGGATGAAAGGTATATACCAACTTGTAGATTGTACATATCCAACTTATCAAGTTAGTTCAACATTTTTAGTACCTAAAGCTATACCAACACCAACACATACTTACGTAATCCAACCATTGGATACGCTATTATGGGGATCGATTTTACTAATAATACTATTCATAACAATAAGCATGTACTTCATCGGAATATTAAAAAATGAACGCTATGGTTTTTTCAATGTGTTCTTACAAGTTTTATCAATGTTTTTAATGACAAACAGTCAAGTCTTTAAAAGTTCTTTGTTAAACTATTGCATGTTTTTATGGGCTACAGCTTGTTTACTTTTATACACAGCATATTCCGCCGGATTTGCAGCCATTGGAGCAGTACCTAAATACTACAGAGATATCCAGACGTTCGGTGATGGAAATAAGTACGATTTCAAATGCTTCTCCGCTATTCTCGTGGACGAATTTTTGGTTGCCAGCGGCGAACAAGAAAAGGTAGCATTCGCTTCAAAAATAGTCTACAACGTAAGCGACGGATACGAATACCCCTGTCAATATTGTGACGTGATTTTCGACACCTTCATCCTGGAGAATAATCTTGCGGACTTGAAAAAGTACAGATTGTTAAGGGAGTCTTTTGATGATCCCTACATAACAGTGGTATTGAGGAAAAATTCACCCTTCCTGGATATATTTAACGAACGCATACTCAAACTCCACGAATCCGGAATTTTGAATTATTGGTTCTTCAACGTGTTGTACTTATATAAATTTGACGTTATCGAAGACATGTTGGAACTTTCCAAGAGCAAACCGACGGAAACAGTTACTAATAATATTATTTCGGTTACGAAACTGTATTATGCGTTTGTTATTCTGTTTGCTGGGTATTTACTTTCCCTAATCACTTTTTTTTGTGAAATATTTTTGTTTGTGTTTAAAACTAATACTATAAAATAAAGTAGAGTAAAATTTTATGTAGTAACAGAGTTACACCCTTGCTTAATCATATAATTATTACCTTAATGCTTTAGCTAGAGAAGTGAAAATATTATTATTAAAGTAAAGTATCGACTTAACAAATATGAGTGCCATAAGGAAACTGGTACACATTTGGGAATTAAAAAAATTGTATATATTAATAAATATTGACGATTTGTATAGAAACAAAAAATTAACAAAAACAACATTTAAAGCTTGATGTTCGGCTTGTGGAATAATTAATCTCTCATTCATTACACAATCATTACAATGCATAAGTACTTTACTGTATGGTGTGATGAGGGTGACGTCTTTGTTGGCAATCAGTTTTTCGTAAGGAATTACATAACAGCCACATTCTAATGTTGTAAAAGTGGCCGATCGGACTACAGGTATCTCAAATTTGTTGATCTCTTCATCGATCCAGTCGCTGGAACCCAATGAACATATAAGCTGGCAATTTATTAAAAACTGGTGTATTATATAAACCATATTTTTCAATTAAACACCAACGAAACTATTAATGTTTGCGTATGTGATCGTTATACTAACGCAAATATTTTTAATGGAATATTTATGAAGCATGTCAATAATATCCTGCTGAATAAATAATTTGTAATCTATTATTTAGACACGATTTTAAAACATAATAATGTATTGGCTTAGTTAATTTTCTTTGTCAACAAATCAACCAATAAACGCAAATAAAGACAAAAAAACAGTTGTAATTATCTCATACACAAAGGCATAAAACAGTATTTTGCTTTCCCTTAACTATAAACTATTAATGAATAGTAGAGTCAAAAAATTTAATCAGTTAATTAATTTATTTATTTTAATAATTGAAAAAAATGCACTGTTTAATAAAAAGCATATTGCTTTCCATTTAACAACCATCCATTATTTGTTCTCGTCAGCATAACGAAGTTAGAAGCTGGGAAACAGAATTTAACACTCTACAAAAGCTGAAATAATAATAACATACAAATACAATTGTGATAAATTTTAAACTTAAATTTTTAATCTTACCAAGGCTTCTATGCAAGGACAACAACTACATAATGGTCGAACGTAACCGGGAGGACACATTTTCATGACGGCAGGACAGTGTCCACACTTGGGACATTTAAAAATGGCCACTTTACCCACACCATGTGGAGAAGTCGAGGTTAATCCAACCGCAAGTAAAAATATTACAGTCGCAGTAATCATTGCGCTACTATTATGTAATATTTTATGAGGCTCGAATATTTATACTCACGTTCGTATCAAGCACAAAGATAACGGTCGTAACTAACGCAGATAAATACGTTAAAACAAAGATAACGGTCGTAACTAACGCAGATAAATACCATAAAAAAGTGTGTATATTATATTTAAATGTATAAATTGCATTCTTGTTTTAATTAACCTTATTGTACCTTAACCCTGGATGTGATTTAAGGATTTAAGGGAGGAATAGAGGCCACCCACCTACCCTACATATATATTTCACCTTCATTACTGCCAATGCTTTTTTTAAAATTACATTAGTATTAATATTTTTAAATCACATAATATAAAGTTATTATCTTGGCTTATGTTTAAGTATACATATATGTAGGGTGGGTGGGTGGTCTCTTTTCCACCTTCCAATCCCTAAATCACATTCAGGATTAATTTAATTATAAGCAGATTTGTAGATTAAATAATAAATACATTTATTCGTTTAATATAATTTCCTACTGAGAATCTACTTTCGTGTTATGATAATTGAATATACATTAAATTATATATATTAGGTAGTTGAGTGATATCTTAATATAGTTTAATTATAATATTACTAATTAAACTATAGGAGTTACATGAAGTTTATATAACAAGTAATTGCAAAGAAACCAAAATCCTACATATGTAGGGTGCGTAGGTGTCCTCTAACACACCCTCCAATATTTAAACGTTCGAAAAAGTATTCCTTCAAAAATATTTATACGAATTAAAAAATAAATGAATAGAATTTTCTTGAATATATTAAATTATATCATAGTGGGACTATGTTTATGTTATAGTAATTGGAGGGTGTGATAGTGGCCACCCACCCACCCTACATATACATAAACATTTCAGTCACATCAGTGATTTTATTTATTTGAAAATATTCTCACTGCAATTAGAATTTTGTTTGCAAAACGATAATAACAAAATTGGTAATAAAAACAAAAGCACATATGAGGGATAAGTGGGGGTACTATAATCCTGTGATGGTAAGCACCCACCCTCCTTACATATTTACTCGTATTCCAGATTGAATTGTATTTTTAATGTATTCAAAAACATGTTTTTATTATATTTAAAAAAATATACAAAAACTCTGTTTGTGGCTTAAATTAAAATACATATGTAGGGTGGGTGTGTGTTACCTATCACACCCTCCAATATTCAAACATTCCCATGAGTATTTCCTCAAAAATATTTATACGAATTAAAAAAAAGATAAATAGAATTTTCTTGAATATATTAAATTATATCATAGTGGGACTATGTTTATGTTATAGTAATTGGAGGGTGTGATAGTGGAAACCCACCCACCCTACATATACATAAATATTTCAGTCACATCACTGTTTTTACTTATTTATAAATATTCTCACTACAATTAGAATTTTGTTTGCAAAAACATAAAAATCTAAATTTGTAATAAAAATAAAAATACATATGTGTTATAGGTGGGGGTAATATAATCCTATAAACATAAGCACCCACCCTGCTTACATATTTACTCGTACTGCAGATGTAATTGTATTTTATATATATTTAAAAACACTTTCACTCTAATTTAAATTATGTTTTAAAAAAATATACAAAAACTTTGTGGTTTAAATTCAAATATATATGTAGGGTGGGTGGGTGGCCTCTATCATACCCACCAATTTTTAAACGTTGCAATAAGTATTCCCTCGGAAATATTTATACGAATTAACAAATAAATTAATATATTTTTCTTGAATATATTAAATTATATCATAGTGAGACTATGTCTATGTTAAATTAGTTAGAGGGTGTGATAGTGGCCACCCACCCACCCTATATATACATAAACATTTCAGTCACATCAGTGATTTTATTTATTTGGAAATATTCTCACTGCAATTAGAATTTTGTTTGCAAAACGATAATAACAAAATTTGTAATAAAAACAAAAGCACATATGAGGGATAAGTGGGGGTACTATAACCCTGTGATGGTAAGCACCCACCCACATATTTACTCGTATTCCAGATTGAATTGTATTTTTAATGTATTCAAAAACATGTTTTTATTATATTTAAAAAAATATACAAAAACTCTGTTTGTGGCTTAAATTAAATTATATATGTAGGTTGGGTTGATGGTACCTATCACACACTCCAATATTCAAACATTCCCATAAGTATTTCCTCAAAAATATTTATACGAATAAAAAAAAAAGATAAATAGGATTTTCTTGAATATATTAAATTACATCATGATGAGACTATGTTTATGTTATTGTAATTGGAGGGTGTGATAGTGGCCACCCACCCACCCTACATATACATAAACATTTCAGTCACATCACTGTTTTTACTTATTTGCAATTATTCTCACTACAATTAGAATTTTGTTTGCAAAAACATAAAAATCTAAATTTTCAATAAAAATAAAAATACATATGTGTGATAGGTGGGGGTAATATAATCCTATGAACATAAGCACCCACCCTCCTTACGTATTTACTCGTACTCCAGATTGAATTATATTTTATATGTATTTAAAAACATTTTCGTTCTAATTTAAATTATGTTTAAAAAAATGGGTGGGTGGCCTCTATCACACCCACCAATTTTTAAACGTTGCAATAAGTATTCCCTCAGAAATATTTATACGAATTAACAAATAAATTAATATAATTATCTTGAATATATTAAATTATATCATAGTGAGACTATGTCTATGTTAAATTAGTTAGAGGGTGTGATAGTGGCCACCCACCCACCCTACATATACATAAACATTTCAGTCACAACAGTGATTTTATTTATTTGGAAATATTCTCACTGCAATTAGAATTTTGTTTGCAAAACGATAATAACAAAATTTGTAATAAAAACAAAAGCACATATGAGGGATAAGTGGGGGTACTATAACCCTGTGATGGTAAGCACCCATCCTCCTTACATATTTACTCGTATTCCAGATTGAATTGTATTTTTAATGTATTCAAAAACATTTTCTTTAATTATATTTAAAAAAATATACATAAACTCTGTTTGTGGCTTAAATTAAAATGCATATGTAGGGTGGGTGGGTGGTTTCTATCACACCCTCCAATATTCAAACATTCCCATGAGTATTTCCTCAAAAATATTTATACGAATTAAAAAAAAGATAAATAGGATTTTCTTGAATATATTAAATTACATCATGATGAGACTATGTTTATGTTATTGTAATTGGAGGGTGTGATAGTGGCCACCCACCCACCCTACATATACATAAACATTTCAGTTACATCACTGTTTTTACTTATTTGCAATTATTCTCACTACAATTAGAATTTTGTTTGCAAAAACATAAAAATCTAAATTTGCAATAAAAATAAAAATACATCTGTGTGATAGGTGGGCGTAATATAATCCTATGAACATAAGCACCCACCCTCCTTATATATTTACTCGTACTCCAGATGTAATTATATTTTATATGTATTTAAAAACAGTTTCACTCTAATTTAAATTATGTTTTAAAAAAATATACAAAAACATTTGTTTGTGGCTTAAATTATAATACATATGTACGGTGGGTAGATGGTCTCTCTCACACCCACCAATTTTTAAACGTTCCAATAAGTATTCACTCAAAATTATTTATACGGATTTAAAAAAATAAATAAATAGAATTTTCTTTAATATATTAAATTACGTCATAATAAGATTACGTCTATGTTATAGTAATTGATGGGCGTGATAGTGGCCACCCACCCACCCTACATATTCATGAATATTTCCATCACATCCGCGTTTTTAATTATTTGCAAATTTTCCCACATTAATTATAATTTTGATTGCAAAAATATAAAAAAAAACTTGATTTGTAATAAAAATAAAAGCACATGTCGAGTAGGTGAGGGTAATATAATCCTGTGGATGTAAGCACCCACCCTCCCTATATATTTACTTATCATATATTACAAATATAATTGTTTTTTATATGTATTAAAAAACATTTGTTTAAATTATGATTTAAAAACTATACAAAAACTCCGTCTGTGGCTTAAATTCAAAAACGTATATAGGGTGGGCCTCTAACCCACCCTTCCATCTTTAAAACAAAAGTGAGGGTTTTAATTAAAAGTTGTAAAACGTAAATAAATATAACATTACTGCAAATTTTAAGAAATTATTATTCAAATAATTTTTGATGATGTTCTACTGATTAGAGGGTGGGATAGAGGCCACCCACACACCCTACATATATGTAAGCTTAAATTCCTAATCGTCTCGCGGTTTGTGATAAAATTAATTACAAAACTTTTAGAATAAAAAAGAAATAAAAAAGGTAAAATTTTTGAGTGCGTAAAAATTTGATGCATGATGGATGGGCAGACTCTAAATCTAAATAAGATAAGATTAGCTATAGAAAGTCATTTATCTTTAAAGTTAAATTTTGATTTTGTTTTATTTTTTATTGCATAAAGGGTTTGATTGTTTTTAGCAGCAAAATCATCAATGTTTAGCAATTGCAATTATCATGTATATGTAGGGTGGGTGGGTGGCCTCTATCCCACCCTCCAATCAGTAAAACATAAGCGAGGGTTTTAATTAGATGTTGTAAAATATAAATAAACACTAAATAGTTGCAATTTTCAGAGATTTATTCATACAAATTCAAACAAATTTTTCAAATAATTTTTGACGTTGTTTTACTGATTGGAGGGTGGGATAACCATACAATAAGAACTGGACACAATCTACATATCCATTTTACAAGACTGAAACGAACTCGTTGCGGTGTTAATTATTACGGATTAAGGTTTTAAAACTGTCAGACCTTAGAAGTAAGAAATATTAATAGTATTAAATATAAAATGTGCCGAAAAATGCTATTATTAGATAGATGTCCATTTAGCATAGATGTTTTTTTAATTTATTATTAAAATACCTTGTACACTTATAACATATATTTCCACTTGTTACTCCATTTTTCCTATCATTAAATTATAAATATTAAATGTAGATATTAATTAAGGAATGAATTATAAATAAGTTTTCGGTTTCGGTAATTGTATGTTTCACGCGACGTCACCAATACAGACAAATATGCTACGATTTTTTGATTCACTCTCTATAAAATATGTTTGATTTTATACGCCGAATTTTAATCCACTGCCACATCATCTGTCAGCTGGGTTCGAATGGGTTTATTGATGAGGCGATCAGTGCTTTTGAAATACCTGTTGTGCGATCGACCACGTTTACACAGTCAAAATGTGATGGATATATAATCTCTTATGAAATTTTTATAAAGAATTACAATCTCTCCATCATTACACCTTACAGTACGACACTTTTATATTGCACAGGTTGTAAAATAAATCCAACTTTGGTAATTAATAAAGCTCAACATCGGGCTTTAAATGTTGTTTTCGTAAATTTTACAAGTAACTATTATGCCAACAAATTCGTTAAATTTAGAGTTGATGTGGAGATGGAAATAAGTTATCTGTACGATTTAAAACGTTGGAAATTATTCTACAACACTCAAAGGTTGAAAGTTTTAACGTTTATTTATCCTCCATTTATTTTATTAGATGAAAATCATACGTTACAAGGTGTTGAGGTTAATATCGTTCGACATTTGGCTAAAGGTGGAGTTGATTTTGTCATACAAAACACACAAAATTGGGTGATGTTAATTGAAAATATGACATCTAGTGATGCTGATGTGGTCATGGCTTCTATATGGTTTAACGGTTTCGAAGCTGAAATTTTAGACTTTACCTACCCAACATATCAGGTGAGTTCAAAATTTTTAGTCCCTAGACCCATACCCTTACCATTATACACATACATCCTACAACCTTTAGAAACAAAGGCTTGGATATTAGTTTTGGTGATGGTTTTATTCACTGCTTTAAGTATTTACATCATTGGGATATTAAATAAAGATAACCACGGTTTCATCAACGTTTTCTTAAAAGTCTTAGGGATTTTATTATCAACGCATAACCCAATCTTCAAAACCACACTTTTAAACTATTGCTTATACATATGGGCGTTAACATCATTACTCTTAAGCACGACGTATTCAGCCGGATTTACATTCAGCGGAATCATACCTAAATACCAACGCAATATTGAAACATTCGCTGATGGAAACCAGTACGATTTTAAATGTTTTTCAACTTCTAATATAAATGGCGCGTTGGTGAATAGCGGTGAAGAAGATAAGATATTGTTTTCCTATAAAGTATCATACAACGCAAACGATGGTTTCAATTATCCCTGCGTGTTTGTTGACGTGATGTTTAATAAATACGTTATGCAGGCGAATGTCACAAATCTCAATCGATACAAAATGCTGAAGGAAGATTTTCAGGAACCATACCTGGTACTCGGATTAAGGAAAAACTCACCGCTTACGAAAATCTTTAACGAAGATTTACTGAAACTGCAAGAGGCTGGGATTTTAAATTATTGGTTTTTTAATGTGAAATACTTGTACGAATATAAAGATCTGGCTAGTGTTTCGGAAATGACTGCTAAACCGAACAATGTAGGCAGTGAGCATGTTATTTCCCTGATAAAACTATATTACGCGTTTGCTGTACTCATAATTGGATATATTTTATCGTGTGTTTCGTTTCTAGAAGAAAAATTATACAATAAAATACGCTCGTCGTAAATATTTCTCTTTTGAAAATTTGTTATGATTAATATTTTTATTAATAAAATGTTTACGTTTACGAATTAAAGCCATCAATCCATTCAAATTCAAAAAGTGCGCTTTTAATTTCTTTGTCTACGCAATACTAACAATGCTATAATTTCCAAGAAATTCCAATAAAGATAATACGTATATGTATGTAATAGCGAAATTAAAATTATTTATTCAACATGTAATTATTAACGTGCTTCATTAATATTTTTTGTATCAGCACGTAACATTTTTTGCATGAACGTCAATAATAATCCCCATTGATCCGTTTGTGTTTGATTGAAGAGTATATTATACACCAGTTTTTAATAAATTTCCAGCTTTTATAATATATTTAATTGGATTCCAATAGGTTAATTGATGAAGAGATCTACATATTTGAAACATCTATGGTCGGATTAACAAGAATGAAATGTAGGCAACCCGATCTACTCGGAAATCATTTTAATATTTATAAATAATAAATTAATCTTTATTTAGCACTTTGCTATACAATAACGTATATATAATATAATATACTAATACTTTTTTATCATTATACATGTGTATTTAATTTATTTAATCCATCTAAATATATAAAAACATTTATACACTAACACACATCTATATTATATATATAAAGAATTAAATGTAACCCTTATATAATTATTTAGGCAAAGCTAATTGATAATAAAGAGGTTGCCCATCATAACGCCATACAATACTTTTTAAGTATTGTACCAAATGTAGCAAGTCCAGCCTGGCGGCACTAAGCTATAAATTTGTAAATTTAAAATCTGTGCCTACACAATATTATAAAACCTAGTAAGTATTTTTAATCAGCGTCTATATAATGGAAACATGCGTTTTGTTAAACTTTAAACATTAAAAATAATTTCAATCAATTTAGGTCACATTGTACAATACACTATGGTTTAATTAATACAATAGAATATATTTTAATAGATGTTCATTATTTTTTTTGTGTTGGTACACCTACATTACGCCATGAATCATAGATAATATAAAAATGTCACTAACGTATTAGAGGTTGACACCTTGCGCCACCTTCTCCAACTAATTACAATTCCGAGAAGCCTGGCGGCACTTCGATCAATTTCAAATTAAGTGAGAAACCGAATTTCAATAAATAATCAATCAATTACTAATGCTCTACTTCTTACAAACATATTTTTCCTTTTTACTCATTTTTATTAACAATCTTCTTACTAAATATTACAAATTAATGTTAAAACAAATTTTCTTTCTACTATCCCTGTACAAAATTCATAAGATAAGATATGTTCTAAGACTGAAAAGCAAATTTTCTATAGTATCACACATCGACAGTTCTGCATTAATATTATAGACCCCCCCTCTGTTTATATTTTAATAATATGTGTTTTTTAATCACTAAACTAAAAGTTTAAAGTTACTTGCTTTTATTAAGATCTTAGTGACTTATTGTAATTAATCAAGACACTGTTAAGAGTTATGTTATTAAAACATTAATAATTAAATACAGGGAAAGTAATATGATGGCTTTATATCATTTTTTCTTGTTATATTATAGGTAATTGCAAAAATTCACCAAAATTCATTCATAAACGCGCGTTTCAGGTCATGAATGCCAATGTGAGTGATGGACGTCACCGTGGCTGACTTAAATAATTCATGTAGCAAGTTTTTCGGTATTACTTACAACTTTCGCAGTTAAAACAAAGTTCGCCATTGATCGCGCCGTGCTTCGAAACTTTGCCGTGACCGGTTTTTTTTTCTTCAACCCCTCGGCTCGGCCGCTTGTGTAGTGTAATCACTTAGGTGGTTCCCGGTCGCCCCTCAGAGAGAGTCGGCGCCCTGGTCTACTGCATTACGAACACATTAATCAAAAGTTTTGGATGTATTATTGATTGAGCATTAATTATTCAGGAAGTTATGATTTTTTTGAAATTCTATTATATGCGAACAGGAAATTTCCTCTGTGTTGTAAAATCATTCATCAGATATTGACACACATGAGAGATTAGTGGTAAACAGGTTTATTATTTTTTAAATGGCGAGGATAAATTGAAACCAAAAAGAATTAAGCCAATTTTCCCTTTTTATTTTTCTAAATACATTAGTATGTAAGTGTTGATGGTATTGTTGAATATTAACAGCTATAGAGTTGATGTTATTATTGAGTTTAAACGTAGAATTGTGGCTTAGATTAATATGTATATGTAGGGTGGGTGGGTGGCCACTATGACACCCTCCAATTCGTACAACATAAACGAGAGTTCTTTTAAAATTTAATGCAATAAAAGAGAAATTGTATGTAATTAATCAAGCATAAATTTTTCTTTAGGTAAATCAATATTTAGTAAAACCTTTGCATATGTTTTTGTCGTTGGAGGATGGAATAGTGGCCACCCACCCACCCTTTATATACATTTTTACTTAAACCAATCTTTTTATTTTTCTAAAACCATTAGTATTATAAGTGTTGATGTTATTGTCTATTATCAAACTATAGAGTTAATTTTGTTATTGAATTAAAACGTAGAATTGTGGTTTAAATTATTGTGTATATGTAGGGTGGGTGGGTGGCCACTATCTCACCCTCCAATCCATATAATACAAACGAGATTTGCTTAAAAGTTTAGTGCAAAGAAGAGAAATTGTATGCAATTAATTAAATATAAATCTTTCTACAAATAAATCAATATTTGGTAAAACCTTTGCCTATGTTTTTGTCGCTGGAGGGTGGGACAGTGGCCACCCACCCACCCTACATAAATATTATTACTTCCAGCAGTTTTACCCCTTAGTTTATCTGAAAAAAATAGCAGTGTTAGTGTTGGTGTTTTTAGGAAATTAAAACGTATGATTTTAGCTTTAGTTCAAATTATTTGTAAATTGAAAGGGTGGCATATAACCCTAGTTGATTTATTTTAACTAGTCACTTAAAATTTTTACTCAGATCACTCTTATATTTTTGATTTTCCAGAAATATCAACAGATGTAGTATTTTTTTTTCCACTGAATTATAACCTAGTATTGCAACTTAAGTTTTAATGTATATGTAGGGTGGGTGGGTGTCCACTATCACACCCTCCAACCAGTACAACACAAACGAGAGTTCTTTTAAAATTCCATGCAAAAAAAGAGAAATTGAATGTAATTAATTAAGCATAAAACTGTCAATAGTTAAAATAACTTTCAGTAAAACCCTCGTGTATATTTTACTGGTTAATGGGCAGGATAGTGGCCACCCACCCACCCTACATATACATTTTTACTTAAACCAATCTTCCCCTTTTATTTTTCTAAAAAACATTAGTATATAAGTGTTGATGTTAGTTTTGAATATCAACAGCTATAGAGTTGAGGTTATTGGGTTAAAACGTAGAATTGTGGCTTAGATTAGTATGTATATGTAGGGGGGGTGGGTGGCCACCATTTCACCCTCCAATCCGTATAACACAAACAAGATTTGCTTAAAAGATTAGTGCAAAGAAAAGTAATTGTATGTAATTAATTAAGCATACATATCTCTATAGTTAAATTAATAAATAGTAAAACCTTTGCGTATATTTTTGTCGTTGGAGGGTGGGATAGTGGCCACCCACCCACCCTACATTAATATTTTAACTTCCATCAATGTTTGCCCTTGGTTCATTTGAAAAAATAGCAGTGTTTGAATTGTTGTTTTTAAGAAATCAAAACGTAGGATTTTAGCTTTAGTTCAAATTATTTGTAGGCTGAGAAGGTGGTATATAACCCTTCTTTTATTTATTTTAACAAGTTACTTAATATATACATTTTTACTATGATCCTTCTTATATTTTTGTTTTTCAAGAAACAACAGCAGCTGTAATATTATTTTTTCACTGAATTAAAACCTAGTATTGCATTTTAAGTTTAAATGTATATGTAGGGTGGGTGGGTGGCCACTATCACACCCTACGATTCGTACAACACAAACGAGAGTTTTTTTAACGTTTAAAGCAAAAAAAGACAAATTGTATGTAATTAATAGAG
Source organism: Ontholestes murinus (assembly GCA_963969525.1). Lineage (NCBI taxonomy): Eukaryota > Metazoa > Arthropoda > Insecta > Coleoptera > Staphylinidae > Ontholestes > Ontholestes murinus. Next base: position 64,614,924 of record OZ018395.1, on the reverse strand, counting down.
CATAAAACTTTCTATAGTTAAAATAATTTTCAGTAAAACCCTATTGTATGTTTTACTGGTTAAAGAGTAGGATAGTGGCCACCCACCCACCCTACATATACATTTTTACTTAAACCAATCTTCCCTTTTTATTTTTCTAAAAACATTAGTATTATAAGTGTTGATGTTATTGTCGAATATTAAGCTATAGAGTTAATATTGTTATTGAATTAAAACCTAGAATTGTGGCTTTGATTATTATGTATATGTAGGGTGGGTGGGTGTCCACTATTTCACTCTCCAATCCGTATAACACAAACGAGATTTGCTTAAAAGTTTAGTGCAAAGAAGAGAAATTGTTTGTAATTAATTAAGCATAAATCTTTCTACAATTAAATCAATATTTGGTAAAACCTTTGCGTATGTTTTTGTCGTTGGAGGATGTGATAGTGGCCACCCACCCACCCTACATAAATATTTTTACTTACACCAGTTTTTCCCTTTAGTTCATCTGAAAACAATAACAAATAGTGTTGTTGTTTTTAAGGAATTAAAACCTGGGATTTTAGCTTTAGTTGAAACTATTTGTAGGCAAAAAGGGTGGTATATAACCCTTGTTTCATTTAAAGTCACTTAAAATATACATTTTTACGCTAATCTCTCTTATATTTTTGAATTTCCAGAAATATCAGCAGCTGTAGTATTATTTTTTCACTGAATTAAAACATAGTATTGCAATTTAAGTTTAAATATATATGTAGGGTGGGTGGGTGGCCACTATCCCACCCTCCAATCCGTACAACACAAACGAGAGTTCTTTTAAAGTTTTATGCAATAAAAAAGAAATTGTATGTAATTAATAAGGCATAAAACTTTCTATAGTTAAAATAATTTTCAGTAAATTCTTCGTGTATGTTTTACTGGTTAATGGGTAGGATAGTGGCCACCCACTCACCCTACATACATATTTTTACTTAAACTAATCTCTCCCTTTATATTTTTCTAAATACATTAGTAATTAAAGTGTTGATGTTATTGTCTATAATCAAGCTATGGAGTTAATTTTGTTATTTAATTAAATTGTAGAATTGTGGATTAGATTAGTATGTATATGTACGGTGGGTGGGTGTCCACTATCCCATTCTCCAATCCATATACAACAAACGAGTTTTGCTCAAAAGTTTAGTGCAAAGAAAAGTAATTGTATGTTATTAATTAAGCATAAATTTTTCTATAGTTAAATCAATATTTAGTAAAACCTTTGCGTATGTTTTTGTCGTTTGAGGGTGGGATAGTGGCCACCCATCCACCCTACATAAATATTTTTACTTGAATCAGTTTTTCTCCTTAGTTAATTTGAAAACAATAGCAATGATTGAATTCTTGTTTTTAAGAAATCAAAACGTAGGATTTTAGCTATATTTCAAACTATTTTTAGGCTAAAAGGGTGGCATATAACTCTTGTTTCATTTAAAGTCACTTAAAATATAAATTTTTACGCTGATCTCTCTTATATTTTAGTTTTTCAAGAAATAACAGCAATTGTTGTATTATTTTTTTACTGATTTAAAACCTAGTATTGCAATTTGAGTTTAAATGTATATGTAGGGTGGGTGGGTGGCCACTATCCCACCCTCCAATCCGTACAACACAAACGAGAGTTCTTTTATAGTTTAGTGCAGAAAAAGAGAAATTAGTTGTGTCCACTATTTCACTCTCCAATCCATATAACACAAACGTAAGTTGCTTTAAAATGTAATGCAAAGAAGGGAAATTGTATGCAATTAATTCAGCATAAATTTTTCTATAAATAAATCAATTATTTAGTAATACCTTTGCGAATGTTTTTGTCATTGGAGGGTGGATAGTGGCCACCCACCCACCCTACATAAATATTTTTACTTACACCAGTTTTTTCCCTTTAGTTCATCTGAAACCAATAGCAAATAGTGTTGTTGTTTTTAAGGAATTAAAACCTGGGATTTTAGCTTAAGTTCAAACTATTTGTAGACTAAGAGGGTGGCATATAACCCTTGTTTCATTTAAAGTCACTTAAAATATACATTTTTACGCTAATCTCTCTTATATTTTTGTTTTTCAAGAAACAACAACAGCTGTAGTATTATTTTTTCAATGAATTAAAACCTAGTATTGCAATTTAAGTTTAAATATATATGTAGGGTGGGTGGGTGGCCACTATCACACCCTCCAATCCGTACAACACAAACGAGAGTTTTTTTAAAGTTTAATGCAAAAAAAAGAGAAATTGTATGTAATTAATAAAGCATAAAACTTTCTATAGTTAAAATAATTTTCAGTAAAACCCTCGTGTATGTTTTACTGGTTAATGGATAGGATAGTGGCCACCCACCCACCCTACATATACATTTTTACTTAAACTAATCTTCGACTTTTATTTTTCTAAAAAACATTAGTATATAAGTGTTGATGCTATTGTTGAACATCAACAGCTATAGAGTTGAGGTTATTGGGTTAAAACGTAGAATTGTGGCTTAGATTAGTATATATATGTAGGGTGGGTGGGTGGCCACTATTTCACTCTCCAATCCATATAACACAAACGTAAGTTGCTTTAAAATGTAATGCAAAGAAGAGAAATTGTTTGTAATTAATTAAGCATAAATCTTTCTACAATTAAATCAATATTTGGTAAAACCTTTGCGTATATTTTTGTCGTTGGAGGGTGAGACACAAACTATTTGTAGACTAAGAGGGTGGCATATAACCCTTGTTTCATTTAAAGTCACTTAAAATATACATTTTTACGCTAATCTCTCTTACATTTTTGTTTTTCAAGAAACAATAGCAGCTGTAGTATTATTTTGTCACTGAATTAAAACCTAGTATTGCAATTTAAGTTTAAATATATATGTAGGGTGGGTGGGTGGCCACTATCACACCCTCCAATCCGTACAACACAAACGAGAGTTATTTTAAAGTTTAATGCAATCAAAGAGAAATTGTATGTAATTAATAAGGCATAAAACTTTCTATAGTTAAAATAATTTTCAGTAAATTCTTCGTGTATGTTTTACTGGTTAATGGGTAGGATAGTGGCCACCCACCCACCCTACATATATATATTTACCTAAACCAATCTTTCCCTTTTATTTAAAAAAAAAAAATTAGTATTAAAAGTGTTGATGTTATTGTCGAATATCAAGCTATAGAGTTAATGTTGTTATTGAATTAAAACGTAGAATTGTGGCTTAGATTATTATGTATATGTAGGGTGGGTGGGTGGCCACTATGACACCCTCCAATCCGTACAACATAAACGAGAGTTCTTTTCAAATTTGATGCAATAAAAGAGAAATTGTATGTAATTAATTAAGCATAAATATTTCTATAGATAAATCAATATTTAGTAAATCCTTTGCATATGTTTTTGTCATTGGAGGGTGGGATAGTGGCCACCCACCCACCCTACATAAATAATTTTACTTCCACCAGTTTTTCCCCTTAGCTCAGCTGAAACCAATAGCAAATAGTGTTGTTGTTTTTAAGGAATTAAAACCTGGGATTTTAGTTTAAGTTCAAACTATTTGTAGACTAAGAGGGTGGCATATAACCCTTGTTTCATTTAAAGTCACTTAAAATATACATTTTTACACTAATCTCTCTTATATTTTTGTTTTTCAAGAAACAATAGCAGCTGTAGTATTATTTTGTCACTGAATTAAAACCTAGTATTGCAATTTAAGTTTAAATATATATGTAGGGTGGGTGGGTGGCCACTATCACACCCTCCAATCCGTACAACACAAACGAGAGTTATTTTAAAGTTTAATGCAATCAAAGAGAAATTGTTTGTAATTAATAAGGCATAAAACTTTCTATAGTTACAACAATTTTCAGTAAATTCCTCGTGTATGTTTTACTGGTTAATGGGTGGGACAGTGGCCACCCACGCACCCTACATATACATTTTTACTTAAACCAATATTCCCCTTTTATTTAAAAAAAAATTAGTATTAAAAGTTTTGATGTTATTGTCGAATATCAAGCTATAAAGTTAATGTTGTTATTGAATTAAAACGTAGAATTGTGGCTTAGATTATTATGTATATGTAGGGTGGGTGGGTGGCCACTATTTCACTCTCCAATCCGTATAACACAAACGAGATTTGGTTAAAGGTTTATTGCAAAGAAAAGTAATTATATGTAATTAATTAAGCATAAATCTTTCTATAGTTAAATTAATATATAATAAATCCTTTGCGTATATTTTTGTCGTTGGAGGGTGGGATAGTGGCCACCCACCCACCCTACATAAATAATTTTACTTACACCAGTTTTTCCCCTTAGCTCATCTGAAAACAATAGCAAATAGTGTTGTTGTTTTTAGGAAATTAAAACGTAGGATTTTAACTTTAGTTCAAACTATTTTTAACCTGAGAGGGTGGCGTAAAACCCATAATTTATTTTAACAAGTCACTTAAAATATAAATTTTTACTCAGATCTCATATTTTTGATTTTCTAGAAATAAAAGCAGCGTTGGTATTATTTTTTCTCTAAATTAAAACCTAGTATTGCAATTAAATTTAAATATTAATGTAGGGTGGGTGGGTGCCCACTATCACACCCTCCAAACCCTACAACACAAGCGAGAGTTCTTTTAAAGTTTAATGCAATAAAAGAGAAATTGTTTGTAATTAATAAAGCATAAAACTTTCTATGGTTAAAATAATTTTCAGTAAAACCCTCTTGTATGTTTTACTGGTTAATGGGTAGGATAGTGGCCACCCACCCACCCTACATATATATTTTTACTTAAACTAATCTTCGACTTTTATTTTTCTCAAAACATTAGTATATAAGTATTGATGTTATTGTCTATTATCAAGCTATAGAGTTAATGTTGTTATTGAATTAAAACGTAGAATTGTGGCTTAAATTAATATGTATATGTAGGGTGGGCGGGTGGCCACTATTTCACTCTCCAATACATATAACACAAACAAGATTCGCTTTAATGTTTCGTTTAAAGAAGAGAAGTTATATGAAATTAATGAAGCATAAATCTTTCTATAGTTAAATCAATTATTTAGTAAATCCTTTGCGTATGTTTTTTTCATTGGAGGGTGGGATAGTGGCCACCCACCCACCCTACATAAATATTTTTACTTACACCAGTTTTTCCCTTTAGTTCATCTGAAACCAATAGCAAATAGTGTTGTTGTTTTTAAGGAATTAAAACCTGGGATTTTAGCTTAAGTTCAAACTATTTGTAGACTAAGAGGGTGGCATATAACCCTTGGTTCATTTAAAGTCACTTAAAATATACATTTTTACGCTAATCTCTCTTATATTTTTGTTTTTCAAGAAACAATAGCAGCTGTAGTATTATTTTGTCACTGAATTAAAACCTAGTATTGCAATTTAAGTTTAAATATATATGTAGGGTGGGTGGGTGGCCACTATCACACCCTCCAATCCGTACAACACAAACGAGAGTTCTTTTAAAGTTAAATGCAATAAAAGAGAAATTATATGTAATTAAATAAGCATAAAACGTTCTATAGTTAAAATAATTTTCAGTAAAATCCTCGTGTATGTTGTACTGGTTAATGGGCAGGATAGTGGCCACCCACCCACCCTACATATACAGTTTTACTTAAACCAATCTTCCTCTTTTATTTTTCTAAAAAATATTAGTATATAAGTGTTGATGTTATTGTTGAACATCAACTGATATAGAGTTGAGGTTATTGAGTTAAAACGTAGAATTGCAGCTTAGATTAATATGTATATGTAGGGTGGGTGGGTGGCCACTATCACACCCTCCAATCCGTTCAACACAAACGAGAGTTCTTTTAAAATTTAGTGCACACACAAAGAAATTGTATGTAATTAACTAGGCATACATCTTTCTTTAAATAAAATTGACATTGACTCAGGTGCACGCTTACATATATGTAGGAGTTGCACGTCATGTTTACCAACACGATTTATTGGCGACGTTAAGCCTTTCCCCGCTTATTGTACACCCGTAGTTGCCGCTTTTAAAAGACCGAACGTTTATTGCAAAATATTCGATAATAAACTGGCATATTTATTACCTACATGTGGGAGTATTTGAGCGTACAAAATTACCCATTCTCTCCCACCATCTTCCCACCTCCCACGACGTCCATGATGCAATCTTTATTTTCGGCTACTATAAATAAAGTACGGGATGCAACACCACCGCCGCCGCCGCCTTTCCTACCCCAAAGAGCCCACGACGTTTCCCTGGAAACCCATTCACGTCTGCTGACGTCATTCCATTCTGCCGAAAATCACTGCAATTCCACGGAAAACATCTTGATGACGCTTGCGTTCCGGCCGGGCGCCGATTGGACGCCCCGAATGTGACGACAAACCACCCACATTTTCATTCAATCGATAACCTACGGCCACCTTCTTCCCCACCAGAGAAAAAAAAGAACCCTCAATGATTAATTATTACTACACTCCAATAAAAATATTTGCGTTCCTATTTTTTTTTTCTCTTCTTCTCGGTATATATCACCTATAGTATAATTAGGACGACCTATAACTCGATTAAACTGTCGCGGTTATCGATTTTCGAAAGTTGATTACAAATACATTACGTTTGCTCAGAATGAGTGGGGTAAGGGTGGTTGGACGAAAGAAAATAATATTACCAATATATAAAATAAATAATGTATTAAGAAACTTTATAAAATATAATATTAAAATATGAAATATTAAAAATTATAACTTTATAAAACAAATAATAATTAAGTAAAATAAATAATCAACTCGGTTTTAATAATATATTAATTAAAAACACTTCACTTGTATAGTTGTATATGTGAAGTTAGAATTTTTGTTTATTTTCATTCATACAATCCGTCGATATTCTTCGAGTCGTACACCACATTTAAATCAATAAATAAGAGACCCGCACTAGTTTTCCATCCTAAATCCTTATCCAGTCTATTGTTGACCTACCGCTCCGCAATCCGCCTTAATCTCCTTTCCTCCACATCCTCAGCTCTAACCTCATCCTCACCGAATACATCGTACGGCGCATCCATCACCGTTATCCCCCGATAATTCTTCGGACTTTTCCCGTCCTCACCCTTATATATCATCTTCGCCACTCGCATGCATACACTTTTCACTCCTTCCTTCCTTCCTCATTTTATTAGCTTAAATTCCCACGTTATGAATTTCTCAGATCACTTTTTATTTCTTTCTGTCCGCGCGATTTACTTCTTAAGGAAATAATTTTACGATCAAATTCATAAATTGCAATGATTAGAATCAAAATGAATGTGGTGTCCTCTAACCTACCCTCCAATCATTAAATATTAACGCTAGTTCTGCTGAAAAATTTTCTTAATAACAAAAAACTGTTTTCTTTATTTATACTACACATTTACCATTTGTAAAAACGGTTTTCGTTTAATCTAGCGATAATATTATAATAATTGGAGGGTGGGATAGTGGCCACCCACCCACCCTACATACACATTAAAATTTAAACTACAATACTGCTTTTAATTTCTAAACACCTCCACTAAAACCGGCGGTAATATTTTTTGGAAACGAAACGCGTGATAGTGATTAGAATAAAAATAAATATGTAGAGGCCACCCACCCAGCCTCTAACCCATCCTCCAATCACTAAACATTAACGCCAGTTTTGAAGATAAGAAAAGGCCCTGGAAGAAAGTTTTTTTTCGAGTGCCGACGGTAGCTAAGTGAACGTTAAGAGCTAAGCAGAAAACTGAGAGGGCTGGTCAAGCCAGGAATCCTCATTCTAGACTGAATGGCTAAAGATATCCTGGGTAAAGGTAAAGAAGCTTTTTCTTCCCGGGTAGTTGACAACTGGGACAACCGCAGCGGGGATTGCGAGTGATAGGAGGAGGAAGAAGAAAAATTAAGGGATATTACTGGTATCCATGTCTACTCGAATAGCCTATGAGTTAACAGCCATGAAGGAGTCCCATTACGATGGCGACATAGAACTTCTTTTAATATCTGAGCCCGCCGCTTATAAATAAAGCGTAGATGATGAATAGACCACATTGGCAGCACTGTAGATCGTGCGCTTTTAAGTGAAATTAAGTTAATTAAATAACATAAACAAAAGGTTACTCACGAAATAATCCACCTTGACGTTGTATGGGGAATCAGTATCCTACCACCAAAGTAATATTCAGATAGATGGTCTCCTGCTAAGATTTTGGAGGTCCATCACTACTTAGAGTGTGCTCAATCAATAACCTCTCTTGGTCTTAATCAGCTGAATCTCTTTACCCTACCCCTGGTCCAGCTGCAGTATCGTGGCTTAGGGTCTGCAGCTGCTGACGGTTGTCATATTTTGGGGGCGGCTGTAGCACTTAGGGTACTTGACTTAACTGCCTGGATCAAGGTAGAAAGGAAACCACTAGGAAAAAACACTCAACAGCAAGGCTGCTAGGGAGCAGCTCAGTTCTGACACTGCATACTCTGCCATTTTGTTTTCAGCAAAGATATATCAATTATTTTTTACAAAATATTAAAAGTACACATTTCTTTTAATAAAAGTTGTAATTTTAAGCCAAATTTTAAGCTGATAATATTTGTAGAATGTTTCAAACCATGGAATGTAAATTTCCTTTTTCCAAAATTCAATTTTTGAATGACGTTATTTTGTTTTCTGGCTAAAATATAGCAATTGTTTTTACAGAATATTAAAAGTACATATTTCTTTTAACAAATGTAATAATTTTAAGCCAAATTTTAAGCTGATAATATTTTTAGAATATTTCAACCCATGGAATGTAAATTTTCTTTTTTCAAGATTCAATTTCTAAATGTCGTCATTTTATTTTAAGCGAAGATATAGCAATTATTTTTACAGAATATTTAAAGTACATGTTTTTTTTAAATAAATGTAGTGATTTTAAACCAAATTTTATGCTAATAATATTTATAGAATGTTTTAAACCATGGAATGCAAATTTCCAGTTTTCATGATTCAATTTCTGAATGCCACCATTTTGTTTTAAGCAAAGATACAACAATTATTTTTACAGGATAATTAAAGTACATATTTCTTTTAATAAATGTAGTGATTTTAAAACAAATTTTATGGTGATAATATTTGTAGAATTTTTCAAACCATGGAATGTAAATTTCTTTTTACCAAGATTCAATTTCTGAATGTCGCCATTTTGTTTTAAGCTACAATATAGCAATTGTTTTTAGAAAATATTAAAATTACATATTTCTTTTATTAAATATAGTAATTTTAAGCCAAAAATTATGCTAATAATATTTATAGAATGTTTCAAACCATGGAATGCAAATTTCCATTTTTCATGATTTTAAGCAACGATACAGCAATTGTTTTTGCAGAATATTTAAAGTACATGTTTCTGTTAATTAATGTAGTGATTTTAAGACAAATTTTGTGGTGATAATATTTGTAGAATTTTTCAAACCATGGAATGTAAATTTTCTTTTTTCAAGATTCAATTTCTGAATGTCGCTATGTTGTTTTCAGTAATTTTATAGCAATTGTTTTTACATAATATTAAAAGTACATGTTTATTTTAATTAATATAGTCATTTAAGGGCAAATTTTAGGCTGAAAATATTTGTAAATGTTTCAAACCAAGGAATGTGAATTACCTTTTTCCAAGATTCAATTTTTCAATGTCGATACTTTGTTTTTGGTTACAATATAGCAATTGTTTTTAGAAAATATTAAAAGTACATGTCTTTTTTAATACATATAATAATTTTAAGCCAAATTTTAGGTTGATAATATTTGTAGAATGTTTCAAACCAAGGAATGTAAATTTACTTTTTCCAAGAATCAATTTCTGAATGCTGTCATTTTGTTTTAAGCAAAGATATAGGAATTGTTTTTACAAAATATTAAAAGTACATATTCCTATTAATAAATATAGTCATTTTAAGCCTAATTTAAGGCTGATAATATTTGTATAATGTTACAAACCATAGAAAGTAAATTTTCTTTTTTCAAGACTCAATTTCTAAATGTTGCTATTTTGTTTTTAGCTACAATATAGCAATTTATTTTAGAAAGTATTAAAAGTACATGTTTCTTTTATTAAACGTAGCAATTTTAGGACAAATTTTAGGCTAATTATATTGATAGAATGTTTCAAACTATGGAATGTAAATTTCCTGTTTCCAAGATTCTATTTCTGAATGTCGTCGTGTTGTTTTCAGCAAAGATATAGCAGTTGTTTTCACAAAATGTTAAAAGCATATATTTTTTTCAATAAATATACTCATTTTAAGGTAAATTTTAGGCTGATAATATTTGTAAAATGTTTCAAACCATTTTTTTCAAAATTCAATTTGTGAAAGTCGCCATTTTGTTTTTAGCTAAGATATAGCAATTGTTTTTTACAGAATATTGAAAGTACCTATTTCTTTTAATAAACGTAGTCATTTTTTAAGCCTAATTTTAGGCTGATAATATTTATAGAATGTTTCAAACCATGAAATGTAAATTTCCTTTTTCAAACATTCAATTTCTGTTTTCAGCAAAGATATATCAATTGTTTTTACAAAAATTTTAAACGTACATATTTCTTTTAATAAATATGGTAATATTAAACCAAATTTTAGGCTAATAATATTAGTAGTATGCTTTAAACTATGGAATGTAAGCCAGTTTAAATATTCTTTTCACGGTATACCGGCTTTGACGTGGTCGAGCACTACGTGTAAACAAAGATTAACATGGAAACAAATATTTACAAGACAAAGGAAGAAAGTAACTTATATGAGATTGGCGAGTCTCCGTGCTCCGTTTCTGTTGAGGCGACTGTTTTCGACTCCTTGCTAAGATGATTGATAATTGATGATGAGATAGAGAGCGCGGTCCGTACCAAACATGACGAGGGGCACAAAACAATTAAAGAAATTGTAATAACAAGTTAATAGAAAAGGATAGGGTCTTGAAGAAGGTAAATTGAAATCATTAATCAAATCATTTTAAAGTTTTATGCACACGTTCATCACTTCAATTTCTCCATATTTGTCCTCGCACTCCACAAACACATCCTCGATGATGATAACTTCTCCTCCTCATTGTATTTCCTCATTGGATACATTGGCCATAAACTGACTTCCATCAGTATACTTTGCTGCTGATTATTTAAGTTCTCGTAAAGATTTTGCAGCAGACAAATATGAGAGAATATCTTGTTATGTAATAATCGATTGTTCAGATCTGCTACTACTCTCTCGGCGTTCTCCTTTCTTCCTCTTTTCGAATCTTAATATACACATTTTTTGACTTCTGATCTTCAAGATTCTGGAATACGTCCATCTCTTCGATTTCCCCATACTTGTCCTCTCACACCACAAACACATCCTCGAGTAAATTATCATAGTGCTTCTGCATTTCCTCATCGGATACATTGGTCAGCAAGTGACTTTCATCATTAGACTTTGAATTCTGTACGTTCACCTAGAGATTCTGCAGCAGGCGGGTCTGAGAGAATGTCGGCTTGTTAAGTAAACCATTCTTCATGACATTGCAATAAAATGGAAAAATATAAATACATGATGCTACAATTAAAACAACAAAAAGCTATAAAACTAACTCGACAGAAGTAATATCGAGGGTAGTACCCTTTGAAATGAAGGTGGAATAGAGGAAGCGGTGATTTAGACAACAGCGGAAGAGAGACCTCAAGAAATAGAATACCGAAACGGGAAAAGCTAAATGAACTAGGCAACTAATAAAATACTTAGAGAGCTGGGTAGATTGGAGACATGGTGAAATCAACCACTCACTATATGACACAATTTCTGGTCGGTCATAAGAACTTCGAGGAACATCTAAGAAGATTTAAAATAAAGAAATCAGGCCTCTGTGCAGTATGTAGATTAGTGCGCACTTTCTTTCGCTGTAAATAATGAGAAAAAATGAGAGAAAATCTGGATGAGAAGTTGGCCATGGGTGGAAAGAAAGCCCGAACAAACAAACCACTTCTTGACACCAGACACGAATGTTTCGAAGCATACCTGTGCATAATCAAGAAGGCAGAGAATATCAGCTTCTTGTACTGCAGCAATAGTGGACGATCAGAGCCATGCGCTGATACATTGCCCCATAAGAAAAGAAGAAAGAAAGAGGCTTGAAGACGTGCTGGTTGAACCACCCAAAGAAGATATATTGGTTGGCCAAATGCTTATGATGGAGGAAAAGGGGGAAGACGTAAGGGGGTCATCTGAAGAAAGACATGGAAAAGAGAAGAAGAGCAAGAAGATGGGAGGAGGAGGAGGCAGAAAAAACTGTTGTTAATGCCGGCAATGACTGAGGGGGAAATTGGGAGGGGTTTTAGTGGTTAAACGATAGAAAACAACACTATCTTTTATAAAGGAGTATAATAAGTATTAATAAAGAATTTTTCCTCTACAAAAAAAGGTTAAGTTAGGTTTAGACTGGTTAGATTAGGTTAGGTTAGGTTAGGTTAGGTTAGGTTAGGTTAGGTTAGGTTAGGTAGGACGTCCCGCAGGGATGGTTGACGTGCACAGCCATTTGGGAGTAGCGACCCCACGTACCCGAGCCGTTCATTGCACACACACGCACATCTCACACACACACACACACACACAAACACACAACGACACTGACACTCCGTGATGTTATGCCTGATGGCGGTTCCGCGGGGTGGCGCACACACACACACACACACACAAACACACACACACATACACACACACACACACACACACACACATACACACACACACACACACACACTCATCATACACACGCACACATCACCGACACAGACGACACCCTACACCCCGTGAAGTAATGCCAAACGGCGGTTCCGCGGGGTGTCAGGGCGACTTGGGGTGGTGGTTTTTAGTGGGTATACCAGTATAGTTCTGGGGACTCCCACACTCAGTCTTTAAAAGATTTTCCACCTCCCGGCCACAAAAAAAAAAAAAGGTTATGTTAGGTTATGTTAGGTTATGTTAGGTTATGTTAGGTTATGTTAGGTTATGTTAGGTTATGTTAGGTTATGTTAGGTTATGTTAGGTTATGTTAGGTTATGTTAGGTTATGTTAGGTTATGTTAGGTTATGTTAGGTTATGTTAGGTTATGTTAGGTTGTGTTAGGTGAAACAGTTCAAAAATTACAAGATACAATTTTGGCTGGATGAGGTCGGGCTGGGCGTCGATGTCACCAAGATGAAGGCGGTATGGCTTTCCACAAAAAGTATTGGAAAGCGGCCAAGCGATACGGTTATGATAGGAGGGGTAGAAAGTTAATGGCTAAAGCCGAAAGGAATAACGGTCGGGTTACCTACCTCCTCACTCAGCTGATAAACGGCGATTGTAGAAGAGATAGTACAGCACCGACATCGATCTCAAGTGGAGAAGATGATACACTGAAGAAAGTAACGATAACAGCTCCTTAATAAGACTTGACAGAGCGGAAAATACTGAACACTCCGATAAGGATCTAAAGGTAGAAACGGCCAAAAGAAGACGAGAGGAGACGAAAATAGGGAAAAAAGTAGGAAACAACTCAACAGGGCACACGGATACAAGCAGAGAAGAGGAAGAACTTACCAGACAGAAGGAGGAGGCAAATAAGACCATCCTGGGCTAATTAGAGGAGCTACAGGTGTTCATAAAAAAATATAAATAACGTACATGTACCTGTAAAAGATGCGGTCACGAGAATATCAAGAGCAGTAAAAAAGAGAATTGCCCTGCAGAAGGACATAGAAGATAACTGGAGAAACAAGGAAAATAATTCGAAAAGACAAATAATGGCATTGGAACAGAAAGTGGATAACCTATTATGGAGAATAGACGAATTTAAAATGAGAAAAGATACGACACAGAAAGGACAAATATCAGTCATGGAGATATTACCGAGGGAAAAGACTTTTGAAAATTGTCAAATAGCGACGATTATTTCATGGGAAGAGAATAGCTTCAATTGCGTCAAAAGGAGAGAAGGTACAGCCATGAGTGCACCCAGAGAGGTGGACACAATTAGAGTCATAAACAAGGAGAATAAAGTGGCCACGTGGAAAAGAAAATATCAGAACATATGCGGAAGGGTAATTAAAGAGGCCAAAGAACAACAAATAAGTCCTGGAGGAGTGGTATATCTCACAAACACGATCCAGGCTCCCAATTCGGAGAGAGGGATACATACAAAGCTGAGATTGGGATTTTATATTATGATAGAACAGGAAGAGCGAAGGATTACGAAGGAGAAACAATTGTACAACAGTCTACAATAAGTCAGGGACATAATGATATTAAAAAAAAACTCATTTAACACAGCGTCATGGAGTTAGATCGTGGTGGAACTGAACGAAAGAGAGATAAACCCATACCTCGTGAACCTGTTGCAAAACTATCTGCATGGCAGGAAAATACGGATAAACACAGAAGTCATGATGAATGTGAACTGCGGGGTTCCGCAAAGATCGATTCTGGGCCCCAAGTTATGGAATTTCAACCTAAACAAAAGCGTAAGCACCATAGCATATGTGGTTATCTTGCGGTCGTTGTGAGGGGCACGAAGGCTAAGAACATAACCGGGGATGCTAACTTTGATATTGCGAGGATTCGAAACTGGCTGTCCAACTCGTCCCACAAAAATCAGAACTGGATATCCTGCAGGTAGAGATTGAGGGAGTTAAAATAACTAACAAGAAGTTTTTAAGGTATCTAGGGGTGGATGTCGGCCGTAATCTATATATGGGCCAACATATCGAACGAGTAGCCAGGAAGGCGCAAAAAACAACTGCGGCGCTCACCAGACTCATGCCAAACATTGGAGGTCCCTCAGTAGCGAAGCGGAGGATACTATGCTCGGTTACATACACCATTATTCTGTTTGCAGCCTCAGTGTGGCCGAATTGGCACAGATTCGACGAATGCAAAAAGATGCTGGAGAGCGTACAAAGAAAAGCGGCCATTAAAATCGCGTCGACGAAGGCGGTACAGGTAACAGCTGGGGTGATACCGATCCACCTACTTGCCCAAGAGAGAGTGATCAAAGGAGGGTTTGGCACAGAGAGGACGAGAGCAGGAGGACGAGATCCCTGGCTCAGTGAGAAAAAGAGTGGAACATAAGGCGCAATGGACAAAAAAACTTAATAAACGAGGTGACACCCTGGGTAGAGCGAAACTTTGAAGAACTAACCTAACCTGTATCAAATTATAACTGGTCACGGCTGTTTCGGGACATACCTCCACAGATTAAAACTTAGGGATGACAGTAGATGCATGTACTTCGGGGAGGAGGATACGCCGGAGCAAACTATCTTGAGGTGCGACAGGTGGTCCAGCATCCGGAGCACAACGAAAGGAAAGCTACGAGAAAAGCTACGCGTGGAGAACATAATTAACATAATGCTCCTAAGCGAAGAAAACTGGATGTTGGTGAGCGATATGATAACAACTATCCTCCAAACTAAAGAGGCAGATGACCTGCAGAACAAATAGAAAAAAGAATACGGAGGGGCGCAACTCATAACAGAATGCAAGTCCGGTCGAACACATCCTGATGTAATACTGGAAGGCAATTCCGGGATGTGCTACTCACGCCAAGGTGGTTTAGTGGATGAGAGCTCCACACTCAGGCTGGCAGTGCTTCGCCTAAACCACATTTAAAAAAAGGTTACATTTGGTTAGGTTAAGTTAGGTTAGTTATTATTCCTTGTCAACAACAGCCACGGTTAACAATGGACAATAATTAAGGGAGAGTGATTTTTACATTATTATTATAATTGTCGTTTCTGACAGATCTTCTTAATAGTTCACTCATAGTGTAACGTTTAGACAATAGATGGCACCTTTATGGTAATATCTCAAGTTAGGTTAGGTTTGATTCTGGGCTAAATTAGGTTGTGTAAGGTTATGTTAGGTTAGTTATAGAATTTTATTATTTTCACTTGTTTAAGACTTAATTGTTTCAGGATACTAGGACAAATCAAATTTAACATTTACTTAGAAGCTTTAATATTGCAAATAAGTGTATTATAAATAATATTCCTCTAATGGCATTTTTGCATTCTACGAATCTGAAGTTATAAATTTAAAAAATTTAAAGCTTTCGATTTTTTTTAGTTGGAACTAATTTAAATTTTATCCCTTTGACATTTGAAGCCTTGAAATGTGTGTGATTAGATAATATTTTTTTAAATATAATTAAATAACCTAAAAATGAACCTTTAATATTTTCATATTCTAATTTACTTAAAAGATTTAAATTTTCATATATATTTTTACATCATAGTTATAAAAATACATAAATATTGTAATATTTTGTAGTGGTTGGAATTTTCTAGTATTAAAATTAATAGATTTTATTATTTTCTAATGTTTAAGATCGAATTGTTTCGAGATGCTTTTACAGTAAAAATTAAAAATTTGCCCAGAACTGAATATTACAATATGAAACTAAACAAGTGTTTTAATTTGAAATTACCTAATATTATAATTTCGTTTCATCAAGAGTGCAGTGAAGAAAGTATATACTGTTTAAAATTGAAAAAAAAAACTGGTTGACAAACAATTCTGATTTAATAATATAAAATTTGAATTTGAATTTTATTGCAGAATCCCCTTTTACAAAAAATACATTTCATTACATACTTTAATATGTGACACATTTCTGAACGTTTTTATTTCAATTTAAACGTGTTTTAAAAAAGGTTAAATGAAAATTTATTTTCATTTAACCTTTTTTAAAATGAACTACCACATAGTAACGGTCGCTACCATCATTTTCATTAAACGTGTTTTGGGATTATTTTTAGTATTTAAATTTCAAATTCAAATTAGTATTTAAATTTTGTCACTTGAAACTTTTAAAGCTTATTTAATACAGTAAATCTTAAATATCAATTATTAAATTAATAAAAATTCATTAAGAATAAAATTATATACAAAATTAATACTAAAAACTACGCAATTTTACGAAAACGCCCGGCGCATCCACCATTTATTAATTATCAATATTAATAAATTTAATAATGAGATTTCTATAAATACAAAATCTTTCCATTATTTTATTTTTATTGCTGCACTGACACATGACCCAGATATCAGTGTCATCGTATTAAAATAAAAACTGACGTTCTTTTTTTTTGTTTCCGCCCCCCACTTTCCTTTCCTCTATTCGTGATTACATCGCGAAACATTTAAATCAATGCAATCCGTTCGCAGGTAGGAAAAAAAAATCCCGCGATTCTATTTATGGGTATCATATCTTCGTGATAGAGGGGAAAAAGGTGTAATTAGGCGGTTTGGATAGTATGCGCCGCGACGGCGTTGTTTAGAGGGGCGCATGCTTATGACGTCAAACGCTTTCCACCATCAGTTCTACTACAACATTCCGACTGGTTTCTAATATTAAAGTGAACCAATATTTGAAGAAGACATACACACTATTAAAAAAAATAATAACAATAATAACAAACACACACACACACGTACACAAAACGAAAAATAATTATTAAAAATAAAAAAAAAAATAACTATGCCTGTGATAACGCCGGAAGATACCCAAAAATCGGAATACAACAATATCAACGAATAACTAGGTAAGTGCCTTGTATTCTTTAAAACACCTCACCCTTATTAATATCGACGATTCGTGACAATCTAATAACCTCGAAAAGAAAAAAAATATTATACATTCAGTATCCGCAACAATAAATCAAATCATTATTTCAAACAAAAAAATGTTTAACACCGTTTGCAAATCAAATCGTGGATTTTTGTGAATGAACGCGATGTTAATACGCTCACAAAATGGACAAATTCCGGCGGAATGTGGGTGAAAAGAAGAGACAATATGAGAGATGGAGAAATTGTACGGATCAATACATATGCTGCTGCTGGAGGAACAGGGTACAGAATTGTGGGCGAACGTTTCGGGGGGCCGCACAACTTTTCCCCCCCCCGCAGGTTTCGTTATTTTTTTTTCCTGTCGTTAAAACCGTTTTAAAAATCGTCGTTATCTGATGGAATTAATTGGCGGCGTCTCGTTAATGGGATCGTGTAATTATGTTTTATGCTCGACTTTATGAATGGAAACGTTTCGTCCATTCAATCGACAACGTTTCTGGTTAAAATAATTAATTACAAAAATGTATTTGGCAATAAATACTCATTATTTTTCCATAATATATTAATAATGATTATTTTTGCATTTCTTAAATAATTTTCTCACTTATCTCTTGGAAATAATTAATATGAAGTGTAAGATTTATTCGACTTAATTTGGTCTTTAATTAAATTGTTGTATGATAAAAATGGATTATACGAAATCTTAATAGATGATCTTAATGTAAAAAGAATCCATTCAAAGTAATTTGACTTAATGAAGGTTTAAATTAAATTACACTGTAATATATATTATATTAATACATTTTTGTATTATGGATATTTGTTTCTATTGTATATTCATTTAATTTGTCTTGTAATTGGGATTCGTTTTCTTTATGGGTAATAAATATATTGTTATTATTATTATTATTATTATTATTATTATTACACTTTGTTTGTTTCACAATTTTTCTCTTATTAATTATTTATATTGTGATGATTTAAAATTTTGATTACTTGATTATGTTGATTTCGTGATACATGTTTTTTAAATAATTCCAAAATATCTGTGTTACTTATAACGTTACCATTTTATTGTAATTATTTAAAATTTTAAATTATTAGAATTTAATTTTTAACACAGCTTTTACTTATAAATATAATTTCATATACAGCGTTGTAGAAATAGTGTTTTTGCATTTATATAATTACTATTCAGACCCTTGTTTGTGATAATTTAATTAAAGGGTGGAAAGAGGCCACCCACCCACCCTACATACACTTTGATAATTTACACTAAAACAATGGATTATGTTTTTTGCTCAAATCATCAAGTGTATGTTTAATTTTAAAGGAAACCAAACGCTAATTCGTAGATTAAATTTTAATGTATATGTAGGGTGGGTATGTGGCCTATAACCCACCCTCCAATCAGTAAAACATACGAGAGGATTATTTAGAAAAAATTTTGTTAAGAAATTTAATATTTTGTGCATTATTTTCCTATCAAAACCCTCGTTAGTGATAATTTAATTGAAGGGTTGACAGAGGCCACCCACCCACCCTACATATACTTTGATAACTTAAACTAAAACAGTGGATTATGTTTTTTTGTCCAAATCATCAATTACAAGTATAATTTCACTTTAGCTACGAAATGTAAGATTTTGTGCATTTTTCACTATCTTAACCCTCGTTAGTGATAATTTTATTGAAGGGTAGATAAAGGCCACCCACCCACCCTACATATACTTTGATATTTTAAGCTAAAACAGTGATTTATGTTATTTTTACTCATATCATCACTTTTATGTTTAATTTCACTGGAAACCAAACGTTAATTCGTAGATATAATTTTAAGGTATTTAAGGTATATGTAAGGTGGGTGGGTTTCCTCTAATCCACCCTTCAATCAATAAAACATACAAGAGGGTTATTTAGAAAAATTTTAACTACTAAATATAATATTTTGTGTTTTTTTTCTATCTAAACCCTTTTTTGTGATAATTTAATTAAAGGATAGATAGAGGCCACCCACCCACCCTACATATACTTTGGTAACGTAAACTAAAACAATGGTTTATGTTTTCTTGCTCAAATCATCAGTTTTATGTTCAATTTCAATGTAAGTCAAACGCTAATTCGTAAATGAAGTTTAAAAGTATATGTAGGGTGGGTGGGTGGCCTCTAACCCACCATTCAAACAATAAAACATACGAGAGGGTTCTTTAGAAATTTTTCAGCTACGAAATGTAATATTTTGTGCTTTTTTCTAAACTAAACCCTCGCTTGTTATAATTAAAATGAAGGGTGGATAGAGGCCACCCACCCACCCTACATATACTTTGATAATTTAAGCTAAAATAGTGGATTATGTTTTTTTTTGGTCAAATCGTCAGTTTTATGTTTAATTTTCCTGGAAACCAAACGCTAATTTGTATATGAAATATTAAAGTATATGTAGGGTGGGTGGGTGGCCTGTAACCCACCCTCCAATCAATAAAACATACAATAAGGTTATTTAGAAAGTTTTTAACCACTAAATGTGATATTTTGAGCATTTTTTCCTATATAAACCCTCGCTTGTGATATTTTAATTGAAGGGTGGATAGAGGCCACCCACCTACCCTACATATACTTTGATAACTTAAACTAAACTAGTGGATTATGTTTTTTTTGCTTAAATCGTCAATTTTTTGGTTAATTGTGCTGGAAACCAAACGCTTATTCGTAGATGAAATATTTAAGTATATGTAGGGTGGGTGGGTGGCCTCTAACCCACCCTCCAATCAATAAATCATACAAGAGGGTTATGTAGAAAATGTTTAACTACAAAAAGTAACATTTTGATTTTGAAATGTGGATAGAGGCCACCCACCCACCCTACATATACTTTGATAATCTAAGCTAAACAGTGGATTATATTTTTTGGCATAAATTATTAGTTTTATGGTTAGATATTCTGGAAATCATATGCTAATTCTTATATGAAATTTTAAAGTATATGTAGGGTGGGAGGGTGGCCTCTAACCCACCCTCCAATCAATAAAACCTACAAGAGAGTTATTTATAAGATTTTTAGCTACGAAATGTAATATTTTGTGCATTTTATTCCCATCTAAACAATCGCTTGTGATAATTTATTTAAAGGGTGGATAGAGGCCACCCACCCACCTTACATATACTTTGATAACGTAAGCTAAAACAGTGGATTATGTTTTTTTGCCCAAATCATCAATTTTATGTTTAATTTTCCTTGAAACCAAACGCTAATTTGTATATGAAATATTAAAGTATATGTAGGGTGGGTGGGTGGCCTATAACCCAAACTCCAATCAATAAAACATACAAGAGGATTATTTAGAAAGTTTTTAACCAAAAAATGTGATATTTTGAGCATTTATTTCCTATCTATGCCCTCGCTTGTGATATTTTAATTGAAGGGTGGATAGAGGCCACCCACCCACCCTACATATTCTTTGATAACTTAAACTAATCTAGTGGATTCTGTTTTTTTTACATAAATCGTCAATTTTCTGGTTAATTGTGCTGAAAACCAAACGTTTATTCGTAGATGAAATAATTTAGTATATGTCGGGTGGGTGGGTGGCCTCTGACCCACCCTCCAATCAATAAATCGTACGAAAAGGTTATGTAGAAAATGTTTAACTACAAAAAGTAACATTTTGATTTTGAAGGGTGGATAGAGACCACCCACCCAGCCTACATATACTTTGATAATCTAAGCTAAACAGTGGATTATATTTTTTGGCATAAATCATTAGTTTTATGGTTAGATATTCTGGAAATCAAACGCTAATTCGTATATGAAATTTTAAAGTATATGTAGGGTGGGTGGGTGGCCTCTAACCCACCCTTCAATCAATAAAACATACAAGAGGGTTATTTGTAAAATTTTTAGCTACAAAATGTAATGTTTTGTGTATTTTATTCCTATCTAAACCCTCGCTTGTAATAATTTATTCAAAGGGTGGATAGAGGCCACCCACCCACCCTACATATACTTTGATAACGTAAACTAAAACAGTGGATTATGTTTTTTTTGCCCAAATCATCAATTTTATGTTAAATTTTCCTGGAAACCAAACGCTAATTTGTGTATGAAATATTAAACTATATGTAGGGTGGGTGAGTGGCCTATAACCCACCCTTCAATCAATAAAACATACAAGAGGGTTATTTGTAAAATTTTTAGCTACAAAATGTAATGTTTTGTGTATTTTATTCCTATCTAAACCCTCGCTTGTAATAATTTATTCAAAGGGTGGATAGAGGCCACCCACCCACCCTACATATACTTTGATTACGTAAACTAAAACAGTGGATTATGTTTTTTTGCCCAAATCAGCAGTTGTATGTTTAATTTCACTGGAAACCAAACACTAATTCGTAGATGAAATTATAAAGTATATGTAGGGTGGGTGGGTGGCCTCTAACCCACCCTCCAATCAATAAAACCTACAAAAAGGTTATGTAGAAAATTTTAAATACGAAAAGTAACATTTTGTGCATTTTTTAACTATCTAAACTCTCGTTTGTGATAATTTAATTTAAGGGTGGATAGAGGCCACCCACCCACCCTACATATACTTTGATAACGTAAGCTAAAACAGTGGATTATGTTTTTTGCCCAAATTATCTGTTGTGGGTTTAATTTCACTTGAAACCAAACGCTAATTCGTAGATGTAATTATAAAGTATATGTAGGGTGGGTGAGTGGCCTCTAACCCACCCTCCAATCAATAAAACATACAAGAGGGTTATGTAGAAAATTTTTAACTAGGAAAAGTAACATTTTGTGCAATTTTTAACTATCTAAACCCTCGTTTGTAATAATTTAATTGAAGGGTGTATAGAGGCCACCCACCCACCCTACATATACTTTGATACTTCAAGCTAAAACAGTGGATTATATATTCAGGCTTAAATCATGAGTTTTATGGTTAAATCTGCTGGAAACCGAACGCTAACTCGCAAATGAAATATTAAAGTATATGTAGGGTGGGTGGGTGCCTCTAACCCACCCTCCAATCAATAAATCATACAAGAGGATTTATAGAAAATTTTTGACTACGAAAAGTAACATTTTGTGCATTTTTTAACTATCTAAACCCTCGTTTGTGATCATTTAATTGAAGGGTGGATAGAGGCCACCCACCCACCCTACATATACTTTGATAATTTAAGCTAAAACAGAGGATTATGTTTTTTGCTCAAATCATCAGTTTTGTGGTTAATTTTACTGGATACCAAACGCTAAATCGTAGATGAAATATTAAAGTATATGTAGGGTGGGTGGGTGACCTCTATACACCCTTCAATCAATAAAACATACAAGAGGGTTATCAAGAAAAAAAATAGCTACGAAATGCAATGTTTTGTGCATTTTTCTCATATCTAAACCTTCAATTGTGATAATTTAATTGAAGAATGAATAGATGCCACCCACCCACCCTACATATATTTTGATAACGTAAGCTACAATGGTGGGTTATGTTTTCTTTTGCTTAAATCATCAGTTGTATGTTTAATTTTATTCGTGGCTTCTAATCCACCCTCCAATCAATAAAACATACAAGACTAAACCCTCGCTAGTGATAATTTAATTGAAGTGTGGATAGAGGCCACCACCACCCTACATTTACTTTGATGATTTAAGCTAAAACCGTGGATTATGTTTTTTTGTTCAAGTAATCTAAAACAGTGGATTATGTTTTTTTACTTAAATCATCAGTTTTATTTTTAATTTTACTTGAAACCAAACGCTTATTCGTAGATGACATTTTAAAGTATATGTAGGGTGGGTGGGTGGTCTCTAACCCACCCACCAATCAATTAAACATACAAGAGGGTTATTTAAAAAATGTTTAGCTACGAAATGTAATATTTTGTGTTGTTGTAACTATAAAAATAAAAATATGCTAAAAGCAAGTTAAATTTCATTGAATTAAAAATAATTAAACAGATTAACAAAATCAGATGAAGAAACAGTTGAAATTCTACAAAAAAAATTGAATACTGAAAAAATTGTCGAAATCTCACTAAATTAAAATATGTAAAATTTTTACTAAAATATCTGTCAAGGAAAAATAATTTTTTTTCGGTGTACTCTATGGGGATCTCGGAAACTATGAGAGATAGAAAATCTGTTAAATGGGGAAAGAAGTGAAGATTTACGAGACGAATAAAATTCCACTTTCAAAGTTTTCAAAAACGTCAAGGGTAACTAAATATTTTGAAAAAAGTAAAAAGTGTCAATTTTTTCAAATCAATATATCTCGATTATTATAACAGATAGAAAAAAATTTGTAAAAAACAAAGTTTTAGATAATTTTATGTAGATTAATAAAAAATAATCAGAAAATTTTTATCGCCATTATTTTACGAGATGTGACGCAAACTTACATTTTTTAAATGGAAACCATAGTTGGCCTCATTCAAAAAGTAAATTTTTTCTCTTTAATCCAATATGACATACGGCATAGTTATTTTTAAAAATAAGTGAGTTATAGTCATTTTAAGTTTTATTATAAATAAAAAATGCGTAACCATGAAAAAGATGTAAGTAAAACAATTGCAGTTGTTTATAATAATAGCAATATTGTAATTATTAGTTCTACAAAGTTAAACGAAAATGAAAAACCAGCATAAGAATAATAATTTTGTAATTATCAAATGGCCTTCTGTATGGGGTATAAACCCATTTGTCAAGAGGATAATACTTTCTTACAAAAATATTATGAACAGATGAATCGCGATTCACTAATTGTGGTATTTTTAATCGCCACAATGAACATAGATGAATTCAAGAGAATCCACGAGAAGTTTCACAGAGAAAACTACAAATTAAATTTGGGTTTAATCCACGGTGTGTTTGGATTAATAATTCTCGGTTCATATATGTTTGAAAGCTCACTAAGTGAAAATGATTACTTTCATTTTTTTCAGAAAACATTTGAAGATACGCTCGATTGTTTAAATTTATCATTACAAGCAAGATTGAAATGGTTCCAATATGACGGTGCTCCACCTCATAACATGTTGGCTTTACAAATTATTTAAATAATGCTTTTCCTAACTCATAAGTGGGAAGAAATAAACCAATCCCAGGGCCACCTAGATCCCCCCATCTGCGCGTTTTAGAATTTTTTCTGTGGGGTTATGTAAAAAACAAAGTATATACTGGTTTGGTTCCTTGAAAATATTCAACAATATTATTGTTGATAGTTTGAAGAATTGAAATCAGCTTTTGTGGTTTCAGTTTTATTGCATATGTAGGGTGGGTGGGTGGCCACTATACCACCCTCCAACCCCTATAACATAAACGAGTATGTCTGGAATGAACCATTGAATAAAAGAGAATTATACTTTGCAAAAACATGCATCAAGGAGAAATATTTTCGTAACAAATAGAGTAAAAACCTTTCAGTAATTAAGTGATTATTAAGTAAAAATCGACTCTAGGATTTAATAATTGGAGGGTGGGATAGTGGCCACCCACCCACCCTACATATTTACTTGTACATCCATTACTAATACTGGTTTGGTTTTTTCAAAAACTGAAGCAGTATTTTTGTTTGTATTTTACAGAATTGAAACCAGCAATTGTGACTTAAGTATTATTGCAATTGTGGGGTGGGTGGGTGGCCACTATCCCACCCTCCAACCCCTATAACATAAAAAAATAAGTTTTGAATGAAACATTGAATAAAATGGAATATTCATTTGTAAAATAAATATATAAAATAGAAATATTTTCGTAACAAATAGAGCAGAAATCTTTCAGTAATTAAATGATTATTTAGTAAAATTTGGCTGTGGTTTTTATTAATTGGAGGGTGGGATAGTGGCCCCCCACCCATCCTACATATACACTTGTACATCCATCACTATTACTGGTTTAGTTTTCTGAAATACTACAGCAATACTTGTGTTGATGTGTTAAAGAATTAAAATTAGTAATTTTGACTTAAGTTTTATTGCATATGTAGTGTGGGCACCCTCCAACCCTTATAACCTATGTATAACAATAAACCAATCTGGAAAAGCATTATCAAGAAATATTATACTGAGAATGAAATATGTACATTTTACAAGAATTTTAAATCTTTTTCTCCGTAAAATTTTTCTTGATAACATATTTCTAGAAATAACTAACAAAAATATACATTCGCACGCCGTTTCATCTTTTTGGCAACAGATGTTGCAGAGAGTTGATCGATTTTCTGACGCATTACGCGTGCCATATTGTGAACGGGAAAGTTTCTCTACACGCCGAGTGGATTTTTATTAAATTGCTTTCGGATATTGGTCCGAAATAAAATTATAACTTCCAGTTTTTTTTTTGTTATTATTTGTTGAGAACGCTTTTTCTCCCCCCTCTCTCTCTCTGTGTCCTCCGCCCAGTAATTACATAATCAATACAAAATGATGTATTTATAATCGTCCCTATTGTTTCTGGATTCCAAAGTTTATCAATTCATTTACATGTTGATCGAAAAAGTTGATAACGAAACAATGAGAAGTAATTAATCGATTGAGAATTTATATTCGCATTAATGTTGTAAATATTTAGATTGTATATTATCTTTATTATATTTTTGATCATCTAATTTTGAAGTTATTTATAGGCTTAGAAAGTAAAAATATATTTTTTACAATAAAAAATTTCTATTTAAAATTAAAATGACAAAAAAAAATTAAATTTATAATAATACAGATGTTCTCAATCAATATAAATAAGGCAGTAATTGATTTTGCCAAAGAAAAGTGAAAATTAAATGAAACAATTACTAATCATTTTTCTTATCTGGTTTAAATCAGTGAAGAAAAAGGATTATTAATTGTAATCTTCAGGTAACTCAAAACAAAATATCTTGTGAAGAAAGACATGAAAATTTCTAAAAAAATTGTCAATGTTAATAAATAATGGGAGATTAATTCATTGTACTGTTTAGTTTCAGTCTGTCTATACAATTTAAAATCAATAATTATAATTAATCAACAAAAGCATTTAACTTCTCGCATTAAACCAACTTCGGCGTTAAATCAATGTCTTCATTGTGATTCTGTCCACACAAAAGTCTATTATGATTATAAATTCCCTCTTGTCGATCATTTTCGAACATCCAACCCGCTCGTCCCCACCATCCCCCCCTCGCTCTCGTCCCCTTCTCCTATAATACACCGTTCGTTCATTATAAGTCCACCCTCGAAAAGTAATTATAGTGCACATAGAAAATGGAAATTTCGTGGCCTACTTTAATGATTTAGGATATCTTGTGCGCTGAACGTGCGGAGAGGCGAGGCGGGGCGAGGGGGGGTGTTATTTTCAGTAAGCATGAATTATGAAAATGCCCATTTTTATACCCGTTTAATATTATATCAGAAACGATTTTTCATCACGCATTAAGCAATCATAATCGCCGTGTAATTAAGGTGCGATTAGCCCATTGTGTAAAAATAACTCGAGGATTTTTCAGTATACAATGTGTATAATCAAAAAAGGGGAAATAATAATACGGGGTTAATAATAAAAAAACACAATTTCTTATTGAATTTTTTTTTCCTTCACAGATTTTTTTAGTATAATAATTTTTTTTAATTTTTAAAACCAACTGTTTTGTTAGTTAGCTTTTAACAGTTTTTTCAATATTCAATTATTTTTATTTTCAATTTCAATTGTTTCTTCATTCGATTTTGTTTATTTGTTTAATAGTTTTTATTTTGATGAAATTAAACTTGCTTTTAAGGTATTTTTATTATTATAGACGTAACAACATAAAATATTACATTTCATAGCTAAACATTTTACAAATAACCCTTTTGTATGTTTGATTGATTGGAGGGTTGGTTAGAAGCCACCCACCCACCCCACATTTTTTTAATATTACATCTAAGAATTAGCCATTGTTTTCCAATGAAATTAACATAAAACTGATGGTTTTCAGCAGAAAAATATAATCCACTGTTTTAGCTTAAGTTGTTAAAATATATGTAGGGTGGGTGGGTGGCGTCTATCCACCCTTCAATTGAATTACCACAAACAAGGGTTTAAATAGGAAAAAATGCACAAAATGTTACTTTTCGTAGTTAAAAATATTCTAAATAACCCTCTTGTATATTTTATTGATTTGACGGTGGGTTAGAGGCCACCCACATATCTTTTATTACTTCATTTATGAATTAGCGTTTGGTTTCCAGTAAAATTAAATATAAAACTGTTAATTTGAGCGAAAAAACATAATCCACTGTTTTAGCTTAAATTATCAATGTATATGTAGGGTGGGTGGGTGGCCACTATCCCACCCTCCAATTAATAAAACCCACAAACGTATTTTATTAAATAATTATTTAATTACAAGAAGATTCATATTCTGAAAGTTTTTGTAAGCAACCAAAACAATTATAGAAATTAAAATCAAGTTTCAAATAAACTGCAGATTCAAATAATTAAATAACAATATTATCAATACATAATAATATAACAGTGTTTTGTTTTTATTGAGATTTATTGCTGTAGATTTTAGTATTGAATATTGATTGTCATTATTGTTAAAGGGTGGTGAAAGATGTCCAATGAAAAAGTAGCGAGGAGTGTGGCATTGGAACAGGCCTACGTACACGACGTCTACGAACAATTCAGTGATAACCCCAGGAGCAGACCATGGCCGCGCGTCCAAGAGTTCATCGAAGGCCTAGAACCTGGTTCGATCGTGTGCGATGTCGGTGAGTTGTACAACCCGAAACTCTCAAACTTTTGTAATTACAGACAAAATTTTCTGCGAAAACATTAAATATCTTTTGTAATTACAGGATGCGGAAATGGAAAATACCTAAACGTTAGTACGTCCGTTTTTAACATCGGCGGCGAGAAATGCAAGCGATTAAGCGGCGTGGCGAGGGAGAAAGACAACGAGGTAGAAAAAAACCTTATAGTTTTTTTTGTATTTGGATTATAATTATGTGATAATTACAGGTGTTAATTTTGGATAATTTGGCGCTTCCGTTTCGCGACGAAAGCATGGACGCCGTCCTCTCGATCGCGGTGGTCCATCACTTCGCCACCACGGAGAGGCGCGTCTGCGCTTTGAGGGAGCTGGCGAGGGTGTTGAGGATAGGCGGCCGACTCATCATCTCCGTCTGGGCCATGGAGCAGAGCCACAGGAAGTTCGAATCGCAGGACGTTTTAGTACCTTGGCACAGGCCGCATCATCTCAGCACACCGTCACTAGAGCTAACATCGACCACCACCACATCAGAAGACGATTGCCATTTACCTTATCATGCTTATAGCCAGACATCAGATAGTGAATCCAGTAGATCTAACAGGTAAATTATTTTATCTTTAATTTAATAACATATTTAATCGTTTTAATTTTATTGTAGAACGAAGAAACGTGGTAAAACGCGACACCGTGGCCGTTCAATCGACCCCAAAACGAACTCATCACCGAGCAGCTCGAGCCTGTCGAGTCCGAACGAGACGTGCTATAGTTTCGTGCGCAGGGCCATCCAAAAATTGGCGGGTGGCAGACGAGTGGGTATGAACCGGCCGTGGTTTCTGGACACGTGGACGAACTGCGCGAAGGACCCGCCACCAAAACGATACGATCCAGACGGTTGCGAGTGTTGCGAGTGCGAGAACGCCCAAGACTTGCCCATCGAATTGCGTCGCGTCGACGACGACGAGATGCCGCAGCGTCGACAAACCTTCCCGGCATCGCAGCTCTTCAACGACATCTGCAACATGAAGTCGCGCAGCATGACGAACATGACCGCGGTGGAGAACAACAACATCATCAGGTCGAACTCGAGCATTCAAAGTATACAAGAGTCGGTGAGCACGGAATCAACCCAGAGCACCAGGACGCTGAGCAAGCCGAAATTAGTTAAGCAGAAAAAGTCGATCTGCGAAGAAGACGCCGAAGAAGCACTAGACAAACCCACGGAGATTCCGCCGGTGCTTCCCGATATTAGAATAGAGAGGAGTAGGTATGTTAGGGGTAGTGTGCAGAAACAGAGATCGCTTAATGAGGAGCTCATGTCTACCGATAGGTTGCAAGAGAAGGAGAAGCTGAGAAGGCATATACACAAGCAGGCTTCGCTGAATGAAGATTTGATTTACCAAAGGCAGTACTCGTTCGATAACATCAGGGATACGTTCTTTTCAACGTCGACGGCGAAACGATTGCAGTTGATTAAAACGGGGTTTACTAATAAGATCAAAAGCACGAACATCGAGAGGGTAACGGGATCATCGCTTAAGAACGGATTCGTGCGGATGTTTCAGAATTGGAAGAGTTCTGAGATGATTTCACCGACGATTCCAGAAGATGAAAGCGTAATCGCGCCGAAAAAACCGTTAGAACCGACCACCGAGCGTCGACAGTCGAAAGAGGACGGATCCGACTCCTCCAAAGACAGTAGTCTACAAAGTGATACGAGCGTGGACTCTGAGGATAGTTTTGCTTCAGTCATCTTCGTTCCTAAATCGAATCCAATGTCGCCGACCTTATCCCCAGGACCAACATCCCCTAGAGTCAACACCTCCGTCCCCAGCTCACCTAGAATCAAACAATCTTCATGCCCGACAAGTCCACGGATCAAACAAATGCCGCTGAGTATTTACCCTCTAACGAAACAATTGAGTTCACCAAAGCCGAGCACTGTTTCAAAGTTTGAAGCACTTTCGCCGACGGATAAAACGGTCAAGGTGGTGTTACCCACTCCAAAATCGCATTCATTAGCGCAAAAGTATGCTGTGCAACCGATACCCAAATTCAAAAAGACTAGTGTTAATACGAAAAATGAAAATACTAGCAAAGAAGATGAGGATAAATTAAAGACTATAAAGGATTTATTGAGTTCGAAGCCTGGTTTCGGTGTGCGGATTAGTAAGCATAATTTTCCAATCGTTCGGCACTCGTCGGTGAATAACGGAAAAGTGCAGAGCATCGCGAAACCCTTGCCGAAATTGTTAACGTTAGAATTATTCAATCCGGAGACTGATGATAAGGACAGCGATTCTAGCGCGGTTTCTTCCCCGGATTCGGTAGATAGTGTTATTAGTATAAACATAGATGCGAAACGCACGTTTACATTCCCCGAAGTCGCTAAGGAGAATAAGTCGGTGGCACTGTTACAGGCCGCCGCCGACGTCGCCAATTCCTTAGACCACGCCGTGGAGAAGGTCATAAAGTCTAGCCCCAGGGCGAAACGAAGAGAACTAAAGACTGTGGAAGTCCGCTCGGTGATGGAACGGCAGTACTCGACAGATTGCGTCCCGTTGCTCTCCCAAGAAGAACCGAACTGGAACGAGGAATGCCACAAACACCTGACAGACTTCGCCGATAAGCTCAGCGAGAAACTGTTGCACGAGATCGACCAATACCAGGAGAAGATCAAGCGGCACGAAGCGGGAACATCAATTGAACATATCGACGATCCGTACATACATAGATTAAGCGAGGAACTCCAAGATTTATCGAAGCTCAGCGCAGAAATACAAAAGCAAAACGAGTATTTAGCTAAACTAAGTGCCAGTGATAAACAGTACTACTGTACAAAATGCAAACAAGTTAGTTGTTCGTGTAGGCGTAAACGTTACGAGACTCGCAAAAATAATATCAAAGTGCCACTTATAGACGTGAACAAGACGTGCGACGCTAACGAACCGGAACTTCCGGACCCGGAACGGCCGGAACCGAAACTGAACCGTAACTGTGCTAGCGTGGACTCCTGCGATTCCGAGGAGAAGGGCAGCAGTCCGAATTCGACCTCCTTGCACTTCGGCCACTCGATCGAATCGACCGAGGGCAGCACCGACAAGGACACGAATTCGGTGAGCAGGTACAGCGACGGCGGCAGCACCGCCTCGCTGGCCTCCTGTCCGGAGTGGAAGACCATCAAGACCAAGCTGAGCAGCTGCGAGCAGCGATCCTCCTTCGACGCCAAGTCCGAGCTGAACGTCAAGCACGCCAAGGAGAAGACCAACCTGATACCATCGCTCAGCGACACGTCGCAGGAGTCCCTGCCATCGGACAACGTCGGCGGCGAAATCACTTATCATAGGTATTATCATGTATTTAGAGAAGGTGAACTGGACCAACTCATAGAGAAGTACGTAGAAAACTTGCATATAATTTCATCCTACTACGATCACGCTAGTTGGTGTGTGGTTGCTGAAAAAGTTCAGGTATGGACCATCTGACCTGTTTTCGGACTTACTGTCAAAGAGCACAATCTCAGTGTAAATATTATTATATATTTATATACAGTGTGATTGGTTTTTTTATATCTAATCTTTCATTAAGGCTACAATTTATACATCTACATATCTAAACTACATTACTGCCAAAACAACCATTTACCTTATTAAATAATAAAGCACCAAAACAGGATTTAAAGTTAATAACGCCTGAAACAAATATTAGTGTGAAGAAAGATTTTTGGTGCTTTATTAATTAATCAAGATTATCTTTAGCACTTTAATTACAATTTTTCTATTCTACAGTTCTATTCATTTCCAGAAAAAAAATTCTTATCTCTCAGGGTTATAAATCTTTAATCTGATTATTAAAGAAGTTTGCTCACTAAAAATTGCTAACCCACCCACCCTCATATACTCTTCAAGTTACAAAGCATGAAAACTGTTTTTTTATATTTTTCCAAATAACTCACGTTACGGTTTAGTTTAGGATATTAAGCAAATTTACTGAAATGAAAATAAATATAAGTATATCAGTAAAATAGCTGGGTACCTTCCAACCACCCTCCATTAAATAAAACAGTTTTTTTTTAAATTATTTCCTACTGCTGAAAGATTTATAGATTTTTCATTCCATAAATTATTTTTAAATAAAATTTATTTTAAACACCCTCGTTTATGTGCTTCAAATTGAAGGGTAGGATAGTGGCCACCCACCCACCCTACATATATTATTAAACTTAAGGTAGAATATTGATTTTTGAGTTCATAAACACATACACAAAAATTCTACGGTTGTGTTTTAGAAATCAAACGAGTATTAGTGTCTTAAGGATTAATAATATATGTAGGGTGGGTGGGTGGCCACTTATCCACCCTTAAATCAGTAAATCATTCGCGCCGTTTCATTTGAATAATTTTTAATTCCTTAAAAAATAATTTTTCTTTATTTCTTTTATAAATAATTTTTTGTGTGAAATTTAATTTGAAAAACCGTCGTTTATATTATTGGATTTGAAGAATGGAATAGTGCCACCCACACACCCTACATATATCCTTAAACATAAGCTACAATATTGATTTTTATGTCCATAAACAACTCCACAAAAAATCTACGGTTGTGTTTTAAAAATTAAACGAGTATTAGTGATTTAAAATTTTTTGTAGGGTGGGTGGGTGGCCACTTATTCACCCTCCAATCAGTAAATCATTAGCGCCAATTCATTTGAAAAAAATTTAATACTTAAGAAATAATTTTTGCTTTGTTACTTTAATAAATAACTTTTTGTGTGTAATTTAATTTGAAAAATCATCGTTTATGTTATTAGAATTGAAAAGTGGTATAGTGGCCACCCACCCACCCTACAAATATCCTTAAACTTAAACTTGAATATTGGTTTTATGTTCATGAACACAACCACAAAAATTCTACGTTTGTGTTTTAAAAACTAAACGACTATTAGGGTCTAAAGGTTTAAAAATATATGTAGGGTGGGTGGGTGGCCACTTATGTACCCTGCAATCAGTTAATCATTCGCGCCGTTTCATCTGAAAAATGTTTAATACTTAATAATTAATTTTTGCTTTATTTCTTTAACAAATAACCTTTTGTGTGCAATTTAAATTCGAAAACCGTCGTTTATATTATTAGAATTAAAGAGTGGGATAGTGGCCACCCACCCACCCTACATACATCCTTAAACATAAGCTAAAATATTGATTTGTATGTCCATAAACAACTCCACAAAAAATCTACGATTGTGTTTTAAAAACTAAACGAGTATTAGTGTCTTAAGATTTCAAAATATATGTAGGGTGGGTGGGTGGTCTCTGATAAACCCTCAAATCAGTAAATCATTCGCGCCATTTCATAAAATAATTTTTAATTCCTTAGAAATTATTTTTCTTTATTTCTTTTATAAATAACTTTTTGTGTGTAATTTAATTTGAAAAACCGTCTTTTATGTTATTAGAATTGAAGAGTGGGATAGTGCCACCCACCCACCCTACATATATCCTTAAACATAAGCTAGAATATTGATTTTAATGTCCATAAACAACCCTACAAAATATCTACGGTTATGTTTTAAAAACTAAACGAGTATTAGTGATTTAAAGTTTAAAAATATATGTAGGGTAAGTGGGTGGCCACTTATCCACCCTCCAATCAGTAAATCATTCACGCCGTTTCATTTGAAAATTTTTTAAAACTTAAGAAATGATTTTTGTTATGTTTCCGTAATAAATAACCTTTTGTGTTTAATTTAAATTGCAAAACCATCTTTTATGTTATTAGAATTGAAGGGTGAGATAGTGGCCACCCACCCACCCTACATATATCCTTAAACTTAAACCACAATATTGCTTGTTATGTCCATAAACACCTCCCCAAAAAATCTACGGTTGTGTTTTAAAAACTAAACGAGTATTAGTGATTTAAGATTTAAAAATATATGTAAGGTGGGTGGGTGGCCACTTATCCACTCTCCAATCAGTAAATCATTCGCGCCGTTTCATTTGAAAAATGTTTAATACTTAAGAATTCATTTTTGCTTTATTTCTTTAACAAATAACCTTTTGTGTGCAATTTAAATTGGAAAACCGTCGTTTATATTATTAGAATTGAAGGGTGGGATAGTGGCCACCCACCCACCCTACATATATCCTTAAACTTAAACCACAATACTGCTTTTTATGTCCATAAACACCTCCCCAAAAATTCTACAATTGTTTTTTAGAAACCAAACGAGTATAGTGTCTTGAAGTTTAAAAATATATGTAGGGTGGGTGGGTGGCCACTTATCCACCCTCCAATCATAAATCATTCGCGCCATTTCATTTGAAAAAGATTTAATACTCAACAAATAATTTTCGCTTGATTCTTTTATTTAATAAACTTTGTTGAAAAAACGTCATTTATGTGATTAGAATTGAAGATTTGGATGGTGGTCACCCACCCACCCTACATACATCCTTAAACATAAGCTAGAATATTGATTTTTATGTCCATAAACAACTCCACAAAAAATCTACGATTGTGTTTTAAAAACTAAACGAGTATTAGGGTCTTAAGGTTTAAAAATATATGTAGGGTGGGTGGATGATCACTTAACCAGACTCCATGAACCATTTGCAACGGTTCATTTGAATAATTGTATAAAATGTTGACTAAATTGGTTGTAATTCTGATTAATTATTTCTTGTTTGTGTTTGCTTTTATATATTTAATGATTTTAATTGTGATCTAATCTTCAGAACCAGAATTTTCCTTTCCACCCACTTACAGACATTTTCCAGCGGTATAATTGTAGCCACTAAACGAATCACCCTTTGAAACGTATATAAAAACCCAATCGCACTGTCTATACATGTAACCATTTAAAACCGAAAACCATCCATGTATTTTAATCTAATAGAAATTTTCAAATTACTCAAGAAAATAAAAAAAGAGCTACTCCTGAGACTTAGTCATTTGCTAACGGCTGCATCGTTTTTTGAATTGAACACTCCATTATTGAACTTCACACTAATAATATAATTTTTTACGAGACCTGTACATAGTAGGTATATATATATATATATAAAAAAATATATATTATATTAAATAAATTTAACGCCTGTTAGCAATTGATACTTGTTTTCTTATTACTTATCTAACATACGTACGTATGTACAGTGTGCGTAAATAAATGACTAAATTTTGCAATCGTAATGACAATCTTTAGCGTTGAAAACTTAAATTAAATCCAAACAGATTTTTAGTTATTTATTTCAGGTATTGTAATAATTTTTTGTCTTAGTAGTGATGTTTAAATAATTAAAACATCTTTTCTTATGTGAATTTTGATTGATTTTTAATTAAATTTTAAAGTTAAAATTGCAACTTTGTTATTTAATCAATAATTAATTGTAGTCTACTTTACGTAACTGTTGAATATATATTTATTTATTTATTTGTAATCCTACACTCTTCACGGGTAGGAAGGTGTATGATTATATATTTATATTATTTATTTATTGTTGATTATGGGTTTAATAATTAATGATAAGTAAATAAGATAATAATGATAAGGTGAAATATTTTCGGTCTAAGAATTTAATCGCAATAAATTATTATTCACCTTCGATACATAATATTTTTATATATATTCAATGACTCTATCTACCCGCATGGGTGTGGGGTTTACGTAATATTTACTATTGGTTTATTTATTATTGAATAAAGCGAATGAATTTATTTACCCGCACTGTACGTACATAACAGCCTGCAGTATTAAAAGTTAATGAAGAAATATGTTTTTATTATCGAATAAGGAACCAAATGCGATATAAATGTATAAATATATTATATTTGAAATGTTGTTTATGAGAGATTTTATATTATTTGTTCGTTTCTTTCATCATCCAAAAGAGGCAAAAAAAGGGTAACCGAAGATTATTTGCTTGAATAGTTAGCGTTTAGCTTAACATCGAAATGGTATAATATATATACATACAAATTGCGGATTTTTAAAGCTGTTGACGTGTGTTTGTGTGTGCGCGCGTGTGTGCGGAATTATGGCAGAAAAAAAACACTTATTTTCGTTCTGTCGTCGGTGTGTGAACGACGGAATTTTCGATTTTGTTCTTTTGTACCGTCCCTCGTTCACACACCGCACTGGCGGTGATTTCCTATTAGAAACAAGTTACTTAGCTAGATATTTAAACTATTTTTCATATCTGCAAGATGGGATGTAATGATGTTATCGAGTTTTAATAACATTAATACTTTAAATCTTGAATTAATACCACATTTTTAATCGTAGTCATACACAATTGCGTATGAGGAGTAACTAACCCATAAATAAACAAAGCGGGTGGACCACATGGTCAGCTAATCACTATTACTACAATTGACTTATTTAATTGAAATATTTTACATTGTCCATACTGATTTCAATCAATAAGTTAATATCGTTAATTCAAATACACAATCATTTCATTGAGTTATTTATTGAAATAATAAAGTCCTTTAGTTTGTTGTAGAAAATTAACTAATAATTTTAATTAAATTATTCATTATTTTAATATCTATTTTACATTTCGTTTCGAGTTAAATTGTCTTTATAAATCGATACCATTATTATGTCTCACCCTGTATAAAAAAAAAATAAAATCAATTTCATATAGATAACAAACTCTAGAATACTCGAGCTGACAAATAATAAACATTATATAAAATATCTTGTACATAAAATTTGATTAGGAAAAAAAAAACAAATCTTTAATATCGAAGAACGTGAAGTGAGAGAGAAAAAAAAATCAACTTTCTATTACTGAATTAATCTAATTTTCTTCTGAATCTTTTAAGTGGCTAAAAACCTTTGTGATGATTTATAAGAGCGGTCTTTTTTTTTAAATTGTTATTTTAAAGGCTCAAGTAGTCATTTCTTTTAGAAACGATGGATCGTACGGTGGAAACGTTTTAAAAATTAATTTTGCCATTGTCATTATGGTGTGAGAACAAAAAATTTGAAAAAGAAAAAAACCGAACTTTGTGCCTGTCTTGATTGTTATATATTCAAGATCTTTTGATACTTACCTAGCATTCAACGAAGTTCTGTGGGTTAAATGTGTTTCACTCTATCAGTATATAATTATGTATTACATACAAAAAATACATTTACATTCAAAACTTGTTGTGTTCAATAAAAAAAAATATATATATACTCAAATGTTTACTTATGTTGTTTATTATTAAACAAAATACGCTGCTAACTGTGCCATTTTGTCTTTCGGCTGTTTACCCCTGCCACGGCTCCGACCTCCACGTCCTCCTCCCGCCTTACCGCCGCGAAATATGCGCGCTTTTGGCCTGTAGGCGATCGCCTTGTGTTTGTCCACCAGTTTGGCAAATTCTGGTAGGCAGAACATGCAGCCGGACATTTCGGTGCTCTCGTTGGGCAGCTTGGTCTTTTCAGGTGAGTACTTTACGTTTACCAGTTGGGCGCCACAGTCACACACGTCTTCCTCTACGCTGATACGTTGAGCGTCTTCAAATAGGTGAATTATTATATCACATCTAAAATATAAATATTAATTAATGTATTTACATTAATAACATCCTTAATTTATTATAACACTTATTTAAAATGAAGTAAGAAATAATCGCAGTGTTGTCACGTAAACTTAAACCATCAATTATGAAAACACTTACTTATTACACCCCAGCTTCCATTTAGGCGCTGAAGATGGATCAAGAACGAGAACACCGAATTCACATTCGATACAACTCGATATTCCATTACTGTTCAATCCGTGTGGACAATTCGGATGTGTGCAAGCGTTACAACCGCTTCCCTTTTTCATATCTCTGAAAATAACAAATTTCAATTAAACATATTCATTATACAAGTTAGAGTGCACTTTCTGTACATTTCGAGACACGCTGTGAAGAAAGGTTATTAGTGCTTTATTCGTTAAATATTCATACCTAAATGGTGAATGATTGTAACAGTACGGACAGAAAGGAAAACTCTTCCCCTTATTCCCCATAGTCCAAGAGAGCAATTCGAAATCATCTAAAGGACACTTGAGCTCCTTAAACAAACGTATATTCCCATTCTGCGGTAACGAATAAGTCTCATCGCACTGCGAACAGTGCAACCTTTGCGGCTTCGCTTGTATATACTTCATATACCTCCTGCACTTCCCACACCTATAAAAAAAAAGAAAACGGGGGATTATACTTCCTGATCCTGATAATGAACTACAGTAGCGAAAAAAGACAAGCATAACATAAGTCCTACAGTTAATCATCATAATCAGGGTGTTAATGCAATTGAAAATTAGTTCAGTGAGTAATTGAGGAGTTTGCTGAGTTAATTCTAATTACCTGCTGAAAAGATAATGTGGCCTAGAAAAATACACCACACGTATTAAAAACAATCGGCAAACTTTAAACTAATTTCGATGCAACCTATTCCCATACATACCTAGAAAACGCACGTCCCGAGGCACTCAACGGAGAGAAGGACACTTCGAAAAGTTGATCCATACCGTCGATGTTCTTGACGAAATATTGAAACTTCAGCTTGAAAATGTCGACGGTGTGTTTCAGTACGGCGTCGAAGTTCGCCTTACCCAAAGCGATTAAATTCAACTGCTCTTCAACGGCCGATCTCATAGTGGGTAGGACTAATTCTGGATCTATCTGAAATCATGATTATATCTATAATAATGTTCACAAACGAATAGTATATTAAAATATAATTTTAAATTTAAAGCGTGGGTATGCAACCTAATATACTCTTGAGATTGTAAATAATGATTTAGATAACAAAACTGTTAGATTTTCAAATTGGTTTTATTGTAAACACTACATATGTTTCGCCATGCTGTGGCTTCTTCACCAATTTGATAATCTAACAATTTTGTTGTCTAAATAGTGAATATGGATTTTCAACACTTAAGTGCCTCAACAATCAATCAATAGATCATTATCAATTGTAAGATTATCAAATTATTTATCAAGTTTGTTATTATGAAACAATTCAATATTAACATGAATCTATCCATAATGCGTTCTCAAACGAATAGTATATTAAAATTAATTTAAAATATAAAGCGTGGATATGCAACCTAATGTACACTTGAGTTTGTAAATAATAATTATCGCCATTTGTAAAATTATCAAATTATTTAACACGTTTGTTATTACGAAATAACTCGATATTAACAGGAATCAAGAGGAAATTGTAAAAATTAAGAATATGAAAATGAATTTCTTATTTTACAATAGTGAATTTATTTAACATGCATAAAATAAGTACTCGTCCTTAAAATGTTGTCCATTGGACGCAACAACTTAACTAATAAGAAATCAAAAAATAAACAAAAACTGAAAAAGTCATATGTAAATATATTTGGGTTGAATAAATTTGAATTTTGGGCGGGTGGGTGGCCACTATCTTATCTTCCAAATTGTAAATCATACACCAGAAATTAATTGAGTTTATTTAATTATAAAAAGAAATGAAGTGAATTGTAAGTTTAAAGTTTTATTAATAAATTCAAAAAAGAACCCCCGCTCATGTTTAAACAGTTAAGGGGTGGGATAAAGGCCACCCACCCACCCTACATAAATAATTAAAATTTAAACCATACCACTGTTTGATGTTTAGTTTTATTCTACAATAAAAATCTTTTTATCTATTTTTTAATGGAAATTAACAGACGATTTGTAACTATATTAAAAATTATATATGTAGGGTGGGTGGGTGGCCACTATCCCATTCTCCAATACGTAAAACATACACCAAAAACTAATTGAGAGTGTATTTAATTATAAAAAGAAAAATATTGATTTGTAAGTTTAATGTTTTATTAACAAATTCATAAAACCCTCGCTAATGTTAAAACAATTATAGGGTGGGATAGAGGCCACCCACCCACCCTACATATATATTTAAATTTTAAACCACCCACTATTTGATGTTCAGTTTTATTCTTCAACAAAAATCTTTTTATCTAATTTTCATTGGTAATTAGAAAACTATTTGTAATTAAATTGAAAATATATATGTAGGGTGGGTGGGTGTCCACTATCCCATCCTCTAATACGTAAATCATACACTATAAGCTAATTAAGAGTATATTAAATTATAAAAAGAAAAATATTGTTTTGTAAGTTTAATGTTTTATTAATAAATTCAAAAAGTTCCTCGCTGATGTTAAAATATATTCTTATAAAAGAAAACATAAAGCTGTAATTCGTGAGCTACTACTTTCAAATTAAAAATTATGAGCTATACATTTTGCAACTGTAATTTCAAACCTTCAAAGTAAGTAATTAAATTCTATGAGCTGAAAAGAAGTGAGCTTACATTTGAAGACTAATATTTGATAAGTTAAAGCAAGGAGCTACAAATAAGGTTTAGAAAAATTTAAACTATTTGAACCAGTTTCATATTAGAAGTAAGAAACAAAATATTAGGTAGAAATTGTAAAAGCATGTTTTGAGATTTACAGAAGGCATGTCAAACACTGTAATTTGTGAGCTACAATTTTGGAATTAAAAATTATAGGCTACAAGTTTTGGAGATGCATTTTAAAAACGTAAATTTGGATTTAAAATTTGTTAATTTTTAAGGTAATCAATAAATTTTGTAAGTTGTAAGTTGAGAGCTAAAAATTGAAGACTAATATTTAATTGAGTAAAGTAAGAACCTATAAATAGGATGTACAAAAAATTATTGCTGCTTTCAACGGTTTAATACTAATGTTTAGAAAAAAACATTTTGTAAGTGTAATTCTAGAGGTTCCACATGTTGAAGGTTTAAAGCGAGTAAAGTAATAAATTCTTAGTCACGAGTTACAAATTTAAAATTAAAATTATGAGCCACAAATTTAAATGCCCAAAATTCAAGACCTGTTGTTTTGATTTAGAATTTCAAACATTTAAGGTAATTAATCAAATTTTGGGGTCAAAAATTTGGTAGCAAAAAACTTCTTGATGACTAAAGCTCGATAGGGTTAAATAAGGAGCTACAAATATGAAGTATAAAAAATTAAGCTATTTGAAGCAGTATAATATTATAAATTGCAAGTTGGTAGTAAAGAATTGGGACCAAACTTCTGATCAAGTTGATGAGCTACAAATTTGGAATTAAAAATTTTAAACTAATAAATTAAGAGTGAAAGTTATGAGCTACAAATTTAGAATAAAAATTTAAGGAGGTATAGTTTTAGGAGATAAAATTTAAGAAAAAATTTGGTAGCAAAAAACTAATTGATGACTAAAACTTGATAGAGTTAAACCAGGAGCTACAAATAAGAAGTATAAAAAAACTCTTCGAAGCAGCTTAATATTAGAAGTTGCAAATTGTTAGCCAAGAATTGGGAACAAATTTTTGATCATAAAACGAAAAATTAAATTTGGAATAAAAATTGTCTACTAGGTTTTGCACATATTGAAGGTTTAAATTAAATTTTGACTAGAAAATTATAAGCTACAGATTTGGAATTAAAATTGAATGTGCTACAGGTTTTAGGGCTAAAATTTAAGAACTGCGGTTTGTATTTAAATTTTTAAACCAACAAGATAATTAATCTAATTTTCATAGTTACAATTTGGAAGCAAAAAATTGTTGACTGATACTTGATAGAGTAAAACGGGGAGCTGCAAATAAGAAATAAAAAATATAAAGCTCTTTGAAGCAGTAAAAAATTTTAAGTTGCAATTTGTTAGAATTGGGAACAAACGTTTGATGATTTTAAGCGATCACAAAAAGAAAAATCAAATCTTGAGTTTATGAGCTACAAATTTGGAGTTAAAAAGATGATATATATGAATCTTTACATATTGAAGGTTTAAAGAAAAACAAATTAAAAGCGATACATTTAAAACAGAAATTCAAGGAGGTACAAGTTTTAAGAACTACGCTATGTATTTAAATTTTCAAACCATCAAATTAATTAATCTAATTTTAAGAGTGTAAATTATGAACTACAAATTTGGAATCAAAATTTATTGACAGGTTTTGAAGCTAAAATTGAATAACTAAGGCTTGAATTCAGATTTTCAAACCATCAAGGTAATTTATCTGATTTTTGAACTTAGAATAAAGTAAAATGGGGAGCTACAAATCAAGAGTATAGAAAACAAAATCTCGAGTAATTTGATATTAAAAGTTGCGAGTTTTTAGGTAAAAATTGAGAATACAAATTATTATTTCTTTTGTACAAAAGAAGGAACTCGTTAAATAAATAAACAAATTGTTGATGATTTTAGGCGAGCATAGACAGAAAAATCAAAGCTGTTTTCGTGAGCTACAAATTTGTAAATAAAAAAATATGAGCTACAAGTTTGTAATTAAAATTTTGATAGTTTACATTTAATAACTGCAGATCGTATTTATAATATTGAACCTTCAAGATAATTCATATAATTTTAGAAGTTACAAGTTGAGACCTGAAACTTAAAGATTAATGTTTGATAGAGTTAAATTTTAACTGGTTTTAAAAAACTCTTAATTTTTTGTAAATTTTGAACTGTTTTCTTGAACCAATGTTTTTTGTTTGAAAAAATCTCCACTGTTTTTTCTTTTAAAAAATTTTTAAATTAAGGATGGTGACGACCGAAATTTTTAAATGATTTTTCTGTGAAATTATTATTTTTCTAAATTTTTTCCTTACAAATTTCATTTAATTATATGTCGAATAAAACATATTAATTTATTACATTGCAAAAAAAACAAAAGACAACTGTCAATTATTTTTTTTACGATTTTCAATTATTAATTTTCTATCCCTTTTTGTTCAAACTTTCGCAATTATTAAATAAAGATTATATTTTGTTATTATTATTACCTTTTGATATCCATGTACTAATACGATACCCAGAGATGTGGGTATCAAACGACGACCTCCTGATACCGTCACGTAATTCCTCTGGCAGATATTGTTGATGTGCACCGGAATGGAAGCATCAGTGCCGATGCCATGCTTTTCCATCAACGTAATCAATTCGGCTTCCGTTAGATAATCAGGTGGTGACGTTTGGTGTTCGGTCAATTTACTTTCCACTATCTGCACGTCTTCGTGCGCATTAAAACACGGCACAATCTCATTTTTGCCTAATGCCTGTTGAATTAATCAATGACAATTTAAAACTGTTAACATTTGATTAATCACTGACAATTGGTAATGTGTACAAACATTTTTTTACCTGCCAAGTCATAATTTTCGTAAATCCAGGATCCAAAAGTGTCTTCCCGGTAACAGAAAACGTCTCGTTGTTGATGTTAAAAGTAGCGGTGGTACTTAAATACTTGCAGTCCTGCGATATCGTTCCGATAAAGTGACGCGTGATGTAATCGTACAATTTCCAAGCGTCCCCGTCAAGCTCGTTCCTGGAAGCCCCTCTCATGGGTGTGATGGGAGGATGGTCGCCAACGTCATGGCCACTTTTCGGCCTATTGATTCCAATCGATAAGATTTCATGTACGGCCTCGCTCCAATCCGGATTGTTCTGTTGTAGTTTCAGGGCACCTCTGAAAATTACGACCATTAGAACAACCATCAAAAAGGCT
The DNA here is from genome assembly GCA_963969525.1 of Ontholestes murinus. Taxonomy (NCBI): domain Eukaryota; kingdom Metazoa; phylum Arthropoda; class Insecta; order Coleoptera; family Staphylinidae; genus Ontholestes; species Ontholestes murinus. Next base: position 64,571,039 of record OZ018395.1, on the reverse strand, counting down.
AAATCGGAGACTTACAAAAGGTCAAAATTTTCAGGATAGCGCGTTGTCTCAGTACGGGGATAACTTATGTAACCCTGAGTGTAAAGCTTTTCGGCGATCTGCATGGCGTGATGAGGACCCATCCCCAAACCAGAACTGGCTACTCTCATCAGTTCCACCGTGTTCAACGCTGTAGGTCGTGCTTTTGTTTTTTCTTTACTGATCACACTCAAAACTCTACAAAAAATAATTATAAAGAACAAAGGGTAATCAAAAATTAATTCAAAACTACATATATACAGTTATTAATATTATCATTATCATCAATACAAGCCTTTTACTTTTCGGTGTTGGCGATACACAAATTTACAAAACCTTTGATATAATTATCCATACATATCAAATTTTGTAACTTTAAGCTCTTTCCTAACACAGCCTCATCAGAATCTTCACTGGGGCCCCATTTCCTCTCATCAAACCTCTCACCCTTCTACATCCATCCGCTCTATCATCTACTCCTTTAATTCCTAATCTAATATACATACTTAGCAGTTTTGACTTCCTTAACTTGCTGCAGAAACATATTCGCGACTTCCTTATCGAAACACCGGACCCTCTGCCAGTCCAGCGGTATGTCCATGCCGTCGCTCGTCTTCACCGTGACCTGCACGATCCAGTACGGTTCCGGCTTGAAGGTTTGTATTTGGTCGTGCCTCTGCACGCAGAAACCCAACGTCGGCGTTTGACACGGACCGTAGGAAATCAACGAGGCGTCCAAATCGCCGTACTTCCCCTGAAAGAACTTCGTCTGGAACCTGGTGAAAGCGCATCCGATCCGCAAATCCAACTCCTGCCTGGCGTCCACGCTCCTGGCCTCGTTCTCATTCGGTCTTCCTTAAATCAAAACCCTATAACTTACACATTTTGTAACGTTTAAAACAACACCTACCCAGATTATTAAACGCGTGCTTAATATCCTTCTCGGTGATGGCGGAAAAGTGAGCGCGAAAGGTGACACTGTCGCTGAAAACGTTGCCTTTAAATGAAGACGCGACGGCGTTCATCACCTCGTAACAGATATTCTCGCCCTCCTTGTCGCAATCCAGCCAGAGCACCAGGGTGTCGCAACCTTTACCCTCCTGCGACAGAAACAGGGGCATTTTGAGTTTGGCCATCGCCTCCTTCTTCTCCGTCGGACAGGAGAAGAGCTCCACAGGATCAACGCGATCCCAATTGTTGTACTTTCCGATGAAGTCCAAACTCATTACGTGTCCGCACACCGAAGTCATCTTGAATTTCGCGGCGTCGTTGCGGAACGTGCCGCTCCATTCGTGTACTGAACAAGCACCATTTAAACCTAGGATTGAAACAAATGATCAAACAAACAATGAAAACTTTAGTAATAATTTTATTTGTATCAACACATTTAAAGATGAAAACAAATGAAAATTATTGAAAAATAGCACACTAGATATAATTATCCATACATATCTACGATATTACCATAAAGGTGCCATCTATTGATAGGTAACAATAATTAATGTTTGCAATAATTAATATTTCTCTTATTAACTGTATAAACATACAAACGGACAGAAAGACCTACGGCCGATAGCTCAGACAGTGACGTACTAACACAAATCATCATCGTGTATTATTATTATTATGTAAACATGTACTGTAATGTTGTATATATATAAACATAAAAACTTTGCATACAGCAAGAGTTTTTTACATGTACTTTGTGGGGGATCTTGAAAACTATAAGAGATAGAAAAATGGTTGTAGTTTTGCGAGGCAAATAAATTTTCACTTTCAAGGTTTTTAAAAAAGTCAAGGATAACTAGATATTGTGAAAAAGTAAAAATTAAAAAAATAAATTTTCAAATCAATATATCTCGGTTATTATAACAGATAGAAAAAAACTGTAAAGGACAAAGTTGTAGATAATTATAAGCAGATTAATAAAATATATTCAGAAATTTTTTATCACCATTATTTTCCGAGATATGAAGCAAACTTACATTTTTTTAAACGAAACATTAATCTCTACTGAAAACCCTTAGTGCCTAAATACTGCAGGTAATCGAGTTCCATAAACTATTTTTGAAAACTATAAGAGATAGAAAAATGGTTGTACTTTTGAGAGGCAAATAAATTTTCACTTTCAAGGTTTTTAAAAAAGTCAAGGGTAACTAGATATTGTAAAAAGTAAAAATTAAAAAAATTAATTTTCAAATCAATATATCTCGGTTATTATAACAAACAGAAAAAAACTGTAAAGGACAAAGTTGTAGATAATTATACGCAGATTAATAAAATATATTCAGAAAATTTTTATCACTATTATTTTCCAGGATATGAGGCAAACTTACTTTATTTTTTAAAACGTAACATTAATCTCTACTGAAAACCCTTAGTGCTTAAATATCGCAGGTAATCAAGTTCCAAAAACTATTTTTAATAAGAATCCATCAAAAATGTTTCTATAAAGTTTTAACATCATCATAATTTATTTGATAACATTCTGCAAACCATAGTCGCCTAATTATTGTTTGAAATATACTATAAACTTATTTGTGGTATAAAACATTTAAAAGTGTCTCATTTTCTATTAATTTAATCATTTTAATTTTATAGATATCTGCATTTTAATTAATAAATATTCTACTTAACAATGAGAATTAATTAAAACTACTTTGACATATTCGTTTATTATAAAATAATAAGACCGTATTTTGTATGGTAAAATCTAAGGTACAACTTTTAACTTCATCCATGACATCATTTATGTAGGTGTTAATATGTGGGTGTCCATACATTTGTAAAACTATCACAGAATTACACGTATTAATTGATTCGTAGTAACCAATACCACGCTGATTATTTTTCAATGGAACATCAATTACCTTTACGACTGGAGTTCTTATTGTTGCTCAATATCGTCGCCAGAGAGGCCGCCAGCGACGGCTTCTCCGCCACCATCAAAACAGTCCGCATTTTATTATTTAAATAAATTATAACCTATAACTGTCACTGTCATATTCCACACATACACCGGGTATATGAATGAAGTTGGTAACACTTATACAAAAGATTAGTTGAAGAAATTCTCACTGGGAGCAGATTTTTAATTTGCCTACTTTTATAATACCGTCAAAATTGATTGATTATTTCAATCAATGCTTATACTTAAACTATTTATACTTAAATATATATTTAGACCACTTTTATTGCATATTATCCATCATTGTAGAGTTATGCTATTGTCTATGGTTGAAAACGTAATAATCAGGAAGTACCAACATTAAAAATAGGCAATGGACATCTATAAAAAAATATATTCTATTGTAATAATATACGTTCAATATATTGTACAGAGTGACTAAAATGAATTGAAATTATTAAAAATAATTTATTAATTATTTATTATTATTAATACTTCTACATTCATGGTGAAACATATATATCAAAGGGGCGGATTTGTCAGGAAACTGATCAATTAAATATTAAACTAAACAAGTATTTATACAAATCCACCCCTATTAAATTATTTAGAATTTTGAGTTTAATTAAAGGCATTTTATATTGATTATTAGAATAATATTTTATATTTACCTTTATTTTCTGCGATTGATAGGCATTTAAGGCAGTTAAGATCAAATAGAAATTAATTAATTGTTACTATTGTCGCTGTTGACACTTTCTTTAATTTGTCGGTGGTTTTCCACTCAAACAGGGACGTAGTGCAACGCTAAGACAATAGATGGCACCTTTATGGAAATAATAATTCGTTTTTGAAGGGATGCTTTGCATTTGATAATTCAGCATGTATGGAAATTCCTTTTTTATACAAAAGTTGTTGGAAATTCATGTAAATCTGGAAATAAGAAACTGGAACATACTACAATCCTCGAGAATATTTTTAAAAACTGGTAGAATAATTCTTGCGAAGTTCAAGTGCAGAAATTGGTGGAAAATTATGTAAATAATGAAAAAAAAACTGAAAAAAACAAAAATTCTCCAGGATTCTTTTGATAACTGGTAGAATAATTCATCATATGATCATAATAAACATTAATTAGTTGTTACTAGTGTCGCTATTGACAGTTCCTTTGATTTGTCGGTGGTTTTCCACTCAAACATGGATGTAGTGCAACGATAAGACAATAGATGGCACCTTTATGGTAATATCATGATCATAATAACTCATTTTTGAAGGGATGATTTGCATTTGATAATTCAGCATGTATGGAAACTCAAACACAAAAGTTGTTGCAAAATCTTGCAAATCTGGAAATAGAAAACACTAAAAGAATATTTCTAAAACCTGGTAAAATAATTCCTAAGATCAAGTGCAGAAATTACTAGAAAATTAAATAATTCTGAAAGAAATTACGGTAAAAAAAGTTTGTGGCTCCAATTTGCATTTACGAATGGCGGGATAGGATAAATATGATTCAATGGAAAGGAATTGTTGAGAAATATTAGAAGCCACAGTAATAGCAACTGCCGATTCTAAAATTATTAGAAATAATTGAGTAAAAATGAGGATATTTAGTATTACCTAATAAAGTTAAAAGTAAGTGACCTGCAATTATAATTGCAGCAAGTCGTACTGCCAAACTTCCAGAGCGAATTACATTCCTAATCGTTTCAATGTATCCTATAAAAGGTATAAAAAAAAGTTTGTCACTCCAATTTGCATTTAAGAATGAGGGGATAGGATAAATAAAATTCAGTGGAAAGAAATTGTTAACAAATATTAGAAGCCACGAAAAAAGTTTGAAATAGCCAAAACATCTAAAAGCAAATCCAATCAAAAAACGCTTAGAAAATTCTAGTAATCTAGAAGATAAAGAAAAAGTTTATTTAATCAACTTGAAAAATGCAATTGCAAAATTCTATAAATCTATAAAATATTCGAAAAACTGTTTGTGTATTATACCATTGATTGAAATATTACAATATTTCAATCAACGATTATACTATGACAAGTAGCGTCATCAGGAAGATGAAAATATCTATATTTTTGTTATAGTACAAAAAACAAAAAGTTTTTAAAACCATAAAACATTACTACAATAATTTAAATATTGTCATCAACATTTTTTATAACAAGGTGTTAATAAATTTATTATATCTATATAGGTGAGGAAGGTAATAATAAAAAAACAAATCACACTGCACTTGATTTATTTCCATTCTCCGACTCCATCGAACAGCATCCGTCAAACCACCGAAACATTTGTACGTCCACTTTGCAAGTACAATAAACAATAAATTTCTATTACATAGTATCGTTTAAACAATATCATATATATATATATATTTATAATTTATATATTCATGTATATAGTTTAATCTAAACCAATAACGATATAATAGCGACCGCTTTGATGAGATGGAACGAACGAGCCTCAATATGAAGCATACCTAAAAGCCACTCTTTCTCTCTCTCTTTCTCTATCTACCTATAACTCTCAATCTTTCACACCCTCCCACACTCCGGTTACAATAAATAAGGCGTTGGCGAAAAATGAAATTTTTGCTTATACAAGTGCATCGGAACACAAGGAATATACCACGCATAAGTCTTGACATTGCTTACGAACTAAATGTGCCCTTTCGTGATAGCAGTTAATAGTGAGTTTTCGTGTAACACGCTTTAAATAAATGTACTCGTGATCGGCAATCAGTTATACGTCACGAGGCTTTAAGTAAATAAACGCTTAATAAATTTTGTTGTATAATTTGTATATGTGTGTATATATTTTTATGCATTACAGGATGTCTCAATTTCGAAATGAAATGTTTAAACATTAAAATATGTATTTGTTTATTGTTATTTGAAGAGAAATATATTTTACAAATTGTTTTAAGCTTTTATTTTAAATAAAATCATTTTTTCTAAATTTATTTTCAATAAAACAATTTTCTTCAATTTATTATGGTTTTATTTTAAATAAAACCATTTTTTAACCACGGTTTAATTCATTCCCATTTTTTCAATCTTAAGTCTACAGACGTTTCATAAATGTATACGTTTATCTTTATATCGTTATGAATATTCTATATTTATGGCTGTCACTTGTTCTCTCCGTATTCACATTTATTTAAAAATAAATTGTTATAAATATTGGTTTTAATCGAGGACTGGATTTATTAATGTTTATTTTGATGTGTACGTGCATGGGTGTAATAAATATACGTAGAGGTAAACACTGGAGATGGTATAAACAAATCCAACTTATTTAACATAAACTTTCGGCGCTATTTTAATAAGAGCAATTACATAAATTACATAAAGCGGCAAGTGCAATAAATAAGATAAGGTATTACGTTCGTTTTATTGCTTCAGTCTGTTATTCGTTTGTATTTTTATAGCTTAATCTGTGCTACGGTGGAAAATTTAAAAATCAAACAAAAAAAAATAACGTTGACAGTAAGTTTTAGGTTATGTTTACACTGATTTACACAATTAAACAAATATATGAAACACGATGACGATTCATTTGTTTCTTTTTAATAATTGAGTATCGAAAGTAAAAACAAATGAAAAAAATCGAAATAATTCATTTAAAATATATCGTTGACAGTTTAAGGTTACGTTTGGAAATTGACATTGATATTCAATGTATATGTTTTTATATGATTTTTCGTTAAAAGATTTCATAAATAATAACACGTGTGATGACGATTATCGACACAATTTAAAACAAATGAAATGTTTAAAATATCTAGATATCTTATCATTAAAAAATTGACAGTAAGTGTGATGTTATGTTTACACATTATGTGTTTCCTGATTTTAACAAATTAAATATATATATATATATATATATATATATATATATATATATATATAAAAAGTGTGATGATGATTCATTTGATTTTTTTAATAACTGCTCTTATTAACATAATTCAAAACAAATGGAACGTCCGAAATAATTTATTTGTCATTAATTTAAAATTTAACAGGTTGAGGTTACGTTTGAAAGTTAACGTTGACAATAAATTATATTAATATAATATTTTTGACAGATTTTTAAATACAATAAAATTGACAGGTTGAGGTTAGGTTTGAAATTTGACGTTGATATTATGTTAATGTTTTTATGTGATTTTTTTTTTATTACAAATTTTACACAATAAATAATACGTAATAACACGTGTGATGACGATTCATTTGTTTTCAATTATCGTTCATTATCACAATTGAAAACAAATGAAGTGTTATTATTTGTCATTTAAAAAATGACGTCAATACGTTTTTTTAAATAAGTGTGAGGTTATGTTTACGTGTTACGTATTTACCAATGTTCACAATTAAAAAAAAAAACTAAAATATTTCAATCGATTGCTTTTCCAAAATAGACTCGAATAAAAAAATTTGAATCTTATGTTATCGATTTACTGATGGCAACAATAATGTACTTATTATTCGCTGAAATTAAAATCAATAACTTTTTTTTAGCACTATGAGGTAAAACAAATTTATCTGCGGTTTTGAAAAGGCTGCGTTGAATTTTACTTTAATAGTAACTAGGCTTAGGTTAGTTTCTACTTTCGATAAGTGTTAATCGTGTGATAGTTCTTAAAATAAAGTTGAATTCATATACTTTCATAACTAATAAATGTAATATTTTATAATTGTAAAAAGGTTGAATCTGTAAATAAAGTTATTATTATTATTATTATAATTTACTGTTGTATTTTCTAATTGGGTTAATTAAAATATTCCGAAAATTGAAAGTAATTTGAGGTTATAACTATTTGTTAATTATAACCTCAAATTAATTTTCAGCGATTAAAAATTGATTGTAACATTAATCAAGGGATTTAACAATAATCTAGGACTTTTTGTGGTATAAAACATTGAAGTGCCTCATTTTCCTAATGATTTAGGAGTTTGTTACATTATAGAGTGATGGAGAAATAAGTTACGATGTTATTGTGGAGGAGTGAATGTTTCAAATCGGAATAAAAATAAGCCTCAAGCTTAAATCCACTCGTATAATTAAGAGTATTGTCGATGTAAAGATTTTAGATAATTTAATTTTGATTATTTCTTTCCATGTAGTTATAAAATACCCTGAGTTATTAAAATATATCGTTCCTTTATTTTCGTCCGTTTTTCATTAGCTTGGCTTCGATTATAACTAAAGCTTGTAAGTAAAGACATTATAATTTAATAATATAATAAATTCTGATATTATATTTAACATTAACAATTTGAATTTCTGTTTTATATAATTATTAAATTTTGAGGTAGTTAATTATTATTTTATGCAAACGTTTAATTAATCACCCGTGCACCTTAAATGGGATATGAAATGAATGGCCGATGTGAATGAAAATAAGTTTATTTGGTATTCGAATAAATAATCATAACTATGAAATACTGGTACATAACAAAATATATGATTTTTTTTAAATAAATAAGAAGTGCCGATGATAAAAGTCTCTCAATCAAACACGTTGAGATACGTTTGGAAATATATATCTCTTCAACTTGCACTTTATTGCAGTGATGATGATAATAATAACTCTGTGAGTGAGTAAATACATTAATATATTTAAGAGTGTGTATATTTAAAACCAGCGAAATTGAAACATCCTGTTTACATTCAAGTGTAAATGGCATATATAAATTGAAGAGGAAATTGTGTTGGTCAACACGTAGTTAAAGACAGTAATCACCGAAGAAAACAAAACGTACACATTTTTTTACACGTTTATCGTCTGCCTGGCGATGTTTTTGTTTACTATGTAAAACTTGTGCTTCTTGCCGACGATGCCCCAGATGACCGCAATGTTCTCGATGACGATGTTGAAGGGCATCGTCAGCAGCGCGCCGAAGATGCACAGCATGAACCTGAACAGCCCGAAGCGGTAGACGGTGAACGACTTGACCACGCCGAAAATGTACATGTAAATGTTGACGGCACAGATGAAGGCGCATATGAAGTCCATGAGCGGGGGGCACGGTATGGGACAGAGGGCGGCCAGGATCAGGTTCGAGGTGCACAGAGGCAGCGTGACCCACGAGTAGCACGAGATCGCCAGCAGGACCTTCTTGCGGAAGGGCAGGGATTTCGAGTGGACGACGAGGAGGATGCCCTGCAGCCAGCGTTTCCTCTGCTGGATGAAGTCGAAGAGGGTGAACGGCGACTTCTCCCACATCTCGCCCTCGATGAAGTTGAAGCTGTATCCCTCGTTGTGGGCGCGCATCGCGAAGTAACAGTCTTCCGCCACGGATCCGTCAAGGCCGTTGTCGAATGACACCGATTTTTCTGCTGCGAGCTGAAAACATATATTTCATCATTAGTATACAATTAAAAACAAACCATAAGTCTCTTTAAACGTGTCAACAAAAATCATCAGTTAAAAAAACAATGCTGTAAAGTTTAAATAGGAATGACCTTGAACCTACAGATAACTTTTAATTAGATTTTTTGAGCACAAAAATGCAAATTATTGATTATATAACATTATTGATTACCGATCTCATCAGCTAATTGGTATACCTATTTAAATATCTTCATTACAGCTAATTAAATTCATAACAACCTTCGGCAAAAAAAACCTACTAATCATCTACTTTAAATGTATCAAAATCATCACATATCAATTAACTAATTAATGAATTATTAACAACCTTCAAGCGGAAACTAAACCAAAAGTCATCAAATGTAATACACGAGATGATGGCCAACCACTTGACCTTGGGGCGTAATTTTCCTTGTTCCACCGGCGACGACAATGAAAATAATGTGAAACACACAACAATGAGGTGTAACAAATTCAGTGTTCACATGCTACAATCGAAAGTCGGGAGTAATTACTGTAACAGACGAATGGTCAATGAATAATGAATAATCTGTTTCTATTATTTCGCAGGTAAACAAAACATCTCCCACGTCAATGTCAATGTTTATACATGATCAACATCCTCCGAAGAAGAGGCATCGATTCATGGTTAGTTTCAGTTTAGCAATCCTAATAAAATAGTTTATTTTTTACAATTGGAAATTCCAATTAAAACATTACAATTTTTTAGATAGAGAGGAAATAAATTCAGTGTTTTAAAACATTGTAAAAAATTAACCACCAGTAGGATTAGCTCAAAATTTTCAAATTACGTTTAGAATGAACTAATTTACAACCTTTTTACAAAATAATTGCTTTATGATAGCTAGAAATAAAATGGCAGCGCGTAAAACTCGAATGAAAGGAAATTAATTTGCATTCAATGTTTTAAAAAATTGTAAAAAAATTAACCACATTTGGGATTAGCTTAAAATTTTCAAATTACGATTAGAATGAGCTAATTTACAACATTTTTACAAAATAATTGCTTTACAGTAGCTAAAAATAAAATGTCAAGGCGTAAAACTCGAATGAAAGAAAATAAATTTGCATTCAGTGTTTTAAAAAATTGTAAAAAATTAACCACCAGTGGGATTAGCTTAAATATTTCAAATTACGTTTAAAATGAACTAATTTAAAACATGTTTACAAAATAATTGCTTTATAGTAGATAGAAACAAAATGGCAGCGCGTAAAACTCCAATGAAAGGAAATTAATTTACATTCAGTGTTTTAAAAAATTGTAAAAAATTAACCACCAGTGGGATTAGCTTAAAATTTTCAAATTACGTTTAGAATGAACTAATTTACAACATTTTTACAAAATAATTGCTTTATGATAGCTAGAAACAAAATGGCAGCGCGTAAAACTCGAATGAAAGGAAATAAATTTGCATTCAGGGTTTTAAAAAATTGTAAAAAATTAACCACCCATGGGATTAGCCTAAAATTTTCAAGTTACGTTTAGAATGAACTAATTTACAACATTTTTACAAAATAATTGTTTTACAGTAGCTAGAAACAAAACGTCAACGCGTAAAACTCGAATGAAAGGAAATTAATTTGCATTCAGTGTTTTAAAAAATTGTAAAAAATTAACCACCAATGGGATTAGCTTCAAATTTTCAAATTACGTTTAGAATGAACTAATTTGTAACATTTTTACAAAATGATTACTTTCTAGTAGCTAGAAACAAAATGGCAGCGCGTAAAAGTCGAATGAAAGGAAATAAATTTGCATTCAGCGTTTTAAAAAATTGTAAAAAATTAACCGCCAGTGGGATTAGCTTAAAATTTTCAAATTACGTTTAGAATGAACTAATTTACAACATTTTTACAAAATAATTGCTTTATAGTAGATAGAAACAAAATGGCGGCGTGTAAAACTCGAATGAGAGAAAATAAATTTGCATTCAGTGTTTTAAAAATATTGTAAAAAATTAACCACCAGTGGGATTAGCTTAAAATTTTCAAATTACGTTTACAATGAACTAATTTACAACATTTTTACAAAACAATTGCTTTATGATGGCTAGAAACAAAATGGCAACGCCTAAAATTCGAATGAACGGAAATAAATTTGCATTCCGTGTTTTAAAAAATTGTAAAAGATTAACCACCAATGGGATTAGCTTCAAATTTTCAAATTACGTTTAGAATGAACTAATTTACAACATTTTTACAAAATAATTGCTTTATGATAGCTAGAAACAAAATGGCAACGCGTAAAATTCGAATGAAAGAAAATTAATTTGCATTCAGAGTTTTAAAAAATTGTAAAAAATTAACCACCAGGGGGATTAGCTTAAAATTTTCAAATTACGTTTAGAATGAACTAATTTAAAACATGTTTACAAAATAATTGTTTTATAGTAGATAGAAACAAAATGGCAGCGCGTAAAACTGCAATGAAAGGAAATTAATTTACATTCAGCGTTTTAAAAAATTGTAAAAAATTAACCACCCATAGGATTAGCTTAAAATTTTCAAATTACGTTTACAATGAACTAATTTACAACATTTTTACAAAACACTTGCTTTACAGTAGCTAGAAACAAAATGGCAACGCGTAAAACTCGAATGAAAGGAAATAAATTTGCATTCAGTGTTTTAAAAAATTGTAAAAAATTAACCACCAGTGGGATTAGCTAAAAATTTTCAAATTACGTTTAGAATTAACCAATTTACAACATTTTTAGAAAATGATTACTTTCTAGTAGCTAGAAACAAAATGGCAACGCGTAAAAGTCTAATGAAAGGAAACAAATTTGCATTCAGGGTTTTAAAAAATTGTAAAAAATTAACCACCAGTGGGATTAGCTTAAAATTTTCAAATTACGTTTAGAATGAACTAATTTGTAACATTTTTACAAAATGATTACTTTCTAGTAGCTAGAAACAAACTGGCAGCGCGTAAAACTCGAATGAAAGGAAATTAATTTGCATTCAGAGTTTTAAAAAATTGTAAAAAATTAACCACCAGTGGGATTAGCTTAAAATTTTCAAATTACGTTTAGGATGAACTAATTTATAACATTTTTACAAAATGATTACTTTCTAGTAGCTAGAAACAAAATGGCAGCGCGTAAAACTCGAATGAAAGAAAATAAATTTGCATTCAGGGTTTTAAAAAATTGTAAAAAATTAACCACCAGTGGGATTAGCTTACAATTTTCAAATTACGTTTAGAATGAACTAATTTACAACATTTTTACAAAATAATTGCTTTATGTTAGCTAGGAACAAAATGGCAACGCGTAAATCTCGAATGAAAGGAAATAAATTTGCATTCAGTTTTTTAAAAAATTGTAAAAAATTAACCACCCGTGGGATTAGCTTAAAATTTTCAAATTACGTTTAGGATGAACTAATTTATAACATTTTTACAAAATGATTACTTTCTAGTAGCTAGAAACAAAATGGCAGCGCGTAAAACTCGAATGAAAGAAAATAAATTTACATTCAGCGTTTTAAAAAATTGTAAAAAATTAATCACCAGTGGGATTAGCTTAAAATTTTCAAATTACGTTTAGAATGAACTAATTTACAACATTTTTACAAAATAATTGCTTTACAGTAGCTAGAAACAAAATGGCAACGCGTAAACCTCGAATGAAAGGAAATAAATTTGCATTCAGAGTTTTAAAAAATTGTAAAAAATTAACCACCAGGGGGATTAGCTTAAAATTTTCAAATTACGTTTAGAATGAACTAATTTACAGCATTTTTACAAAATAATGGCTTTATGTTAGCTAGGAACAAAATGGCAACGCGTAAAACTCGAATGAAAGGAAATAAATTTGCATTCAGTGTTTTAAAACATTGTAAAAAATTAACCACCAGTGGGATTAGCTTAAAATTTTCAAATTACGATTAGAATGAGCTAATTTACAACATTTTTACAAAATAATTGCTTTACAGTAGTTAGAAACAAAATGGCAGCGCGTAAAACTCGAATGAAAGGAAATAAATTTGCATTCAGTGTTTTAAAAAATTGTAAAAAATTAACCACCAGTGGGATTAGCTTAAAATTTTCAAATTACGTTTAGAATGAACTAATTTACAACATTTTTACAAAATAATTGTTTTACAGTAGCTAGAAACAAAACGTCAACGCGTAAAACTCGAATGAAAGGAAATTAATTTGCATTCAGTTTTTTTTTTAATTGTAAAAAATTAACCACCCGTGAGACTATCCTACCTTCCATCCCCGATAATTTAAACGAGTATGTCTAGAATTAAACATTGAATAAAATGGAATATATGAATATTGTATTGTAAAACAAATGTATAAAAGAGAAATATTTTTATAACAAATGGAGAAGAAATTTCTTCAGTAATTAAGTGATTTTCTGGTAAAATTCGGCTGTGGGATTTTTCAATTGGAGGGTAGGATAGTGGCCACCCACCCACCCTACATATACACATGAACATCCATCACTATTACTGCTTTGGTTTTCTGAAAAACTACAGCAATGTTTTGGTTGATATTTTGATGAATTAAAAGTAGCAATTGTGGCTTAGGTTTCATTGTATATGTAGGGTGGGTGGGTGGCCACTATCCCACCCTCCAATCCCTACCACATAGTCTAGAATTAAACATTGAATAAAATGGAATATATGAATATTGTATTGTAAAACAAATGTATAAAAGAGAAATATTTTTATAACAAATGGAGAAGAAATTTCTTCAGTAATTAAGTGATTTTCTGGTAAAATTCGGCTGTGGGATTTTTCAATTGGAGGGTAGGATAGTGGCCACCCACCCACCCTACATATACACATGTTCATTCGTCATTATTACTGGTTTCGTTTTCTGAAAAACTTTATCAATGTTTGTGTTGAAATTTTGATAAATTAAAAGTAGAAATTGTGGCTTGTTTAATTGTATATGTAGGGTGGGTGGGTGGCCACTATCCCACCCTCCAACCCCTATAACATAAACGAGTATGTTCGGAATGAATCATTGAATAAAATGAAATATTCACTTGTAGAAAAATGTTTAAAAGAGAAATATTTTCGTAACAAATAGAGCAAAAGTCTTTCAGTAATTAAGTAATTATTTCCCAAATTTGGCTGTAGGTTTTATAAATTAGAGGGTGGGATAGTGGCCACCCACCCACCCTACATATATTCATGAACATACATCATTATTACTGGTTTGGTTTTCTGAAAAACTACAGCAAAGTTTTGGATAATATTTTGAGGAATTAAAACTAGCAATTGTGGCTGAAGTTTTATTGCATATGTAGGGTGGGTGGGTGGCCACTATCCCACCCTCCAACTATAACATAAACGAGTATGTCTGGAATGAATAATTTAATAAAATGAAGTAATCACTTGTAGAAAAATGTTTAAAAGAGAAATATTTTCGTGACAAACAGAGCAAAAGTCTTTCAGTAATTAAGTGATTATTTCCCAAATTTGGCTGTAGGTGTTATAAATTGGAGGGTGGGATAGTGGCCACCCACCCACCCTACATATATATTTGCATATCCATCACTATTACTGCCTTGGTTTCCGGAAAAACTACAGCAATGTTTTGGTTGAAGTTTTGAAGAATGAACACTAGCAATTGTGGCTGAAATTTTATTGCATATGTAGGGTGGGTGGGTGGCCACTATCCCACCCTTCAACCCCTATAACAGAAACAAATATATCTGGAATGATTCATTGAATAAAGTGAAATATTCACTTGTAGAAACATGTTTAAAAGAGAAATATTTTCGTAACAAATAGAGCAAAAGTCTTTCAGTAATTAAGTGATTATTTCCCAAATTTGGCTGTAGGTTTTATAAATTAGAGGGTGGGATAGTGGCCACCCACCCACCCTACATATATACATGAACATACATCATTATTACTGGTTTGGTTTTCTGAAAAACTACAGCAAAGTTTTGGATAATATTTTGAGGAATTAAAACTAGCAATTGTGGCTTAAGTTTAATTGCATATGCAGGGTGGGTGGGTGGCCACTATCCCACCCTCCAACCCCTATAACATAAACGAGTATGTCTGGAATGAATCATTGAATAAAATGAAATTTTCACTTGTAGAAAAATATTTAAAAGAGAAATAATTTCTTAACAAATAGAGCAGAAATCTTCCAATAATTAAGTGATTATTTAGTAAACTTCGGCAGTGGGTTTTTTCAATTGGAGGTTGGGATAGTGGCCACCCACCCACCCTACATATATATTTGTACATCCATCACTATTACTGCTTTGGTTTTCTGAAAAACTGTAGCACTGTTTGTGTTGAAATTTTGATGAATTAAGAGTAGTAATTGTGGCTGAAGTTTTATTGTATATGTAGGGTGGGTGGGTGGCCATTATCCCACCCTTCAACCCCTATAACATAAACGAGTATGTCTGGAATCAATCATTGAATAAAACGAAATATTCACTTATAGGAAAATGTTTAAAAGAGAAATATTTTCGTAACAAATACAGCAGAAATCTTTCAGTAATATAGTGATTATTTAGTAAAATTCGGCTGTGGGTTTTATAAATTGGAGGGTATGATAGTGGCCACCCACCCACCCTACATATACATTTCTACATCCATCATTATTACTGGTTTGGTTTTTTGAAAAACTACAGCAATGTTTGTGTTGAAATTTTGATGAATTAAAAGTAGAAATTGTGGCTGAAGTTTCACTGTATATGTAGGGTGGGCGGGTGGCCACTATCCCACCCTCCAACCCCTATAACATAAACGAGTATATCTGAAATGAATCATTTAATGAAAGGAAATGCATTGGTATAAACATGTATAAACGGAAACATTTTCGTAACAAATAGAGCAGAAATCTTTCAGTAATTATGTGATTTTCTGGTAAAATTCGCCTGTGAGATTAACTTAAAATTTCCAAATTACGTTTAGAATAAACCAATTAGCAATATTTCAACATTCATTGGTTTGACGTAGTTATGTAACAGTAGTAATTACGGCGGTTGCATAAACAGTAATTGATTGTTTATTGTTGTTATTAATTGCGAAACGGAAGGTCAAGTTTGTGTGTCATGATTTACTTTAACAGCTGTTTAAAATAGTTGAGCGGATTATTTTTACCGCGGTTTCAGTTCCAAACACTTGCGCAGGTAAATAAATATACGCCTGAAAATCTTTGATAAGATGCACGGACGACCAAGGACAGGGGGGAAGGATGTGGGGAAAACTTCATGCCAACACGCGGACTCCTTCATTGTCATTTGAATATATCAACGTGCCAAAGATTCGTGCTAATTTTAATTGTGATTGGATTATCTATATTTATAAAACTGTGCGTTTCTTATCTACGAATACTTGGGAGGAGTATCAGTCATGCAAACCGCATGATGATGAGTAATCGTGGATAAATATTAATTTTAAAAGATTACAACTGTTTAAACTTTTCCGTTTTGAAAAGTGTGTCGCCGCATGAGATCCCACTTATCATCATCATCGTCTTCACCAGTAGCTAATCTCGTGCATTATCTTGTTAACAGATCCAATTACGCAACGCCGGCCAGGATTTTATTTATTTATTCGTTTAATTCGCACTTGGCGCGTCAGAAAGAGCGGTTTTAAATTGCTGAGCTTCTCCTATTGATCTGCTACTGTTGCTGGTGGCCAGGCCTGGTCCTACATAAACGATTTTGTTTGTTATTTCAACCTCGTGTCCTTAATTTAGTGGATTGGATGTATTGATTGCCTCCAAACAAATATTGATTGCGTACCATCCGCGATGTCTATAAAAGATGTAATTTAAATAATTAAAGAAAAAGATTAACCCTTCTACATCAAGAGATTACTCGAGATTACTTGACTTCTAGCACTTGAACGTAACCCACGCCTCCAACAGCGTATCGTAAAATTTAAAATGCACGTCCTTTAATTCGCGCTTTCAACTTATGACATAATAATTTTTAATCATCATCATTTCCAGAGATTCACCGGTCTGGAATGTAGATAACAACGGTGAGTGAAATGAATTCGTGATGCACACAATAACACACGTGTTTGTGTACATGTTTCAACAGTAATACCTAAAATTAGAAATGAGGTGAAAGTAATATCCATGTGCATTAATAGAAATTGAAATTGCTATTTAATTGAGTTATTAAATTATTAGTATTTTAATCTTGATTCAAACTCCACCAGATTATGTATAAATATTTACACATTTCGTCTAAAACTAAACGTCACAGTTTTAAAATTATAATGTAATATTTCTAACAACATGAATATTTATGGTTTCCAGGAGAAGCCAATTAAATTGTCACCTTCACAATTATGGTCTGTTGTAGAAGCGCAATGTGGAATTCTATTTCCGCACGTCGATTGTGGAAAATGTTACGTCCGTGCTGACGTTCGTGTACAAATATTTAAATCAATTTGTGGCTACCGATCGAACTTCAAAGGTAAACAAGACAGCGATGGAAAAGTTATGGTAAATTCGCAGCGCCAACAAACAAGCATTTTCTCAGAGGGTAGAGACTTTATCGTTAATCAAAATTATTCTAAAATGATTAAACTAAGAAATTCAATACAAATAATGAAAGTACTATCTTGAAATTTTTAATTGTAATCAAACAAACATCGAAATTTAATTTGTTCTTCGTACAGGTGAAGATGAAAGATTAAATTTCTTAACAAATACAGAAGCTAGGGATATTACTATTATGCAAAATTATTCTAAAATGATTAAGCTACGAAATTTATTACAAAAAACAAATGTTTTGGGCGAAATTTTTAATTATATTTAAACAAACGTCGGAATTGAATTTTTCTTTTCATACGGTTGAAGATGAAAAATTAAATTTCTTAACAAATACAAAGGCTAAGGATATTGTTATTACTGAAAATTATTCTAAAGTGATTAAGCTGTGAAATTCATTACTAAACAACAAAAATTTTATGGCCAAATTTTTAATTATATTTAAACAAACGTCGGAATTGAATTTTCTTTACATACGTTCGAAGATGAAAATTTAAATTTCTTAACAAATACAGAGGCTAGGAATGGCATTTTTTCTCAAAATTATTCTAAAGGGTTTAAGCTACGAAATTCTTTACAAAAAACAAAAGTTCTTTAGCGAAATTTTTAATCATCTATAAACAAACGTCGAAATTAAATTTTTTTTCCATACAGTTGAAGATGAATAATTAAATTTCTTAACAAATACACAGGCTAGGAATATTATTCTTACACAAAATTATTCTAAAATGATTAAGCTATGAAATTCAATACAAAAAACGAAAGTTCTTGGGCGAAATTTTTAATTATATTTAAACAAACGTCGGAATTGCATTTTTTCATACGTTTGAAGATGAAACATTAATTTTCTTTAACAAATACAGACGCTAGGAATATTATAATTGGCCAAAATTATTCTTAAATGATTAAGCTATGAAATTCATTACAAAAAAACAAAAGTTCTATAGCGAATTTTTTAATTATATTTAAACAAACGTCGAAATTGAATTTTCTTTCCATACTGTTGAAGATGAAAAATTAAATTTCTTAACAAATACAGAGGCTAGGGATATTATTATTTCACAAAATTATTCTAAAATGATTGAGCTACGAAATTAATTACAAAAACCAAAAGTCTATCACGAAATTTTTAATTATATTTAAACAAACCGAGAAATGAAATTTTCCTTTCATACGGTTGAAGATGAAATATTATTTTTTTAATAAATACAGACGCTAGGAATATTATAATTGGCCAACATTATTCTTAAATGATTAAGCTATGAAATTCATTACAAAAAAAAAACAAAAGTTCTATCGCGAATGTTTAATTCTGCTTAAACAAATGTCGAAATTGGATTTTTTTTTCATAGGGTTGAAGATGAATAATAAAATTTCTTAACAAATACAGAGGCTAGGAATATAATTATTTCACAAAATTATTCTAAAATGATTAAGCTACGAAATTCAATACAAAAAACAAAAGTTCTATAGCGAAATTTTTATTAATATTTAAACAATCGTCGGAATTGCATTTTCTTTTCATACGTTTAAAGATGAAAAATTAATTTTTTTAACAAATACAGAGCTAGGAATATTATAATTGGCCAAAACTATTCTTAAATAATTAAGCTATGAAATTCATTACAAAAAAACAAAAGTTTTATGGCCAAATTTGTATTTATATTTAAACAAACGTCGAAATTGAATTCTTTTTTCATACGTTTGAAGATGATACATTAAATTTCTTAACAAATGGAGAGGCTAGGAATATTATTCTTACACAAAATTATTCTAAAATGATTAAGCCATGAAATTCATTACCAAAAACAAAACTTTTATTGCAGAATTTTTAATTATATTTAAACAAACATCGAAATTTAGTTTTCTCTTCATACGGTTGAAGATGAAAAAATAAATTTCTTAACATATACAGAGGCTAGAAATATTATTATTTCACAAAATTATTCTAATATGATTAAGCTACGAAATTCAGCACACAAAACAAAAGTTTTAGCGCGAAATTATTAATTATATTTAAACAATCGTCGAAATTGAATTTTCTTTTCATGCGGTTAAAGAAGAAAAATTAAATTTCTTAACAAATACAGAGGCTAGGATATTAAAATTTCACAAAATTATTCTAAAATAATTGAGCTACGAAACTTAATACAAAAAAACAAAAGTTCTATCGCGAAATTTGTAATTATATTTAAACAAACGTCGAAATTGAATTTTCTTTTCATGCGGTTGAAGAAGAAAAATTAAATTTCTTAACAAATACAGAGGCTAGGATATTAAAATTTCACAAAATTATTCTAAAATGATTGAGCTACGAAACTTAATACAAAAAACAAAAGTTCTATCGCGAAATTTTTAATTATATTTAAACAAACGTCGAAATTAAATTTTCTTTTCATACGGTTGAAGATGAAATATGAAATTTCTTAACAAATACAGAGGCTAGGAATATAATTATTTCACAAAAATATTCTAAAATGATTAAGCTACGAAATTCAATACAAAAAACAAAAGTTCTATTGCTAAATTTTTAATTATATTTAAAGAAACGTGGGAATTGCATTTTCTTTTCATACGTTTGAAGATGAAACATTAATTTTTTAACAAATACAGAGGCTAGGAATATTATTCTTACACAATATTATTCTAAAATGATTGAGCTACGAAATTAATTACAAAAAAACTAAAGTTTTGGGCGAAATTTTTAATTATATTTAAACAAACGTTGAAATTAAATTTTATTTTCATAGGGATGAAGATGAAAACTTAAATTTCTTAACAAATACAGAGGCTACTAATATTATTCTTACACAAAATTATTCTAGAATGATTAAGCTTCGAAATTCATTACAAAAAACAAAAGTTCTTAAGCGAAATTTTTAATTATATTTAAACAAACGTCGAAATTGAATTTTCTTTCCATACTGTTGAAGATGAAAAATTAAACTTCTTAACAAATACAGAGGCTAGGAATATTTTTATTACACAAAATTATTCTAAAATGATTAAGCTACGAAATTAATTACAAAAAACAACCGTTTTATGGCCAAATTTTTATTTATATTTAAACAAACGTCGAAATTGAATTTTCTCTTCATATGGTTGAAGATGAATAATTAAATTTCTTAACAAATACACAGGCTAGGGATATTATTATTACACAATATTATTCTACAATATTTAAGCTACGAAATTAATTACAAAAACCAAAAGTTCTATCGCGAAATTTTTAATTATATTTAAACAAACCGAGAAATTAAATTTTCTCTTCATACGGTTGTAGATGAAATATGAAACTTCTTAACAAATACAGAGGCTAGGAATATAATTATTTCTCAAAATTATTATAAAATGATTAAGCTATAAAATTCATTACAAAAAATAAAAGTTCCAGCGTGAATTTTTAAATTATATTGAAACAAACGTCAGAATTGAATTTTTTTTCATACGGTTGAAGATGAAAAATTAAATTTCTGAACAAATACAGACGCTAGGAATATAATTATTTCTCAAAATTATTATAAAATGATTAAGCTATGAAATTCATTACAAAAAACCAAAATTTTATGGCAAAATTTTTAATAATGTTTAAAAAAACGTCGAAATTCAATTTTCTCTTCATACGGTTGAAGATGAAAAATTAAATTTCTTAACAAATACAGAGGCCAGGAATATTATTATCTCTTAAAATTATTCTAAAATGATTAAGCTACGAAATTCATTACAAAAAACAAAAGTTTTATGGGAAATTTTTAAATTATATTTAAAGAAACGTCGAAATTGAATTTTCTTTTCATACGGTCGAAGTTGAAAAATAAAATTTCTTAACAAATACAGAGGCTAGGAATATTATTATTTCTTAAAATTATTCTAAAATAATTAAGCTATGAAATTCATTACTAAAAACAATAGTTTTATAGTCAAATTTTTAATTATATTTAAACAAACGTCGGGATTGAATTTTCTCTTCATACGGTTGAAGATGAATAATTAAATTTCTTAACAAATACAGAGGCTAGGGATATTATTATTACTTAAAATTATTCTAAAATGATTGAGCTACGAAACTTAATACAAAAAACAAAAGTTCTATCGCGAAATTTGTAATTATATTTAAACAAACATCGAAATTGAATTTTCTCTTCAACAGTTGATGATGAAAAAATAAATTTCTTAATAAATACAGAGGCTAGGAATATTATTATTTCACAAGATTATTCTAAAACGATTAGGCTACGAAATTCATTACAAAAAACAAAATTCTAGCGCGAAATTATTAATTAGATATAAACAAACGTCGAAATTAAATTTTCTTTTCATACAGTTGAACATGAATAATTAAATTTCTTAACAAATACAGAGGCTAGAAATATTATTCTTACACAAAATTATTCTAAAATGATTAAGCTACGAAATTCATTACAAAAAAACAAAAGTTCTATTGCGAATTTTTTAATTATATTTAAACAAACGTCGAAATTGAATTTTCTTTCCATACTGTTGAAGATGAAAAATTAAATTTCTTAACAAAAACAGAGGCTAGGAATATTATTATTTAACAAAATTATTCTAAAATGATTAAGCTACGAAATTCATTACAGAAAAGAATAGATCTCTAGTGATTTTTTTAATTATATTCAAACAAACGTTGAAATTGAATTTTCTTTTCATGCGGTTGAAGAAGAAAAAATAAATTTCTTAACAAATACAGAGGCTAGGATATTAAAATTTCACAAAATTATTCTAAAATCATTGAGCTACGAAACTTAATACAAAAAACAAAAGTTCTATCGCGAAATTTGTAATTATATTTAAACAATCGTCGAAATTGAATTTTCTTTTCATGCGGTTGAAGAAGAAAAATTAAATTTCTTAACAAATACAGAGGCTAGGATATTAAAATTTCACAAAATTATTCTAAAATGATTGAGCTACGAAACTTAATACAAAAAACAAAAGTTCTATCGCGAAATCTGTAATTATATTTAAACAAACGTCGAAATTGAATTTTCTTTTCATGCGGTTGAAGAAGATAAATTAAATTTCTTAACAAATACAAAGGCTAGGAATATTTTTTTTCTCAAAATTATTCTAAAATGATTAAACTACGAAATTCATTACAAAAAACGACAGAGCTGTAGTGATTTTTTAAATTATATTTAAACAAACGTCGAAATTTAATTTTCTTTTCATACGGTTGAAGATGAATAATTAAATTTCTTAACAAATACAGAGGTTAGAAATATTATTCTTACACAAAATTATTCTAAAATGATTAAGCTATCAAATTCAATACAAAAAACAAAAGTTCTATCGCTAAATTTTTAATTATATTTAAACAAACGTCGAAATTAATATTTCTTTTCATACGGCTGAAGATAAAAAATTAAATTTCTTAAGAAATACAGAGACTAGGAATATTAAAATTTCACAAAATTATTCTAAAATGATTGAGATTCGAAACTTAATACAAAAAACAAAAGTTCTATCGCGAAATTTGTAATTATATTTAAACAAAGGTTGAAATTAAATTTTCTTTTCATACAGTTGAAGATGAATAATTATATTTTTTTAACAAATACAGAGGCTAGGAATATTATTATTTCTTAAAATTATTCTAAAATGATCAAGTTACGAAATTCAATACAAAAAACAAAACTTTTATGGCGAAATTTTTAATTATATTTGAACAAACGTTGAAACTAAATTTAATTTTCATACGGTTGAAGATGAAAATTTAAATTTCTTAACAAATACAGAGGTTAGGAATATTGCTATTTCACAAAATTATTCTACAATGATTAAGCTACGAAATTCATTACAAAATTCCAAACTTCAATAGCGATTTTTTAAATTATATTTAAACAAACGCCGAAATTGAATTTTTGTTTCTATACGTTTAAAGATGAAAACTTAAATTTCTTAACAAATTCAGAGGCTAGGAATATTATCATTTCTCAAAATTATTTTAAAATGATTAAGATTTGAAATTCATTACAAAAAACAATAGTTTTATTGCAAAATTTTGAATTATATTTAAACAAACGCCGAAATTGTTTTTATACGTTTAAAGATGAAAAAATAAATTTCTTAACAAATACAGATGCTAGGAATATTTTTATTTCTCAAAATTATTCTAAAATGATTAAGCTACGAAATTCATTACAAAAAACAAAAGTTCTATAGCGAAATTTTTAATTATATTTAAAGAAATTTCGAAATTGAATTTTCTTTTCATATGGTTGAAGATTCAAAATTAAATTTCTTAACAAATACAGATGCTAGGATATTAAGATTTCACAAAATTATTCTAAAATAATTAAGCTATGAAATTCATTACAAAAATCAAACGTTTTATGCAGAAATTTTTAATTATATTTAAATAAACGTTCAAATGAAATTTTCCTTTCATACGGTTGAAGATGAAATATTTTTTTTTTTAACAAATACAGACGCTAGGAATATTATAATTGGCCAACATTATTCTTAAATGATTAAGCTATGAAATTCATTACAAAAAAACAAAAGTTCTATCGCGAATATTTAATTCTGCTTAAACAAATGTCGAAATTTGATTTTTATTTCCTACGGTTGAAGATTTAATTTTAATTTTAATAATTTATTATACGGAATCTCCTTTACAAAAAACAATAAACAATACTGCATACATTTAAAATACAAAATAAACATAAAGTAATACAAAAAGTGGTTTTAAAATTAAATTATCCAACCCCAATGATTCAATAAAAATCATAATTCAATGTTCCTCAATGTTACTCTTAACGTAAATAAATTAACTAAAATGACAAAATATACAAAATAAAATATAATAAATAATATATATAAAAGTATTAAAATAGATAAACAAATAGAATGACACGGTTAAAAAAGTAAAATTAATCAAATAAATAAATAAAATAATATAGATAAAATAGCTAAAATAAGTAAATAAATAATATAAATAAAATAAATAAAATGCGTTGTATCACAGATATTACAGACTAGGTGTGTGCAAAAGCACATATCACAGATGGAAAATTAAATTTCTTAACAAATACAGAGGCTAGGAATATTATTATTACACAAAATTATTCTAAAGTGATTAAGCTACGAAATTCATTACAAAAAACAAACGTTCTGTAGTGATATAATATAATTAAACAAACGTCGAAATTGAATTTTTTCATACGGTTGAAGATTAAAAATTAAATTTCTTAACAAATACAGAGGCTAGGGATATTATTATTTCTTAAAATTATTCTAAAATGATTAAGCTATGAAATTCAATACAAAAAACAAATGTTCTATAGCGAAATTTTTATTTATATTCAAACAAACGTCGGAATTGAATTTTCTTTTCATACAGTTGAAGATGAAAGATTTAATTTCTTAACAAATGCAGAGGCTACGAATATTATTATTTCTCAAATTTATTCCAAAATGATTAAGCTACGAAATTCATTACAAAAAATAAACATTTTTTGGCAAAATTTTTAATTATATTTAAACAAACATCGGAATTGAATTTTCTTTTCATACGGTTGAAGATGAAAATTTAAATTTCTTAACAAATACAGAGGCTAGGAATATTATTCTTACAGAAAATTATTTTCAAATGATTAAGCTACGAAATTCATTACAAAAAACTAAAATTCTATCGCGAATTTTTAAATTAAATTGAAACAAACGTCAGAATTGATTTTTTTTTCTCATACGGTTGAAGATGAATAATTAAATTTCTTAACAAGTACAGAGGCTAGGAATATTATTCTTACACGAAATTATTCTACAATTATTAGGCTATGAAATTCATTACAAAAAACAAATGTTCTATCGCGAAATTTTTAATTATGCTTAAACAAATGTCGAAATTGATTTTTTTTTTCAAATAGTTGAAGATGAAAAATTAAATTTCTTAACAAATACAGAGGCTAGGGATATTATTATTTCTCAAAATTATTCTAAAATGATTAAGCTGCGAAATTAATTACACAAAACAAAAATTCTATCGCGAAATTTTTAATTATATTCAAACAAACGTCGAAATTTAATTTTCTCTTCATACGGTTGAAGATAAAAAATTAAATTTCTTTACAAATACAAAGGCCAGGGATATTGTTATTACTCAAAATTATTCTAAAATGATTAAGCTATGAAATTCATTACAAATAACGAATGTTCTAGCGCGAAATTTTTAATTATATTTCAACAAACGTCGAAATTAAATTTTCTTTTTATACGGTTAAAGATGAAAAATTAAATTTCTTAACAAATACAGAGGCTAGGAATATAATTATTTCACAAAATTATTCTAAAATGATTAAGCTACGAAATTCAATACAAAAAAACAAAAGTTCTATCTCTAAATTTTTAATTATATTTAAACAATCGTCGGAATTGCATTTTCTTTTCATACGTTTAAAGATGAAAAATTAATTTATTTAACAAATACAGACGCTAGGAATGTTATAATTGGCCAAAACTATTCTTAAATAATTAAGCTATGAAATTCATTAAAAAAAACAAATGTTCTATCGCGAAATTTTTAATTATGCTTAAACAAATGTCGAAATTGATTTTCTTTTCAAATAGTTGAAGATGAAAAATTAAATTTCTTAACAAATACAGGGGCTAGGAATATAATTATTTCTCAAAATTATTATAAAATGATTAAGCTATAAAATTCATTACAAAAAATAAAAGTTCCAGCGTGAATTTTTAAATTATATTGAAACAAACGTCAGAATTGAATTTTTTTTTCATACGGTTGAAGATGAATAATTAAATTTACAAATACAGAGGCTAGGAATATTATTCTTACACAAAATTACTCTAAAATGATTAGGCTATAAAATTCATTGCAAAAAACAAAAGTTCTATCGCGAAATTTTTAATTATATTCAAACAAATGTCGGAATTGAATTTTCTCTTCATATGGTTGAAGATGAATAATTACATTTCTTAACAAATACAGAGGCTAGGAATATTATTATCTCTTAAAATTATTCTAAAATGATTAAGCTACGAAATTCATTACAAAAAACAAAAGTTTTATGGGGAATTTTTAAATTATATTTAAAGAAACGTCGAAATTAAATTTTCTTTTTATACGGTTGAAGACGAAAAATTAAATTTCTTAACAAATACAGAGGCTAGGCATATTATTATCACTTAAAATTATTCTAAAATGATTGAGCTATGAAATTAATTACAAAAAACAAAAGTTCTATGGCGAAATTTTTAATTATATTCAAACAAAGGTCGGAATTGAATTTTCTCTTCATATGGTTGAAGATAAAAAATTAAATTTCTTAACAAATACAGAGGCTAGGAATGGCAATTTTCTCAAAATTATTCTAAAGGGTTTAAGCTACGAAATTCTATACAAAAAAAAAATTCTATCACGAAATTTTTAATTATATTTAAACAAACGTCGAAATTAAATTTTCTTTTCATACGGTCGAAGATGAAAAATTAAATTTCTTAACAAATACAGAGGCTAGGATATTAAAATTTCACAAAATTATTCTAAAATGATTGAGCTACGAAACTTAATACAAAAAACAAAAGTTCTATCGCGAAATTTGTAATTATATTTAAACAAACGTCGAAAATAAATTTTCTTTTTATACGGTCGAAGATGAAAAATTTAATTTTTTAACAAATACAGAGGCTTGGAATATTATTATTTTTCAAAATTATTCTAAAATGATTAAGCTTCGAAATTCATTACAAAAAATAAAAGTTCTATAGCGAAATTTTGAATTATATTTAAACAAACGTCAGAATTGAATTTTCTTTTCATACGGTTGAAGTTGAAGAATTAAATTTCTTAACGAACACAAAGGCAAGGAATATTATTATTTCTCTAAATTATTCTAAAATGATTAAGCTGCGAAATTCATTACAAAAAACAAGAGTACTACCGCGAATTTTTAAATTATATTCAAACAAACGTCGAAATTAAATTTTCTTTTTATACGGTTGAAGACGAAAAATTAAATTTCTTAACAAATACAGAGGCTAGGGATATTATTATTAAATAATAAAAGTTCTATCGCGAAATTTTTAATTATATTCAAACAAAGGTCGGAATTGAATTTTCTCTTCATATGGTTGAAGATAAAAAATTAAATTTCTTTACAAATACAGAGGCTAGGAATATTGTTATTTCACAAAATTATTCTAAAATGATTGAGCTATGAAATTCATTACAAAAAACAAAAGTTCTATCGCGAAATTTTTAATTATATTCAAACAAAGGTCGGAATTGACTTTTCTTTTCATACGGTTGAAGATGAATAATTAAATTTGTTAACAAATACAGAAGCTAGGAATATTATGCTTACACAAAATTCATTATAACAAACAAAAGTTCTATCGCTAAATTTTGAATTATATTTCAACAAATGTTGATGTAAAAATATTCTCTAGGAAATTCCGTTGGTGAAAATAAAAGAAATTATATTGAAACAGTTCAAAACAAATACACCATTATCAGTCTGTTAGCAAATAACTATGAAACGAGTAAATAATAAGTTCTAAAAATAACTATTTCGTAGTGAAAAACCATTCAATTTTTACAATGTTAATTATTCCACTTATTATCATTCATTACATAAAAATTTAAATAAATTATGCAAAATACATTTAGAAAAAATTAAAACGATGACACAAACATACTTTTGATAAGAAAAATAGCACACAGTAAAGGCCATTCAATATTCAATTTTAAAACGTTACGTAAAATAATCCGCCGGTTTATTGAGGAGATAATAAATGCACCCCGTGGGGGCGCACAGGACCAATAAAACAACCTTGAGATACACTAATAGCATTTTGTAGCAGGTAATGTCGCACTGCGCCAAACAATGCCGCAAATAAATCAATGCATTTCCTTTCTGGAAAAGGAACACACGGAGGATAAGGTTGAGGAAACGGAGAATCTAATATGCTGCACAAATTGAATCCACTTTAATTAGGAAAAGCTTTATTTTATCTGTTTTCCTTTTTAATCATACAATTGGCGAATTGTCAAGGTCTTGTAACTTTGGCTCCTAAGTTGTAAGAATGAAAAAGGTAATTCATAATAAATCGTTTCTTCATGAATATTGTTCTGTAAATAGGTGGTAATCTACACTTTGATCTTAGCCATAGGCCGAGAAGCGAAAACAGAAACTAAGTTTGGATTATTGAAAGTTCGTCATCTCTTCCTATGTTGAAATTAAGACACCAGCGCCGAACTGACGACTCATCCATAACATTTTCTCCATACACATCCTTCAATTACGATGAATATCACAAGGTTGCACATTTCTTGCGTTGAGAGATTTAATCACAGCCTTAACATCACAATTCGCGTTTTTTTAATTTTCTTGAACATTAAACAGCACAGTTAATACCAGCGACACAACTTCGCACACAGACAGCTGAAATACAACTGAACATGTTAGCACACATCCAGCATCTACTCTATTCGAAGCAAAAAGTAGTATTATCTCACTCTCCAACTCTCCCTCGTATTTAACCGACCACACTGAACAAAAACTTCAAAACTAAACAATAAATACACTTTTTTCAAAACTTTTCTTAATGTTAAAGTATCTATTTTTTCTAAATTTATGAATTTTAATAATTCCAATTTTTTCTTCTAAAATCATTTGTTGTATTTAAGGATCATATTAACAGGATTACCTAAAAAATATATACAAAGTAAATACTGGCAAGTATGAGATTAGATAAACTTCCTAGGTACATGAGACGGTTTGATTGTGTTCATATCTAATACAGTCGATAGTCGATAAATACGTGTCCGGGTGGGATACACGAAAAAAAAGTTATTTCCTGTGTGTGTGCTTCTCAAAAAAAAGTGCAATTTAACCGTATCTACGGGTGTGTTCTTGCTGGAATGAAGAAGGTCTGTATAAAGTAGAATTTTTTATACGTTATAAATAGGCCGCCCTTTCAAATTAACGGACATAAAAAGCGAACGCATTCATTAATACAATTGTTCCTTTCATTCGTATAAAAATTGCTAGCTCACAAACTGCTTCAGTGTACATTTTTTGTATGAATAAAAAATTATATAGAACAGCAAAGTATAAGTAACGGTTTCCTTTAATTTTTACAAATGGTAACTTCTTGAATTTTTGTAAAATCATTGCTTTGTTTATTACATATATATTACTTGTTATTTAAGTTTTTATTACATACACAGTCGTTTATGTTATAGGGGTTGAAGGTGTGATAGTGGCCACCCACCCACCCTACATATACAATGAAACTTAAGCCACAATTGCTAGTTTTAATTCATCAAAATATCAATACAAACGTTGTTGTAGTTTTTCAGAAAACCAAACCAGTAACAGTGATGGATGGACAAATGTATATGTAGGGTGGGTTGGTACCACTATCCCACCCTCCAATTAATAAAACCTACAGCCGAATTATATTAAATAATTACTGATAGATTTCTGTTGTATTTGTTATGAAAATATTTCTCTTTCTAAGCACATTTTTTGCAAGTGAATATTTCATTTTATTCAATGATCCATTCCAGACATACTCGTTTATATATTAGGGATTGGAGGGTGGGATAGTGAACGCCCACTCACCCTACATATGCAAAAAAATTTCAGCCACAATTGCTAATTTTAATTCTTCAAAATAACAACCAAAACATTGTTGTAGTTTTTCAGAAAACCAAACAAGTAACAGTGATGGATGTACCAGTGTATATGTAGGGTGGGTGGGTGGCCACTATCCCACCCTCCAATTAATAAAACCTACAGCCGAATTTTACTAAATAATCATTTAATTATAGAGATGGTTCTGCTGTATTTGTTACGAAAAGATTACTCTTTTAAACATTTTTCTATAAATGAATATTCCAATTTATTATTATTTATTTAACGATTCATTCCAGACATACTCGTTTATGTTATAGGGGCTGGAAGGTGAGATAGTGGCCACCCACCCACCCTACATATACAATGAAATTTAAACCACAATTACTACTTTTAATTCATCAAAATTTCAACACAGACATTGGTGTAGTTTTTCAGAAAACCAAACCAGTAACAGTCATGGATGTACCAATGTATATGTAGGGTGGGTGGGTGGCCACTATCCCACCCTCCAATTAATAAAACCCAAAGCCGAATTTTATCAGAAAATCACATAATTATTAAAAGATTTCTACTCAATTTGTTACGAAAATATTTCACTTTTAAATATTTTTCTACAAATGAATATTCAAATTTATTCATTGATTCATTCCAGACATACTCGTTTAAGTTATAGGGGTTGGAGGGTGGGATAGTGGCCACCCACGCACCCTACATATACAATGAAACTTAAGCCACAATTACTACTTTTAATTCATCAAAATTTCAATACAAACATTGCTGTAGTTTTTCAGAAAACCAAACCAGTAACAGTGATGGACGTACCAATGTATATGTAGGGTGGGTGGGTGGCCACTATCCCACCCTCCAATTAATAAAACCCAAAGCCGAATTTTACCAGAAAATCACATAATTAT
This sequence comes from Ontholestes murinus, assembly GCA_963969525.1. Taxonomy (NCBI): domain Eukaryota; kingdom Metazoa; phylum Arthropoda; class Insecta; order Coleoptera; family Staphylinidae; genus Ontholestes; species Ontholestes murinus. The sequence goes on along the minus strand of OZ018395.1, from coordinate 64,539,663 downwards.
TAAAAGATTTCTACTCTATTTGTTACGAAAATATTTCACTTTTAAATATTTTTCTACAAATGAATATACCAATTTATTCAATAATTCATTCCTGACACACTCGTTTATGTTATAGGGGTTGGATGGTGGGATAGTGGCCACCCTCCCACCCTACATATACAATAAAATTTCAGCCACAATTACTTGTTTTAATTCTTCAAAATATCAACACAAACATTGCTGTAGTTTTTCAGAAAACTAAACCAGTAATAGTGATGGACGTGCAAGTATATATGTAGGGTAGGTGGGTGGCCACTATCCCACCCTCCAATTAATAAAACCTACGGCCGAATTTTACTAAATAATTTCATAATTACTGAAAGATTTCTGCTCTATTTGTTACAAAAATATTTCACTTTTAAACATTTTTCTACAAATGAATATTCAAATTTATTTAATAATTAATTCCTGACACACTCGTTTATGTTATAGGGGTTGGAGGGTGGGACAGTGGCCACCCACCCACCCTACATATACAATGAAACATAAGCCACAATTTTTAGTTTTAATTCATCAAAATATCAATACAAACTTTGTTGTAGTTTTTCAGAAAACCAAATCAGTAACAGTGATGTATATGCAAATGTATATGTAGGGTGGGTGGGTGGCCACTATCCCACCCTTCAATTAATAAAACCTACAGCCGAATTTTACTAAATAATTTCATTATTACTGAAAGATTTCTGCTCTATTTGTTACGAAAATATTTCTCTTTTTAGCATTTTTTTTACAAGTGAATATTTCATTATATTCAATGATTCATTCCAGACATACTCGTTTATGTTATAAGGGTTGGAGGGTGGGATAGTGGCCACCCACCCACCCTACATATACAATAAAACTTCAGCCACAATTATGATTTATAATTTATCAAAATTTCAACACAAACAGAGCTATAGTTTTTCAGAAAACCAAACCAGTGACAGTGATGGATGTACCAGTGTATATGTAGGGTGGGTGGGTGGCCACTATCCCACCCTCCAATTAATAAAACCCAAAGCCGAATTTTACCAGAAAATCACATAATTATTAAAAGATTTCTACTCTATTTGTTACGAAAATATTTCACTTTTAAACATTTTCCTACAAATGAATATACCAATTTATTCAATAATTCATTCCTGACACACTCGTTTATGTTATAGGGGTTGGAGGGTGGGATAGTGGCCACCCACCTACCCTACATATACAATGAAACTTAAGCCACAATTTCTGGTTTTAATTCATCAAAATATCAATACAAACATTACTGTAGTTTTTCAGAAAACCAAACCAGTAACAGTGGTGGATGTACCAGTGTATATGTAGAGTGGATGGGTGGTCATAATCCCACCCTCTAATTGATAAAACACAACTAAATTTTACTAAATAATCACTCAATTACTCATTTCAGCTGTAATTGTTACGATATTTCCCTTTTATATATTTTTTACAAACGAATATTTCTTCTTATTAAGTTTTTCGTACCTTAGATAGTCGTTTATGTTGTGGGGGTTGGAGGGTGAGAAAGTGGCCACCGACACACCCTACATATGAAATAAAACATACGTCACAATTGCTACTTTTAATTCAACAAAATATCAACACAAACATTGCTGTAGTTTTCAGAAAACCAAATCAGTAACAGTGATGGACGTACCATTGTATATGTAGGGTGGGTGGGTGGCCACTATCCCACCCTCCAATTGATAAAACACACAACCAAATTTTACTAAATAATCACTTGATTACTAAACATTTCTGCTCTATTTGTTTAGAAATTATTTCTCTCTTATAAATTTATTTTACAAATGAATATTTCATTTTATTCAATGTTTCATTCCAGACACACTCGTTTATGTTATAAGGGTTGGAGGGTGGGATAGTGGCCACCCACCCACCCTACATATACAATAAAACTTCAGCCACAATTACTAGTTTTAATTCTTCAAAGTATTAACACATCGCTGTAGTTTTTCAGAAAATCAAGCCAGTCAAAGTGATGGATGTACAAATGTATATGTGTAGGGTGGGTGGGTGGCCACTATCCCACCCTCCAATTGATAAAACCTACAGCCGAATATTATCAAATAATCACTTAATTACTGAAATATTTCTGCTCTATTTATTACGAATACATTTCTCTTTTAAACATTTTTCTACAAATGAATATTTCATTTATTCATTGATTCATTCCAGACATATTCGTTTAAGTTAAAGGGGCTGAAGGGTGGGATAGTGGCCACCCACCCACCCTACATATGAAATAAAACATAAGTCACAATTGCTACTTTTAATTCAACAAAATATCAACACAAACATTGCTGTAGTTTTCAGAAAACCAAATCAGTAACAGTGATGGACGTACCATTGTATATGTAGGGTGGGTGGGTGGCCACTATCCCACCCCCCAATTAATAAAACCCACAGCCGAATTTTACCAGAAAATCACATAATTACTAAAAGATTTCTACTCTATTTGTTAAAAAAATATTTCACTTTTAAACATTTTTCTACAAGTGAATATTTCATTATCCCACCCTCCACCACCCTACATATACAATAAAATTTCAACCACAATTACTGATTTTAATTCTTCAAAATATCAACACAAACATTGCTGTAGTTTTTCAGAAAACCAAATCAGTAACAGTGATGGATGTACCAGTTTATATGTAGGGTGGATGGGTGGCCACTATCCCACCCTCCAATTAATAAAACCCAAAGACGAATTTTACCATAAAATCACATAATTATTAAAAGATTTCTACTCTATTTGTTACGAAAATATTTCACTTTTAAACATTTTTCTACAAATGAATTTTCCATTTTATTCATTGATTCATTCCAGACATATTCGTTTATGTTATAGGGGTTGGAGGGTGGGATATTGGCCACCCACCCACCCTACATATATAATGAAACTTAAGCCACAATTGCTACTTTTAATTCATCAAAATTTCAACACAAACATTACTGTAGTTTTTCAGAAAACCAAACCAGTAACAGTGATGGATGTACCAGTGTATATGTAGGGTGGGTGGGTGCCCACTATCCCACCCTCCAATTATTAAAACCTACAGCCTAATTTTACTAAATAATCATTTAATTATAGAGAGAGTTCTGCTGTATTTGTTACGAAAAGATTACTCTTTTAAACATTTTTTTGCAAATGAATATACCATTTTATTCAATGATTCGTTCCAGACATACTCGTTTATGTTATAGGGGTTGAAGGGTGAGATAGTGGCCACCCACCCACCCTACATATACAATGAAAATTAAGCCAAAATTGCTACTTCTGTTTCCTCAAAATTTCAACTCAAATAGTGCTATAGTTTGTCAGAAAATCAAACCAGTAATAATGATGGATGTCCAAGTGTATATGTAGGGTGGGTGGGTGACTACTGTGACACCCTCCAATTAATAAAACACACAACCTAATTTTATTAAATAATCACTTAATTACTGAAAGATTTCTGCTCTATTTCTTACGAAAATATTTTCCATTTATATATTTTTTACAAACGAATATTTCTTCTTATTAACAACATAGTCGTTTATGTTGTACCCCACATTTAGCGTACTCTTGACCTGCCCCAATAAAACATGCATTGGCCTATCGTACTCCCGACCTGCCTCAATAATATAGGCATTAACCCAGTCCTACCGCATGAAATCGTTGTTGACGTTAGCGTACTCTTGACCTAGATTACAGTCCCGACTGTTGAGGTAGGTCAAGAGTACGCTCCTGACCTGGATTATGGGGTTGACTGTTGAGGTAGGTCAAGAGTACGCTAGATTTAAAAAATAAACTATTGTATTAGATTACGAACAGTATTCTTCATCAATGTAGGATTAATTATTGTTAGTGAAAAGTACTTTAGGTTAATGTAGGACTTACTGCGGTCATAGGGAAAGAAGTTTAAAAAAATTAAATGATTAAAGTGGAAGAAAAACGATTGTGTGTAAAAATAACGGAAGAAAATTTTCAAGTATAAATAAATGTATAGCAAAAGAAATATGTCAAATTAGGTTTACTAAGTCAAGGAATTAAGTTTTATGCTTAGAGTAATAATTCGTTTTAATAGTTTTTAGTAGACAGGATTTGCACATGATGTTTTGATGTTTGATTTGTTGATGATGCATGACTTGACATCCTCAAAGGATGTTTTACAGAGGTTCGGTTTTGAACGTCTTGACCTGCAGAGCAGAAGAGTAGAAGTACAAATACTTCAATTTCTAACTTTATCTCTTATGGGGAGAAGGTTGCCTCTCTGTGGGACAATCTTAATAAAAATTTGCCAAATCATAACCGATTTAGCAAGCAAACCAAGTGTTTATAAATTATTTCATAATGTTACACCAAGAGATAAGTGAGAAAATTATTCAAGAAATATTAGCTAAATCAATCTGTAGGTGGATTTTGAATCCAATATTGTTGTTGAATTGAATAACGCTATTCTTCGACTAGGTCTGATGGCATACATCAGAAAATTGTGTCTTCTAAGAGACTCCTGAGGAGATTCATTGGTTTAGACAGGCTTTACAATAAATGTTCAGTAGCAAAAGAGGCGAGAAAACTTATTCTAACCTTTATTCTTATGCAGGCTGTGCCTTTTGTCATCCGGATCATCAACACTTGGAATAAATGAACGTTTCAAACAGCGAAACGGAATTCCAAACTTCCTTGTTAACCTCACTGACTACATTCAGTTATACAGGGTGAGTTTTTTTTAGATGTTCTCTATGGTGATCTCGGAAACTATAAGGGTTAGAGAAACGGTTAAATGGGGAATCTTTTTAATGAGGCCATATCCAACTATGGTTTCCATTAAAAAAATGTAAGTTTGCGTCATATCTCGGAAAATAATGGCGATAAAATTTTTCTGATTGTTTTATTAATCTGCATAAAATTTTCTAAGACTTTGTCTTTTACAGTTTTTTTCTATCTGTTATAATAACCGAAATATATTGATTTGAAAAAAAAAAACACTTTTTACTTTTTTGAAAATATCTAGTTACCCTTGACTTTTTTGAAAACTTTGAAAGTGGAATTTTATTCGTCTCGTAAATCTACACTTCTTTCCCCATTTAACCGTTTCTCTATCACTTATAGTTTCCGAGATCCCCATAGAGAATATCTAAAAAAACTCACCCTGTATGTAAAAAAAGCTAACTGCTTTAATTTCTATTGTTTTTTTTTTTCGTTGTGTTCTTCGTCCTTTCCTTTGTGTTTACCATTCTTGATTTTCCGTCTTGTCGCTTTTAGTTTCATTCCTATCCTTTGTTGGGTTCATGACAATATATATTTTCTTCAGAGTGGCTTATTTTTATATCGGCAATTTGTGTATTTATTCAAAATGAAGAAAAAGAAAACAGTGACTCTTTTATCAGATTTTTTTATATTTGTGCATTTTTTTCCTAAATCTCTAAGTTTTTGGTAATTATAAATTATGTTTTTATGATTAATTCATACGCCCTTTAGGTCAGAGCAGTGAATTAAGTATTTTCTTTCTCTATTGTTTTTAACAGTTGTGAATTGTTTTTTTGTGCATTTATCTTTAGCTTTTTAATAATCTCTTCCTTTCGATTTTTTTTTTACTATTTTTTTTAAGCCAGAAACAATTCGAAATGAAGTTAAAAAAACTATGTTTTATCAATTATGAATTATTTTTTTTATAAATAAATGAATAATAAGTATGTTTTTTCTCTCTTATTTTTAACAGTTGATTGTCGATTGTTTTTTGGTGTTTATCCTTTGTATTGTTTTCTCAATAATCTATTGTGTTTTTAAACATATTTATTTTTTGATATTTTTAAAATAAAGACTAAAGAATCCTTCGAAATGAAACAATGGAAAAATAGTGACTTCCTTTTGAGATTTTTGTTTGTTTGTGAACATTCAGATGTTTTTTTTATTACAAATCTCTAAGTTTTTGACAATTATGGATTGTTTTCTTTTTAATGTTTTTTCCATATGTTCTTTAAGCTATGACAATGATTAAGATATGTTCTTTCTCTAGTGTTTTTCTTTTCTTTGTTTTTTAAATAATTTCTTCTGTTCTTAATTATCTATTCTTTTCAATAAAACTTCTGAGTCAAAATAAATTTGAAAAGAAGCAAAAAAAAAGCAGAGACAGTTAATTTTTTTTCAATTTGTTTTGATTTGTCAAAAGTTTCCTACAATTTTCTACGTTTACCAATAGCTATATATTCTTTTATATCTCTACTATTTTAATAACTGTCAATTTTTTTAAGTTTTTCAAATGTATTTTTTTATTTCAATGTTTTCAATTATCAAATTTGTTTGGTCCTTTTAATTCTTTTGAATTTTTTTCAAAAGCCTTCAATTGTAAATTGGTTTTAATTTTTTTGTGGTAATTTTGTAACTATTTTAAATTTTAAACAGAGAAAAGAGGACAAAAATTCTTTAAAATAAAAGACTCATTTGTTTGTCAATTGTTTTTTTTTTAAATATTTTTTCACAATTCTACAATTTCGGCAATTATCAATTGTTTTTCATGAATTTTATATATTTTCTAGGCTAGCATAACAAATAAGTACGCCAGGGTAATGAATAACTTAGTAACCTAGGTCAACCTAGTTTTTAAGCACCTGCATGTACTTAATTACATTAATTTTATATTACATACTGTAAATTTTCCCTGTAATAAGATTATTTTTAATCTGCTGGGCAATAAAATTTATTATTATTATAAGAGTACGCTTGGACAATGCATAATATATTGGGATAGGTCAAGAGTACGCTAGGGCAATAAATAATTTATTAGCCTAGGTCAAGAGTACGCTAGGGTAACGATTAATTTGTTGGGGTAGGTTAAGAGTACGCTAGGTGAATAAAATAATATATTGTTACTATGAAATGTTTTTCTCCAATTTCTACGTTTTCGACAGTTGTTATTTGTCTTTTTTCCTAGAAATGTTTTGTCATAAATCTTTATTTCTTCGTTTGTAAGTTTCGCTACCAATTTTTAACAACTGTTTTCAGAATAATAATCTTTTTTCAAAAATGTACAACTAAATTTATAACTGAAAAAAAATGCTTTTACTACAGAAAAATTGCTCATACTTTCCGAAAACAAAATCATCGACTTGCATTTAGAGTAAAATTAGTTTAAAATTAAAATTGCCAATTGTTTTTTATTTTGAAAAATATGTATTTTTTCAGAAATGTTATAAAATGTTGAGTTGTCGATTGATTTTAAATTATCTTTTTTTTTTTCATTTTTAACAATAGTTTTTAAGAATTGTCAATTGTTTATTATGAATTTGTAGCTTTTTTTCAAAAAACAGTTGAATGACGTAGACTTAAACGTAGACAAAACAAATGTGATTTCAATAGAATTTCACTTTGAATCATTTGAACATTATTATTAGTTAGAAGTCAGGTCACAATCTAAAATTTTATGACGATAACTGGATGACACGGAGTTCTAAGAAATGTGTTTTCAACAGGATTGTGCCGTATTATGTACATCGATTTATTAAGGCACAGCATATTCCTCGTTATGTGATTTCCATTTCATTTCTCGTCCTGAATTTATGACTTAAAGTCGTGACACTTGTTTTCCTCCAATTTATGACTTAAAGTCATGACTCTTGTTTTCCTCCAAGTTTTTTTTCCTACGGGATGTTTATTAATCATACGGTAAAAATTCAAAGAATTATTACCTGGACTATTCTTTTTGTCCTTTGAACTCGTTTTGTTTTTCGCCCTGTATCTTCGAAACAAAGTGGTTTTTCAAAAATCATCGAAGGACACAAAATTCTTAGAATAGCCTAGAGAATAACCACTTGAATGTTTAATAAACACCCTGTATATTAACAAATAAATAATTTCTGACCTGTAAGCAGAGAATCAAAATGTTACTTCTGAAATTAAGCAAAAAAAAGGTCTTCCAAAATTTCATCATAAGAGCCAGGGTGTCAGCAGGGTAGGAATTTTTTGTCAATATAGATTTCTATTAGTCCAATAATTATTATCCAAGTAGATAAGGTAATTGATACATTTTAAGTACTAATAAATCTTATGTTATGATCTATACATATATAAGTGATTTAATAATTTTTTCGGCCCTTTACTTTCAATTGTTTATTGGTTTCGATATTGTATTCTTACAGCATGTGGTCTGTTTTACGTAAATAACTGTTGTGGATAAAAGTTATGCGACGCGAAATTAATAACGGCATTTTATAAAAAAAATACACAGGAAGCGTCCGTGCGGAATGCGTTACCATTGAAACAGAAAATGACACCACCGTAACTAATACGGAATGACGCGACTTCCTGTTTGTTCTTTTTTTCTCCTTTTTTTTCAAACACGCATATACAAACACACCAAATTTATCTGGAAGTCACCTGCTACCAAACAGAGCAAACATTAAATATTTGTTCTTCTGCTCACCTGTGTGACAACATACGACCCTTTCCAGCTGAACAACGGCTTGTGGAACATGTAAAACTGCAACCGCATCTTGCCCATATCGTCGGCGACTCGGAAGCTGTCCGCCAGTGTGGTCACCCAGTTGACGACCTCCTCGTTAGCGTAGGTGATCAACCCCTGTCCGAACTGGTGTTTGCCGTCCATCACGAAATTCAGGATGCCCCTGACCGAGTTCTCCGTGAGCAGCGTCTCCTCGTCGAGGTGGACGATCCAATCGGAATCCCCTAAGATGTTGACGGAATCCTCGAGGCAGTACTGGAGGGCGCGCGCCTTGAACAGCGCCCCCGACTTGGTCCTGTAATTCGGCGGCACGACGATCTCGCGTATCCTCCGGCTGTGCTCCAGACCGATGGCCTTATCAGTCACCACCTCGATGAGGAAATTCTCTAACCCCGAGTCAACGCACTTGTTCATGTTTCTCTGCACGTTCGACTTCACCAGCTGCGGATAGTCCCCTCTGGTGACCACCCTTATGCATATGAAGGGGGCGAGGATCGGGCTACCCTTCAACACCACCTTGTCGGGGAACGCGTTGTACAACGTGAGCCCGGCGAAATTGAACAACACTTGCGGCAAAGGGAGGAACGTCGCCCATCGCAGCAAATACAGAACGATCGTCCACATATAACCATAACGCACCCAAGGGTTGATCTCTAGGCTGTCGTCGCTCCACACTTTAACCCCGCCGGAGAACCACTCGAACACCCCTATCACAGTGAACAGCAGGCAGACGTGCAGGAAATGCTTCGCCTTACTGCTTAACATGACGCCCACTTCTTTTTATCCACCGGTTCTGCACAAACCACCCCGATAGTCTCCTCCTCCTCCACCGCCACCACAACCCTTGTCCGCCGACGTTTCACGCACGCATTCTCTCATAAATACGAGGAACATTTACCGCACACACGAATCTGTTCGTTTTACACTTACAAACTAATTCGCCGGCTTTATTTCTCACTTCATGTCCGAACAGACGCAGCACACGACCACAACGACTTGCCGGCGATGTGTTGCTTGCTGCTGTGACCATTGACAATGTTATAGATAGGTCTGAACATCCAGAGGGAGCTAGTGGTGAGTAACACCGTAAAAAATTTAAAATCGATTTCATTTTATTTTTCAGAAACAAACAAACAAAACAATTGAATCGTTATTTTCGCAATTGTTTATTGAATCAAAACAAAAACATAACAATTTAACTGATGCGGCATAAAGTTAATAATAACACTTGTAGTTATAATTATTATTTAATTCTTTATTCATTATTCATCTGCCTGATACAGCAGAAAAGTGTGACGAAACATTTTACTGTATTCAACATTAAATAACCTAAAACCCTAAATATAATAATAATACACATTTTTATTGACAAATTATTACATTTAATAATAAATAATACATAATGAATAATGCGCTAATGTATTAATCTGTCAAAAGGCTATTGACCACAGGTTTTTCTTCCTCCGCCTCATCTATTATTTTTTTAAAATTCTTTATACATTTATTTATAAGAACAAAACCATATGAGCCACGAAAAATCTACACGAGTTTTTTTAACATTGTTTATTTAAGTGATATAAAATAAATATAACAATAATAATAATTAAATTATCATTTAATAATAATACAAGTAAAACGCATTTGCGTGTACATAGGGTTGCAGCAAAACTAACACGAAACGTAAACCGTTATAAAAGTACGTAAATTATTAAAATTTAGATTACAAGGATAAAAATAAGATCAATAATAGTAAAATGCTTTAAATTACAGTTTAATACCTATATTTTAATGTAAACTACAAGATACACTTAATAAAACACGCACTTAATTAATTATTTAATTTATTTAAGCTAATCTCTAGACAAACCGCAATGTTACGGTTTCTAATCTAATTTCCATTGTTTAATCATATAATTTGCCAAATTAGTCGTGTATTTTATTTCTATGTTACCATTTCTAATCCAAATCCGATTATCTACACTTGTAATTTGTTAAATCAATCGTAAATAATATAATTATAAATGAAAATCCGTTTTTAACTTTAAAAAAAATGTCATATAAACAATGTTTAAAAAGTGTTTTCATTTATAATTATATTTACAATTGATTTAACAAATTACAAGTGTAAATAATCGAATATTCGACATGTATAACAAAATAAACGCCTCAAGAATCAACAATATTATTAGTAAATTTTATTTTATATAAAATCGTATTTGTATTGTATTATAGCATTTCACAATACAAATACGATTTTAATTGTTATCCCTATTGGGAAAAATATAGTAATAATTTAGTGTTTACATCATGAATTGCCACGTAGTAACGGTCGAAACCATAATTCAAAGATAAGGTTGTTGTAGAAATATATTTCTTGACTTAATTAAAAACACAGTTATATTCCTTTCTTCACTTTTTTTTAAAGAAAAAGTGAAGAAAGGAATATAACTGTGTTTTTAATTAAGTGATATTTAACCTTCACGAACTCAAGTAACTATATTATATTTCTTGAGTTACGTGAAGATTAATGTAGTAAAAAAATGTATTGAAAATAAGAGGAGACAAACGGTAAATAAAAGCATTTATAGAAGAATCCACACATCCAAGAGGATATTTGCTCCCTCAGCATCATGGACAAACAATGGTTAGAGTGAAAGATCATCGCAGCTGCATGAACTCCGCCAATCTTCATCCATCCAAAATTTTTGTACGTTTTCTATAATATTTGTGTATATTCGTATGTATTTTTTTAGCACGAAACCTAAAGATTAATAAACATAAACATAAACTAACACTTTCTTCACAAATTTATTTTTATTTACTAGGTGTGCATTGTACTCGAAATGTACATCTAGTAAATACAAATAAACTTGTGAAGAAAGTGTTGGTGTTTTCAATAAAATTATTACTTTAAGATTGTTAATTGTGTTGCCTATAAATACACACGGCTATCTAATAATATCACATTTTTATAAAAAAGAGTCATACTCTTATCGTAAAACCATTGTAAATCAATTTAAATTAATATTTTAATTATACATAATCAAATTAATAATTTTAATTAAAAAATAAATTATTCAAATTATCCAAGTCAACACCAGAAAAGGTCGGACCACACAATTAAATTTTTAATATACAACAATTTCCGTCTAAATCCGCATAACAAAACGCTTAAAATCCCATCATTATTACGTATTAAAAATCGTAAGTGAAATTAAATGTTGTTATTCGTAACAATTTAATGTAATATTAAATGATACGACCTTGAAATTAAATTTTTATTGATCGCCGCGGTTCAATTGATTGTCAATAGCTCCCTCTATTGAATTAATTTTGTAACTTTTTAAAAAAATTAAAAAATATTTTTAATTTGAATTATTAAATATTAAATCTAAGAAAAATAATTGTTAATAATGATTACTCTCATTTACAAATTGTACATCAGATCGGAATACTTATCCGGCAAGTTGTAACTAAATTAAAGAATACCTTTACTAATTTAAATAAAAGCTGTTTGATTTTTGTGAGTTACGTGAAGATATACTTGATTAATTAATAAAGCACTAAAAACCTTTTTTTTAGTGCTTAATCAATTAATTACATTAAAGCTGATTTTGAGATCTAAACTTAGCCGCACAAAGATTTTAATGTGGGTTTGAAGAAAGAATGAATGAAACAAAAATTAGAAAAAGAAGTTTCAAAAAATTATAACTTTTTTCTTTCCCACTGAATCATACATGAATGTTTATACACCTTTAATATCGCCTTGATGATAAGAATCAGAAAAACTATAAATAAAATCAGTAATTGTGAAGGTTTTATAGGTATTTATAAATATTTATAGGTATTAGGTATTATTTATTTATTCAACATACAACAAAAGAGTCTAATATGTACAATTTTAACAGGGCATTGTTAAGTTTAAATTAACAAATAAACAAATAATATTATACATAATAATAATCTATAAATATTTTGATCATATTTGGAAAGGCTTGAATTCACGAAATATGTATTCTTCCATTCATACCCTCTAATCTTCTGGTATCAGTTGCTCTACGAAGACTTTCTTGATGACGATTCATCAAATTAGTTGCCAAATATGGCCTTTTTTCCCCAAGAAGGGATATTTAATTGACACTACGTTTCATTATATTTGGTTATGATTGAAATATAAATGTACATATCAATATTATAGAAATAAAATAATCTTTAAAGCTATTACAACTGTAATTCCGAATAAAAACACTTTCTTTCTTAATATTACACTTAATTTTTAAGTGATTTGAGTTTCATTCATAAAATTTAAGCAAATAAGTACAAATACAATGATTTTTTTTATATAATATTTAATAAAATAAACGTTCATTGTTGTGAGGTAAAGTAGAATGATATTATTTTACAAAAAAAGTTACTTTTTGTGAATAATCACATTCTTTCTTGATATTAAACTTAATTTTTTATTGATTCGAGTTTGAATCATAACAATTAACTAAAGAAGTATACTAACAATGATTTTTGTAGGTAATATATTTTAATATAAACGTTTGTTGTTTAATGCTACAGTAGAAAGCTTTATTTTTCAAAAAAAGGTATTTTTTAAACCAATTCTTGCCTTATCACATATACAGGACTATACTAAAATATATGTTAAAAATATAACAGGTAGAATTCAAAAGCTGAAATTATGTTTGAGCTGGTAATGAAGGTAGGAGGTTTCGAGACGAAGAATATTAAAAATCAATAGATTCCACCCAGTATTTCTATGTTTTGAAATAAGAATACACAATTGAGAGGGATTCACATTTATTGTTGAACACTGTAAAATGTTTCACCACACAGTGGCTTCATTAGGCAGTATTCATCGGATGAAGCCACTGTGTGGCGAAACATGTTGCAGTGTTCAACAATAAATGTGAAACCCTCTCGACTGCGTAGTTTTATTTCAATATTATGGAGTTTCTTTATGTATTCACCTCGTCAATTCAATTTCTATGTTTTTATCTTTGTAAATGTGAATTTAATTGTGTGAATTTCAAGAAGATAAGATATTAATAATCATTTATTTAATTGATTAACAATATTTACTAAATGCGCTTCTTTGTTAAAAGAGATAAACATATAATTGCTTTACTCTATGTATCCCAAGCTGAGTTTGTGTATGATGGCACAATGAATGAGAGAATCTACGTGTTAATTTGGAAGAATATTTTTCATGAGTGAACTCCGCTTTTAATCTTGCTGGCGAAGATATTTTATGTTTATAAGGTAAATAAAACACTTGTTTTGTAATTTCACTACTTTTAATTTTATTTACCTTATATATATAATGGAATTTCACCAAGTATCAGCCTCGTCAATTCGATATATTTTATGTTTATATAGCACAATTTGCAATTTGCAATTTTTAGTTTATATGCTTTACAAGATCTATTTAAAAGAAAATACATAAATACATAAATACATGAAATCAATTTTTAGCATAGCCCTTGAAGGCAGAGTTCATGAGTTTTCATTTTCTTCCACTCTACCCATTATATTTGGCTGCTGTTGATAATTCTCACCGGGTGTTGGTTACTGCGACAATATTTTAGCCATTTCTGGTGTATTTAAGTCCAATTTTTAGAGACCTCTTTATTACATATTCTATGTCAGTGTGACATTTCTTTTTATTTATTTTAAATTAGATAGCAATATTGCTAAATAAGGATTATTATTATTATTAAATAGTATAACCATAGTGAAATTCCAGAAGCCGAATAACAAAACGTCAATATTAATACTCAATCACACAATGTTTCCCGCTAATAAAAATTCGTATCTGCACAGCAGGACCCACATAGATCCCCGCATCATCAACAGGAGCGTCGATCTAGGTATTGTCTTTAAATCAGTAGAAACACAATGATTGAAACACGTGTTCAGCTAGGGGATTCCAAACGTTTGACCAGTTCGATGACTTCCATCCGTTCAACAGGGTCACCTCATCACAACCATGTATTCCAATATCCCAGTTGGACGTGACGAGGAGGCCGGTAGCTTTCGGAAGATGGGCCATGCCAATATTGGTAAATTAGGTTATTTTATAACAACACATCATTTTAATTAATTAACTAATATTACTTTCATCACTGCATTTTTTTCTTAACTATATGTACAATTAAATTAATGTATTAATTACAGAAACTTTATAATTTGTAAGTTATAGAGTACAGCTACAATTTAGCTAGTTATGCAGTTTCTAAAGGACGACTATACTGTAGTACTGTGGTAAAGGTAGTGAAAATGTTTACTTTCTAATCATTTAGAAAATGTCATCAATGTTTAACTTGCTAAATAATATATTCTCGACATTATATTCAAACGAATTAAATGATTTAAACAAAAGTGTCATTTATTTAGTCTATTTTATATTACAGAGGCGAGATTTACACCATGAAAACCATGACGTCGTTCTGCAAACGTTGAACAGTCTTATAGACATCATTCATGATCCAGAAAGAAATATCGAAGCAATAAATTTGAAAATTCCAAATCGGTAGGTGTAATAAATCGTTTTTACTTACCATCTTCACCTAAAAAATTCTACATTGATAGATTTAATAAATATATAATTCAGTGTTTCATTAATTTATGCTTATTACGGACTTGAGTCACAAAATATATCTACATGTAATTAATTGTGTTATATACAAGATAGAAATAATTTAATTGTCATGAAGAAGGAGACATGATGACCCATTTTTATCAAGGGATAAAACAAAGTCATCGTGTCTTCATTTTATTTAAGATGTACCACAAAGTAAACGCCTTCACAATTTGTTTAAAGTTATTTAAGTTTAAAACTTACTTTAAAGTTAATTTCATTGATATATCATATTCGATTAATGTAGTTCAGCGTTTACACTTAACAAAAATTAGTTTTAACACAATAGTCCATTAACTGGTTGTGAAAATATCCTGTAATAATTAATTCAAGGATGGCTGATATGTTAGAAGATAAAGATCCTGCTGTGAGGGAACGTGTGTGCACCGCACTGACCACTATGAGTGCTCTTTTGGATGGTAAATATGCGGTGGTGAAAAATAAGAAGTTGCTCAGGAACTTGGCGATGGTGCTCTATGATCCTGATGAGATTGTGCGGTATAAAGCCGTGCGGTTAATTGAAGAAATCTCACAGGTGTGGATGGGTATGTTTCAATACATTAAGTTTTAAATTTAATTTAATATTCTTTCTATGTTACGGAGAATTAAATAACCAACACAAACATGTTTAATTCAGCATCAAATATATGTATTCGATTGAAGCTATAATTGATAATTTCACCGAATAAATTTTATTATAAATTTCAGTTTTAATTTAAAACACTTATGATATTTGTGGAATAATATTAATATACATTTTCTAGCCGCTGATCGTCTGGTGGATAAAGGCTTCATCGAAATCCTAATAGGCCGAATAAAAACTTTAGACGTAAACGACCCCAGCCTATTCCTGTCCCTAAAAGCATTGGAGATGTTAATGTATTGCAACGGTAAATACATAGCCATGGAGAACCAATTATTTGTTGTATTGGTGAGTTGGTATGTTTTAAATTTAAAATAATACTTTTTATTTAATTTATGATACAAAAATATGTACTGAAGCTATTATCATTGATTGAAATATTATACAATATTTTAATCAATCAATATTATACAATATTTCAATCAATCTACGTTACTATAAACCATAATTGATAGTGTATTTACATAGGTTTGAGTGGAAGAATGTTGCACGTCCCCCTCAAGAATTTTAAGTATGATTTGATATTGCATAAAGTCATTTTGGTAGTATGTTATTATTAAGATGTGAAAGGTAGTTTAATTAATAAACAATTTTATTTTTGGTAAAATTAAACTCGATAACTTTTAACTATTAAAATAAAGAACAGTTTTTTTTAGTTCTGCTTTTTATTATACTGTGATGTTCAAAACTAATCACTACAGAACAATAAAAAGTTAATTTTTTTGCATTACAGTTGGATTTATTAGATAAAGCCGAGGATCCAGCAACAATTGGAGCCATCCTAAAAGATATTAGCATACTAACACAAACTAAAGAGGGCATCGAACTTGCTCTAAAACACAAACTTTTGAAAATATTATATAGATACCTTCACGACGATGTAAGTAATACCTTAAACATAATTCATTCAATTACCAAGGATATACTGTGATCAATAACCAGTCATTACTACTACAATATGTAGAGAAATTTACATAATAACTTAGATGCACAATCACTATTGTTGGTTTGAGTTTAGGTGAAGTGTTTTGTAAATTTAAATGAAAATAGCACACAGTTTATTCTTTACTTCACAATTGAAGTTATTTTCATTTTGATGCATGAATTGAACATAAAATCTCCCTTCCATTTCCCATTTGAGCATCGGAACATCACAAACATCAAAATCACAATCATTAATAATAGCAAAAGAATTTTACTATAATCTAGCAAGATGGGAAAAGTTTATGAAATAAAAAAAAGACCTTTATTGGCATTAATAAACTAACTAAAACATAACATTCCTTTACAATACATTATGTTATGAAATTAATTTTATATATTTCCTTTTAATTACTAATTGCTTTTAACCCATAACAACAGTAGAAAATTTGTTATATAAAAGTTTATTTCTTTCTAGAGAGTGGAGATTTACGAAAACGCCGCCTGTGCAATGATATTCTTAACAATAAATTGTAAAGTGATTGTTAAATCTTTAAGACTGCCCAAACTGATTGATAGGCTCCTGTTGCTGGCGAAGAATCACCACGAGGTGGTTACGCAAAGATACTGCCTACAGGTATTTTGATAATAATAATATTTTTTTTGTGATCATACAATAAAGTTTACACAAGTCACGCAATTTCAGAATGCACATATAAGTGGTTGGTACATCTTGATTATGATTAAATTAAACTCGATAACTTTGTTTCACCACTTGTAATTCTACAAATATAGTGGTAAAACTAATATATCGAATTTAATAAATAAATAATGATATTGAACGTGTTTCATCAAATTATGAGATAAAAAAAACCATATCCAACAAAGTTAATTGTTTTATTTATTTTGAAAAACCATATCCTTTTACATTATAGCATAACGTAAGTCGTTTTTAGGTTTTAGGAAATCTTGGTGCACACCGTACGCACAAACTCAATTACATCAACAAGTATATGAAGGATATCGAGGGTATTTATGTCGGAAAGGATGAACAAGCCAACCGATTTAAGAAGTCAATATTTGATGATATTGTGTTGCCTTGATTTTATGTAAATAATAAAATGTCTTGACTAAATTGTAAATGAAATAGTATTAAATTATTTTTATTTATTACTTGAGTATGTCTTACATTAGAAATGGTAGAAAGCTTAAATATTAAATAAAGTAATTCAAATTGTGTAAATTATTATTAAAATAATAATTCTTGCAAAGAGAGGAGATTAAATTCATCATCATTCATAAATAAAGTCCTAAATAATGTTTCATCTAAATCGATGAATGAATGTATGTTACCAAACCCTCTTAGGTTGTGATATTTCTTTATTTTAATGTGATGTTGCGACCGTTACTACGTGGTATTTTACTTACTATTATTTAATATTACAAAAAATTTTAGTTGATAAAATATGAGTGTTTAGTGTTTATTCAAATGAGTTAAATATATTTGTATTTGTTGTAACTATTAGTTGATTCTGTAGATTGCAATAATGTAAAACTACGGTCCAGAAACGCTCAAAATAATTAATTCCAATTATTACTTTTATTTTTTTAAATATATTTCGCTTATTGTTTACTTCAGGAGATCTGATCTAAATTTTCTTAATTATTCAAGAAATAAAAACCCACCGGCTTAAGAAAATAGAATATGAGAAATAGTCACGGTTTTCAACTTTAAACAATAATCTTTGATTGAAATATTGTACAATATTTCAATTCAAAGAATTAGTGAAAATTATTATACTATGATTAGGCTGATTGTATATTTGGTTGCCTAAATTAACACACTATATTATTAGAATTAATTTTAAAATTAAAAACTAAACAAATGAATTATTATTTATTTATTTATCCATTTTGTTATCTAACCTGTTTTCAAAAACATTCACGATTATTTAATAAAGAATAAAAAAAAATTATGTGATTTAAGAAAATTCTAGCAATTTCTAGAACCTTCATACAGCGACCTACAAACAGCTGTTCGACACTAACCGTTTAGTACGTTTCGTGACCACACTCAAAGCGCCCATTTAGTAAATAAACAACTCTGTTCGAGTCCAGGAGCCCCCCTTACCATCAACCACGAATCAAAGGCCACAAATTGCTGCATTTAAATACGAATTGCTGGAAATTGCATGTGAAACGACATGAACATGACGGGTGATCCTAACCAGCAAAACAGACCGAACGTTTTCGGAGAGGATTACAACTATCCCAGTCCCACGGTGGACTGGAACCGGTTCACAGGGAGTGCGAACTGTTACTCGCAGCCCAACTTCCCGTTCACGTCAAACTTTGGCGACGGCCCTGTCACCTTTCCGATACATGAGGACCAGGCCGGACCGTCGGGGTACTTCAACAATGCCTACAATCCGCTCGTATACCCATCAACGTCTCACTATAATTTCGGAAACAGGAGCACGGGTTTCGGTTGCAAACGAAAAACTGATTCACCACCGTAAGTTATAAACATAATAAAATGTATTAAAGTCCTTAAGGTCGTTGTAGAAAATTACCCAATAATTTTAAATTGTTACAAACATATCAAAGAAATTTTTATCATAGATTAAACAATTAAATTAATGGTCTATGAATTCTATTTTCAATGTAATTATGGTAGAATTGTTCTTTTTTTTAAATCAAAAGTTTGGTTATTACATATTTCACAATTGTTTTCTGTCAGCTGAAAAACAAGATTTTCAATTGTTTTTAGTAATTTACAATAGGATTTTTCTTCTAATTTTTATCTTATTGTTCAAAACTAATTTTTTTAAATTTTATTATCAAACTTGAATATATAAAATCCTTAAATAAAGAGATCTAAATAATGTTCTTGTTTGTAATTATTCCGTGCTTTTTTTTTAATTAGAAGCAAATATTAGTTGTTTCAATTGTTTTTAGCAGATTTTCATTTTATTTTTTAATTTTTTCTAGAGAATAATAGTTTTTTTTTTGTAATAAAGTTGAATGTATACATTCTGAAAATAAAGAGATCGAATTAATGTTTTTATTTCCTAAGCAAATATTAATTAATTGTTTTTTGATGGTATTTGCAATAAATTGATTGTTGATTTTTTAATTATATTATTATAGGCCGGCGGCAACAAAGCAACATATAACAGAGGAAAAGATGGCGGAACACCTTTCCAAGCTGCACATAAGTTCCGAGACGGCTGTAAAAAATGAACCGGAGGAGTTTAGGACGAAGAGGCTGTACATGTGCGAGGAGATGAGGAAGCTGCAAACCGAGTCTATCCTGCCGTCATCTGTCCTCTGCAAAATCCAGAGACCGTGCACGGCTTTGGTGCTCTGGCAGCCTCCACAGCGTCTGGTCCCAGTGGAGAATCAGCCGGTGGATAACAACAATGAGGAGGAGGTGCCCGATAATAATCTGATGGAGACGGATGGACGATAATAAGAATTGCTGAAAAAGACTGATATTTAAATTTTTTATACCGTTTATTTTCATCACGCGCTTTTTAAACTTTTCCATTGTCCGTCTAACTTCTTATTCAGTTCGGTAACTAAGGTGGATTCATGATTTTAAAGTACTTATTAATACACTGTAGTGTTTAATAATGTTTAGTATGTAAGTCTAGTAGTTTTTTTTAACTATAATAAGTGAAGTTTATTTTTTTAGTCATAGTAAATTCTGTGCATTCACTTCAAATGTTTAGATTAAGAGTCAACTATTCCCTTTTCGTTCGATTATTCATGTGTTTTAACATGTCTGATTTAATTGTGAGTCCACTTTTAGTGATTGTAAATAAAGTTTTTTTTTTTTTGTATCCTCGTCAAAGTTTTTTCATGTTAATTGTCTGAATACTATGCATCTCGAATTATTGCTGTAAGACATTAGTGTATATAAAAATTACGAAAAATAAAGTATTCATATTAATAGTCACTTGAATTTTTGTCTGAAAACGTGAAATATTTCAATAAAATCAGTTATAAACATGATATAAATAAAACAAATAAGATTAAATAATATAATCATTAAGATTACTCAACATTTGTTTGTGTACAATTAAGTAACCTTGGAAGTGACCGAGCGTTTTAATGAATCAAATATGTTTTACAGTTTCTAACTACATATTACAATCTAAAATTATCCGACTCCCACCATTAATTTCGACCTTCGTAGCCATTAAGCGCTCGTCTCTCGTACGATCTGGTTCTGTGTCGCGATGTTGGGAAACGCGCGGCGATTACGTTCGATTCTGAACCAAAACAATTGCGTCGAAATCTCGCGCCGTTTCACCAGCGTCGAGGCGAAACCGGAGGGATGGGACGACGCCAAACCCTACGAGAGCATTCCAGGCTTCAAGCCCTTGCCCCTGATAGGAAACACTTGGCGGTACTTCTTCGGGACCTTGAGCCAGCGCGACTTCCTCGCCGTGATGAAGAAGTAAATAATTTTAATTTTTCTTAAAGCCGAGCGCTCACGGAAATTGTTGTAGTATGCACAAAAAGTTCGGTGATATCGTCGCATTCCGGAAACAGGCTCCTATACCGGATATGGTACACGTTTTCGATCCCAAGGATATTGAATTGGTATGTACGTGAATATTAAAAAAAAATGTCAAAATTGTTATTAAATTATTTCAGTTAAAACTGTAATATTTGTATAGAATAATACCTTTAAATAAGATTTATTAATTCAAAATACTTTTTTTTTAAATTATTGCATAACGTAGGTTTAAATTGATAACAAAATTGTATTAATTATGAAAATAATATCTCACTTATCACGTACATGTAAGATATAATTCAGATAAGATTTTATACGATGATATGAATTTATATATAAATTATCAAGTACATACTCCTATAAGTATATTTAATAATTTTATCAATTGTTTTATATGATTTTTGTGATGGCTTAAAGAGAATAACGTTGTTTTAATATGATTATTTCGTATCTACCGTCTATCATTTGTCAAATGTTATCTGTCAACTGTCATTTATCTAAATGTCAACTGTTTATGTATAAATCTGATATGTCACCTGTATATGTTGTCAAATGTGAACTGTCTCATTTATCATCTGCTAACTGTCGTCTGTCATCTGCCAAATATCAACTGTCATCTATAACATGTAAACTGTTAATTTTTACTTGTAATTGTTAACTAACAACATTCTACAGTCATTTGTTATCTGTCATCTATATATTTAATATCTGTTATTTGTTATCTATGATCTGTCATCCTGCAACTGTTATATATCATTTTTCATCTGTTATCAATTATCTAGTATCTGTCATATCTCTAATGTAAACTGTAATTTTTTGATTTTTTAATGTTAACTTAAGAATTTTTACTATTACTTTTCATCTGTGATTTATCTTCTTGCGATTGTTATTTATCATCTGTTATTTGGTGTCTGTCATCTGACATCTACCACATCTCAATTGTCATTTGTCAAATATCGAAACTTAATTTATTTGTTTACGGGAAACTTTCCACTGTCATTTTTTTCATCTGCCATCGATTAACCGGCAATTATCATATATTCGTCATCTGTTATCTATTTATCCTCTGGCATTAGTCAATGTCAACAGTTATCATTCGACTTATTTATTGTTAACCATTATTTTTATGATTTATCATTTTGCAAATGTTATTTATCATCTGTCATCTAACCTCTATCATATGTCATTTATCATCAGTTATCTACCATCTGTTAAATGTCAAAAGTTAATTTAACAAATTGTTAACTACCATCATCTATCATCCTCTCTCATCTATCATCCATGATTTTGTCAACCAGTATTAATCATCTGTCATTTGTTGTCTATGCCAAAAACTGTCAGTGACTTTCCATTTTTAATTATTTACTGAACATTTTCTGCCATCTATGATTTTTCATCTATTATTCGATATTAATTATCTACAACATGTCATCTGTTATATATCTGTCATCCATTATCTGTGATTTCTCATTCGTAATCTGTTATCTATCTATCATCATCATTCAATTGTAAACTGGCATCTGTTCTTTATTATCTGTCATCTAGTATCTGCCATCTACCATATGTCATTTATTATCTGTCACCTTCTATCTGTCAAATGTGAAAAGATAATATCTCTTAATTCTACTGTCTTTTGTCATCTATCATCTGTCAATCGTTATTTATTTGTCATATACTATATGTGATTCTACAACTGTTTATTTTTCATCTGTCATCTGATATCTGGTATATGTCATTTGTCTCTTATATCATCTCTCAAATGTTAACTGTTACCTTTTGACCTTTTATTGTTAACTTAAAATTTTCTACTATTCAGTCAGCTGATAACTTTCCACTTTTAATTGTTAACTGAAAACTTTCCGCTATCATTTGTCATCTATGATTTTTCATCTGTCAATCTGTATTTATTATCTACATACAACATGTCATCTGTTATATACTTGTCATCTGTCATCTATTATCTGTCAGTTTTCATTCGTCACCTGCTATCTGTCAAATTTTGAAAGATAATATCTTTTAATTGTTGACCAATAACATTCTACTGTCTATTGTCATCTATATTCTATCAATCGATATTTATCATCTATCATTTGTCATTTGTTCATTTTTCATCTGATATCTGGTATCAGTAATCTGTCATATACTATCTTTCATCTCTTAAATGTCAACTGTTATCTTTTGACTTTTGATTGTTAACTTAATATTTTCATTTGTGACTTATCTTCTTGCAATTGGTATTTATGATCTGTTATGCGTCATCACCTGTTATCAGGTGTCTATCAACTGATCATATGTCATTTGTTAAATGTCAAAACTTAATTTCAACTTTTAATTGTTAATTAGCAACTTTCCAGTGCCATTTATAATTTATAATCTGCCAACTGGCAGTAATCTATCTTTTGTTCTCTGTCATCTGACAAATGTCAACTGTCATCCGTCAAATGTCAACTGTTATCATTTGACTTAATTGTTGTTAACAATTATTTTTCATCTGTTATATGTCATGTTGCAACTGTTATTTATCTTTTGTCATCTGTTATCTGTCAACTACCATCTATTAAATGTTATTTATCCTCAGTTACCTGTCATCTGTCAAATATCGTAAATTTAATTTGATAAGATCTTAGTTGTTAACTAGCAACACTGTCATCTAACATCTATGATTACTCGTCATCTGCGAACGGGTATTAATCATTTGTCAATTATTGTCTATGTCAAAGTCAGCCGGTAACTTTCGACTTTTAATTATTAACTGATATGATGATAGATGACAAATATATCAATTTTTATCTGTTAACCGGTTTATTATTACATATAACCTGCCATCTGTTAAATATCCGCCATCTGTCATTTCTCATTTGTCATCTGTCATCTGTCAAATTTCAACTGTTCACTTTTGACTTTCAATTGTTATCTGACAACTTCCCACTGATGTCTGTCTTTAATTATCTGTCATCTGTTAAAGGTTATTTCTGCTTTTAATTAAGTTTCATTGACATCTGTTAACTGTTGTTTATGTCAAAGAAAGCTGTCAATTTTTGACTTTTAATTATTAAACGAAAACTTTCCATCATCATTTTTTATCTGTTATATTTCATCTGTCAAGTGATAATTATTTTCTGTCATGTGTCATATAATAGGGATCTGCCAAATGTCATCCACCATCTTTCTTTTTTTCATTCATCAGTTGTCACCTGTTACCTGTCAAGTTTCTACTGCTTCATCTCTCAACTGGTATTTATTTATCATGTTATTTGTGTTAACTGTTAACTTTAAACTTTTAATTGTTAAATGACAATATTCTACGTACATCTGTCATTGTTTATCATTCTTCATCTGTCATCTATTATCTGTCATTTGTCACCGCACAAATTTAAACTGTTACCTTTCCATCTATCATCTGTTACCTACCAACTTATCTTTTGTCATCGGTTGTGTGTGTTAAAATCTCTTAACACTCAACCTTAACTGATAATATTTCACGTTCATTCGTCCCTTGTGATCTGTCATCTTGCAACAATTATCTTTTTGCATCTGCCATCTATTATCTGTCATATATCATTTGCCATCTTCCAAATGCCAACTGTTATCTTTCGACTTTGTGTTATTAACTATTTTTCATCTATCATTTATCATCTGTAATCCAGTTTCTATTATCTGATTTATGTCAAATGTCAAAAGTTATTTTCTAGTTCTAATTGTTAACTGGCAACTTTCCAATGCCATTTGTCATCTATGCTCTGCCATCTCTTCACCGCCATTTGTCATCTATCATCTGGCATCTGTTGTCTGTATCTAAATAAACTTTTAACATTCCACTGCCAAATGCCCTTTGTTATCTGTCATCTGTTAAATTTCATCTGATTTATTGTAAACTTTTACTGTCTGTGACTACTTTTTACCTGCTATTTATCATCTGTCATCTATCATGTATCATTTATCAAATGTCAACTGCCAACTTCGACTTTTAAGTATTAACTGACAACGTGCCACTGTTATTTATAAACTGTTGTTTTTTTATTAACTGATAATTTTGCGTTATTAATTGTCATCTGTCATTCTGCAACTGTTATTACTCACCCAGCATTACTTATTTGTTATCAGCCATGTTTTATTTGATATTACTCATCTGTAACTTATCATATGTCGTTTCTCGTCCGTCATATGTTAAATTTCAATTGGCAATTTAGACTCAAAATCGTTAATTTACTGTTTTACGTTTTATTTCTGGTTCGAGGTTAGGAATGTGATGATGGTGTTAGAACTATACTGCTCGGCGTCTAGTCCATAGAAAATATATATATATATCTTAGACCATATAAGCTTATATGGTCTAAGATATATATCTAGTCTCGTACTGATTTATGAAACACACAAAGGGTCGCCGTGTAGGCAACCTAATATACATAGAAATCATAATCACTCCTATAACTATAACGAACTTTACACTGTTTGTCATCTGTGACCTATGATCAGATAGATATACAACTGTGTTTATCATTTGTAATCTATTATGTTATCATCATCTGTAATATTTTATCAGCTACTTGTCATCCGTCATCAATCAACTTCAACTGTGAAATATTAACTGATAACTTTTTACTGTTATTTGTTATATCATCTGCCATCTGTTATTTGTAAAATGTTTACTGTAAACTTGAATGGTTAACTAATAATTTTCCATATTCATTTGTTATCTCTGATCTGTCATCTGTAATTTATCATTTGCTATCTGTCATCTGTAAAATGCCAATTGTTAATTTTGACTAAATAAATAAAGCACTTAAAAATAAACTGTAATATGTTTATCGACTTTTATTCATTAGTCATTTGTCATCTTTAACCTATCAGCTGTAAACTGTTATTTATCATCTGTCATTATTTATCTGTCATCTATCATTTCTCAAATTTAAATTTTCAATCGTTTGCGGCCTGTAATCTATCATGTGTCATTTATTATCTGTCATCTGTCAAATGTTAACTTAGATTATTAACTGACAACTTTCCACTCTTACATGTCATCTGTTATTTGGTATCTGTAATCTGATATCTTTCATCTATCATATGTCATTTCACATCTATCATACGTTAAATGTCAACTGGTAATTTAAACTCTTAATCTTGCAAATGTTAACAGTCATTTATGATCTGTAATCTAACATGTCAATTTTCATCTGTCGTCTAGCAAATGTTAATTGTTAATTTTTTTTTAAACTGAAAGTGAAATGTGGACTGTTAACTTTCGTTTTTTAAATGTTATTGACAGTACGTCATCTGTCATTTGTTCTCTGTCACCTATCATCTCTTAAATTGTTTACAGACAATTTTCTCTCGTTTATTTCATAACTTTGGTTTTCAGTTTCTCGATCTGGTTTTATGTCTTCTGTTTTTTATATTTTCTTCTATATTCTAATTTCTATTGTATGACCTCTGTCTTCTGTCGTTTATTATTTTTTTTGTGTCTCTATATGTTTAATGTCTTTTGTCTTCTATATCCTGTTATAGGGTTTCTGCCTTCTATTTCTATCTTATGTTTTATGGTTTCTATTCTTTGTAGTTTGTGTTCAGTTTCTTTATCAGTTTTATATCTTTTCTCTTAAGTTTTTTTTTAATCTTCTATCTTTTAATTTCTGTTTTATATCTTTTTTGTCTTCTTTCTTTTTTAATCTTCCTTCTAGTTTTATTTATTATCTTTTGGTTTTTGTCTTTTACTGTCTTCTTACTTTTCACTCCCCTCTCCTGACTTCTGTTTTCCGTCTTCTATTTTTTATATCTATAATTGATCATTATATTTACTAAAATTGGAAAGAAATACATTTTTTATTTCATAATTTCTTATTTTTTAGCTAATAAGAAATGAAGGCGTGTATCCAATAAGAGACGGCCTTCTATCCATCACCTACTACCGTGAAGTTGTACGCAAAGACATATTCCAAGATGCCGCCGGCCTTTTAACTACGTAAGTCAAACACTTTATCCAAAAATTTTAATCAACCGTACTCATGCAGGCACGGAAAAGATTGGCACGCCGTACGTTCCAAAGTCAATCCCATCTTGCTCCAACCGAGGATCGCCAAAAATTACATCAAACCGATAGACAGTGTTTCTTCAGATTTTATCCGTAACATGAAACTATTGGCCAGAAAGGATCCGAACGGTGAGTTGAACGATTTCCTCAAGGAGTTGAATAAATGGGCGTTCGAATCGATCGGTGTTATCGCTCTGGATCGAAGATTCGGCGTGTTGGATGAACATCCGAACGAGGAAGCGGAACGGATGATTAAATATATGGTTGAGCTTTTTAAGATGATGGCCGTGCTGGATTTCACACCTATTGGGCACGTGTATAGGTTGTTGAATTTTCCATATTGGAGGAAGTTTGTTGAGTATAACGATTATTTCACCAAGTGGGTATAATTAATTCATGTATATTTCAAGATAATGATGTGATGGATATTTCAGTATGACGTTGAGGTATTTGGATGAGGCCGAAGAGAGGATACGGAAATCGAAAGATTATCAGGAATTGGACGAGCACGAGAAGAGCGCTTTTGAGAAGTTATTGAAGGTGGATAAGAAGATTGCGATGGTGATGACATTGGATATGTTGAGTGCTGGAATCGATACTGTAGGTTTTGTGCTTTAATTATTTGGGTTGGTTAATTGTTGTTTTTTTATAGACTGGTAAAGTAACAGGTGCGGCGTTGTATTTCCTGGCAAAGAATCCTGAGAAGCAGGAAGTTTTAAGGAAGGAGGTGATGGCGGCGATGCCTACTCCTGATACCCCAGTGACGAAAGAGGTGTTAGAGGCTGTTCCATATGTAAGGGCTGTCATTAAAGAAACTGGTCGTTTGTCACCGATTGGAATGATGCATTTGAGGAGATCGACTAAGGATATGGTCTTGCGTGGATATCAAATTCCAAAAGGGGTACATTGAATAATATATTATATAAGGATTTTATAACGTAAAGATTATTTACTAAAATGTTAACACAGTATATGGTTTCAAAAATGTTTTCATTATTCTACATTTTTGAAACCATAAACTGTCAGTATTTTATTATCACTTTTAACAAGTAATAACCTCATCAATTAAGTATGTAAAGATTATTATTTATTTTCTAGACATCCCTTCTTGCGCCAACACTTTACCTATCAACACACGAGAAGTACTACCCTCGACCGAAAGAATTCATTCCCGAGAGGTGGTTGAAGACGACCAAATCTGACTTATCCCACAAGAACGTTAGTCCTTTCATTACGTTACCGTTCGGTTTTGGTCCTAGATCGTGCGTAGGAAGAAGGTTCGCTAATCTGGAGATGGAAATCGTTTTAACTAAGGTGAGTGAATCCGTACCTTAAATACTGACATATTTTTGATGATAATTTTGTTGCAGATCATCCGAAATTTCACCCTCCAATGGCCACACAAAGATATGACCTTTGTCCAAGAATTGTTGTACGGTATCGGCGATCCGCTTAATATTCGCGTTAAACAAATTGAAAAGTGATTTAGATTAATTTATTTGAAAGAAGAACCAATTTCAGGAAGAAATGGCTAAAATCCAAAGTCTTTTGATAAAAGATGAATGAAAGACTATTTATTATGTTTTTATTTCTTTTACGGGTTTAATAATGTTAAAGTTTGTTTGATTACCGATGGTTGGTGGTTTTATATTAAAGAGGCAAAAATATTATTATGTTACGTTTCTGTGTTTTAATTATAAGACAAAAACCTCAACTTTCATCCTGTAATGGTTGATGTTCGGTTGATAATAGTAATGTTTAAGCTTAAATTTGAATTGATCTGACATGGCTTGTTAAGCGCAAACTGTACATATTTTAAGTTGAATGAAAACAATGAAAAACTGTTGTTACTAACTTAAAATATTAATGAACATCATTTACTTCAAGCGTTTCCTCGTATCAATTGAGAAGTGTGTCAAAAATTGACTGTTATTAGTGCCATAGCTTACAGTTAACTGAAATTTTAAATTGCTGCTATCAACTGTTAAATACAGTGTACTATTGTGGACGTAGTGGCAACCAATAGCTAGTAATACTAGTAATAGTTGATAGTGATAATTGACAGTTTACAGTCACAGTGAACAACATTAGTAATAACTTACAGTGTTAGTTACTAGAGACAAACGAAAATAATTGTTGGCGGTAACAGTTAAAGAGGCAGTTGACAATGACAGTTGACAGACAAGTACTTATAACAATAAATAATGCGACAGCAAAACATTAGCAATTATTTATAGTATTAATTAGCAAAGACAAATGGAAATAATAGTTAACGGCAACAGTTGACAGTTGTTAATGGCAGTTGGCAATGACAATGCAAATTGACAGTTGACAATGACATTTCCAACGACCGTTGATAGTGACAGTTACAGTCGAAAAATTTGCAATATTGGTGATAAGTTACAGTGTTACTAAGGATAAATGAAAATAATTGCTGACGGTAAAAGTTGAAGATTATCTAAATGACAATAGTTGACAGTTATAAGAACAATTATCAATAATTTAACCTTCAATCTTCTTTTTAGCTCATCAGCATTATCGTACTTATTTTGGAATTGAGATTCCCTCTGACACAAAAAAATATTAGTTCAGTAAAAATCTATTTGCAAAAAAATTGGGGATAACTATTTCATAATTTAATAGCCACAATTTTTCGTTTTTAACAGTTTCCTGTGACAGTTGTCAAATATTTGAAGGGTTAACACTGACAATTAACTGTGACGTTAATAATTGACAGTGACAGTTGACAGTGATAGTAGACAGTGGAAAGTTACAGTTAACAGTGACATCGCCAGTGACATTTCATAGTTGATAATGACAAATGACAGTTATAATTGGCAGTTGAAAGTGACAGTTGGCAGTGATATTTGAAAGTTGATAGTGACAATTATTGTGAGATTTAATAAGTTAACAGTTATGGTTGAAAGTGACAGTTGACAGTAAAAGTTAGCAGTGACAGTTAAAAGTTAATAATAATAATAATCTCCTTGACAATTTATAGTGACAGCAAATAGTATCAAGTTACATTACCAGTGCTAACATTTGAAAACTTAACAGTGACAATTACCTGTGGCAATTGACAGTCAATAATTGTCAGTGATAGTTAAGAGTGACGGCAGACAGTAAACAATTTCAGTTAACAGTAACTGTTGTAAGTAACAAGGCCAGTTAGCAGTGACATTTGAGAGTTGACGGTGACAGTTGATAGCAGAGTTGCAGTTGAAAGTTGACAGTAATATGTGACAACTATATTGACAGTTAACAATTAGACAGTTGACAGTTACTATTAATAGTGAACGTTGACACTGACAGATAAAAGTGACAGTGACACTTCACAGTTATAGTTGACAGTTGAGATTGTTGAAAAAGATGTTTGAAAATAAATAATTGGCAATAAATAGGGAAAGATAACTGAGATTGTGAATAGTTAACATCAAATAGTAATCTGTTTACAATATTTCTAGTTAATAAGAAATATTGAAAGAACAACTGACAGCAATAGTTGAAAGGTTAACTGTGACAGTGACATTGACAGTTGGCAGTAACAGTTGATAATTGACAGTAACAGTTCACAATGGTAGTAGACATTGAAAGTTACAGTTAACAGTGACTGTTGACAGTTTAAAGTACCAGTGCTAGTTAGCAGTAGGCAGTAATACCTGACAGTTGATAGTGACAATTGACAGTTAAAAGTGGCAGTGACAATTGCTAATCATAATGACTGTTAACACTTATTGTTGACAGTTGATAGTGACAGTTACCCTATTGATAATAATAGTTGACACTGATAGTAGAAAGTTACAGTTAATAGTGACTATTGACAATTGAAAGTACCAGTGACAGTTGGCAGTAGTCAGTAACATTTGACAGTTAATAGGACAATTGACAGTTACTATTGATAACAACAGTTAACATACTGTCATACTGTATACTGTCATTACAGTAACAGTTGACAGTGATATATGACACTTACAATTTATAATAACAGTTGATTATTGTCAGTGACAGTCGACAATCATAATGACAGTTACAATTGATAATGACAGTTAACAGTTACAGTTAATAGTGACCGTTGACAATTGAAACTACCAGTGACAGTTGGCAGTATTATTTGACAATTGATAGTGAGAATTGACAGTTAAAAGTGGCAGTGATATTTGAGAGTTAACAATAGCTGTTGATCATTGACAGTGACAGTTGGCAACATAATGACAGTTATAAGTTGGTGTTGACAGTGACAGTTGACACTTACAATTGATAACAACAGTTAGCAATCATAACGACAGTTAACAGTTAATGTTGACAGTGTCATTACAATTTTAATAACAGTTGATTATTGACAATGACTGTTGACAATCATAATGACAGTTAAGTTATTGTGACAGTTACAATTGATAATGACAATTATAGTTGACAATGCATGACAAGTTGTAAGTTACTGTTGATGGTAACAGTGACAGTTGACAGTTAAAAATGGCAGTGATAGTTAACAGTTATAGTTGAAAGTATCAGTTAACAGTGACATTTGACAGTAGGCAGTTAAAAGTTACAGTTAATATTGACTATTAACAGTGGTACTTGTCAGTAGCAAGTTAATTTGACAGTTAATAGTGACAATCGACAGGTAAAAGTGTCAGTGACATTTAAGAGTAGATTGTTGCTGTTGAATATTGACACTGACAATTGGCAATCATAATGACAGTTATCAGTTAATGTTGACAGTTAACAGTGACAGTTGTCACATTGATAATAACAATTGACAGTGACAGTAGACAGCTGAAAGTTACAGTTAATAGTGACTGTTGACAGTCGAAAGTAACCGTGACTGTTGGCAGTAGGCAGTAACATTTGACAGTTGATAGTGACAATTGACAGTTAAAAGTGACAGTGACGTTTAAGAGTTGAAAGTGACAATTAGCAATTATAACGACAGTTAACAGTTATTGTTGATAGTTGACAGTGACAGTTGTCACAATTGATAGTAACAGTTGACAGTAGACAACAGAAAGTTACAGTTAACAGTGACTGTTGATAGACGAATATAACAATGACAGTTTACAGTAGGCAGTGACATTTGACAGTTGATAGTGACAATTGACAGTGACATTTGGCATTGAGTTGATTGTGGCTGTTGAATATTGACAGTGACAGTTGGCAATCATAATTTTACAAAATAAAACTTAATAGATTACGATCTATATTTATATTTATCTATGTATAAATAAAGGAATAGAATTTTTTTAATCACAGGTAACAATTATTGTTGACAGTTGCCACTTACAATTGATAATAACAGTTGACAATTGAAAGTTACAGTTAACTGTGACTGTTGACAGTTGAGAGTACCAGTGGTTGTTGGGAGTAGGCAGTAACATTTGACAGTTGATAGTGACAATTGACGGTTAAAAGTGACAGTGACATTTGGCGGTGATATTTGAGAGTTGATTGTGGTTGTTGAACATTGACAGTGACAGTTGGCAATTATAATGACAGGTAATAGTTATTGTTGACAGTGATAGTTGCTTATAATTGACAGTGACAGTAGACAGTTAAAAGTTACAGTTAACAATACGAGTGATAGTTGGCGGTAGGCAGTAACATTTTACAGTTGATAGTGACAATTGACAGTTAAAAATGACAGTGACATGAGTTGATTGTGGCTGTTGTGACTGCCAACTGTTACTATTAACTGTCATTATGATTGCCAACTGTCAGTGTCAATATTTACACTGACAGTTGGCAATCATAATGACAGTTAATAGTAATAGTTGGCAGTTAAAAGTGACAGTGAAATTTGGCGGTGATATTTGAGAGTTGATTGTGGCTGTTAAATTTTGACGGTGACAGTTGGCAATCATAATTACAGTTAACAGTTTGGTTGGCAGTTGCCACATTGATAATAACAGTTGACAGTGACGGTAGACAGTTGAAAGTTACAGTTAACAGTAACTGTTGACAGTTGAAAGTGATATTTGAGAGTTGACACTGGTAGTTGATTATGGACAGTGACAGCTGAAAATCATAATGGCAGTTAAAAGTTATTTTTGACAGTTACAATTGATAATAACATTTGGCAGTGATATATGACAGTGAGAGTTGAAGGTTACTGTTGATAGTAACAGTGACAGTTGACAGTTGAAAGAGGCAGTTTTATTTAGTAGTGACAGTTAACAGTTATAGTTGAAAGTGTCAGTTAACAACAGTGACAGTTTACTTTGACAGTTGATAATTATCAGTGAAAGTTGACAGTATAGAGTTGATAGTTATAGTTAACAGTGAGTTGACAGTTGAAAACAACAGTGACTATTGGCAGTAGACATCAAATGTTAGTTGATAGTGACAATTGAGTATTGTATTTGACAGTTGGCTGTTAGTAGTGACAGTTGACAATCATAATAATTGTTGGCAGTTAACAGTTATAAATAACCATTACAATTAATAATGATAATTGACAATTAGAGATTGAATTAATTTAACAGTTATAGTTGACAGTTGGCAATGATATTTGACAGTTACAGTTGACATTGTCAGTAGACAGTGATAATTAACAGTAATATTTTACGTTTACTGGAAACACATAGATTGTAATAATAATTTTCTTTGATGGTAGGGATAATTGGCAGTTTAAAAATTTACGACTCACTATTGACTGTTTATATTTGTCAGTTGACAATTCACAATAATAATTGAAAGTAATATGTTGAATATTCATTTATAAACCTTTGACTATTCTCAGTTAACAGTAAACGGTAGGATAATTTACGGTGATAGTGTCGAGCTCCATTTCAACATGACTAATTACAACTAACATAACAGTTGACAATGACAATTGAGAGTGACAGCTGACAGTGTCGGCTGACTGTTGACAGTGACAGTTGATAATCATACTGACAGTAACAGTTGACAATTACAATTGATAATGACAGTTAACACTTGCAGTGGCAGTTAACAGTGACTATTAAAAATTTTAGATGACAGTGATATTTGACAGTGATAGTTAACATTTACAGTGTCAGTTGATAGTAACAGCTGACAGTGACAATTAACAGTAATATTTGATGTTTACTGGAGACACGTATAGTATGCATTAATATTTTTCTTTAGTGGTAGTAGTGACAATTGACAGCTAAGAATTACCATTGTACGTCTCACTATTTACTGTTTATAATTCACAGTTGACAATTCTCAAGAATAATTAAAAGTTATAAGTTGAATGTTCATCCTTGACAGTTGGTAGTTTATAGTTAACAGTGGATGATGAGGTAATTTACAGTGATAGTAAATGGTATTGCGTTTCATTTGAACATTTAACAGTAGACAATCATAGTGACAGTTGACAGTAACAGTAGTGATACTGAAAGTTGACAGTGACAGTTAACAGATTCTGCTGATAAAAGAAAAATACAGTGACAGTTTACAGTGACATTTAAGATGTCATAGATACACAGTGACAGTTGATATTGTTAATAGACGGTAACAATTAACAGTATTATTTGACATTTACAATCGTGACTGTTTATAATGATAATTGACAGTGACAGTTGATAATGACAATTGATAGTTGACAATGACAGTTGATAGTGACAGTTAACAGTGATAATTGACAGACACATTTTACAGTGACAGTAATAGTTGACAGTGACACTTGATAGTGATTGTTGTCAGCTTGTAGAACCATTTTTAGAATTTTTTTTAAATGCCAAGACATTGATCAAATTCAAGTGTCATTTTGTTTATAGCTATGATACGCTAATAATAGAATATTCATTGATATTGTGGCAACTTCTCTGATTAGAATTTTTGGTATAAGTACGACAGAAACCTAGGTATAGTTTTTTGGAAACTAAAGGTACAAGAGTGTTTGAAATAAAATAAAAATTCTTTACTAAAGGAGTGAGACGAATTGAACTTTAAAATGGAAAATGTAAAGTAGTGCGTGGTACATAGTATTTACTATTTTTGAAATATCTGAAACTATTTTCTTCCATCTCTTGCTATTATATTTTTTCTTTATATTTGCGTATTCATTTAAGTGCATTAGGGATTTTCATTAAATATCAGAATCACTAATCCAATAAATAAATTAAAAATTATTGTCAAATTCGAACGGAAATATTTCAATTACACTGAGCGAATTGTACATTCAATGGTGACCTTGATGATCGGCATATGAAAAAGAAAAGTGCAGTTTTCTAAAAATACACGCAGTAAAAACACGATCTGTTTGCAGCGTCTAAAATAAACCAATTTTAATGGCTGAAGCGTACAGCGACGTTGATGAAACTATGACCTACGCGTATTGCGATTCAGCACTAATTATGATGCAAGGTGGTAAGTAAAATTAATCCAATTGATGTCTATTTATTCAACACAACACAACTCGTATCTATTGATTACTTTATCATCGTGCTCTGAAACACGAATCTCGCCGAATGAGGTAGTGACCTTGGGTGTTGAATACAACAGACGCAAAAATGCGACCGGCTTGAGGTGATCACTTTTTTTCTTTTTTCTTACTAAAAACAGAAATAAAGAAAGCCGTTTCCAATAAAAAAAAAGTGTAAAAATAAAAATGTATTTGTAAACAACGTATTTTTGAGCATGCGCCTTGGCATAACATTGAAATTACAATCGAGCATTTCCACTTGAATATAAACAGTGCGAGCACAGCTGATGCTCGCCGCTTTTTTTAAATTGTAAACAATAAACAACGCTCGTATTTTCAAAATGATTATCGCTTCTGTATTGATAAGTACGTGTGCGTGATTAAATCATTTCATTCGCTCGCCGTATGTATTGTTACAACAATAAATATGTCATCTGTGGTAAGCTATTCCTGTTGTTATCTAATTAATATGCGTTATTATTATTGTGTTTTTTTTAATAATTCATTAATGCCTTGTCACACTGGCGTTCATCGATAAATTTTTTATTGAATCGATAAGGCGGAAAGACGAGTTATGGATTTATTATTATTAAACGTTAAATTTTCTTTGTTTTTTAGATAAAAAACGTAGGACCAAAGTTGATACCGTTTTTCAAAGCCATCGCCATCTACTTCGTGGTTTTTATTCCTCATACGAAGCCGGGATTTTTGGCCGCGTTTCTAAAATGCATGCCCATCGTCAGCCTGATGATTTTCGTCGTTTGGTACCAAAAACATATCGATAAGGAGTAAGTAGACTACATAAAATATGTTATTATAAAATTTAATTCGTTTATCACCGAGTAATGGTGATAATTTAAATCCTGATTATAGTGTTTTTTTGTTTTTTTTTTTGTGATCGAGACGCAGTAATAATTTAAAAATACGAAAACATTTCGCGATTCTACAACAATGAGACGCAGTAATTTATTAGATAATTTACTCAATTGTAACTGGACTTTGGCATTTGAAATACATTAGAATTATATGGGTGTAGTTGACGTAAATATGTTTGTTCAATAGATCACATCTACACATTGATAATTTAATAAAAATTATTTATACAGTAAAACTGTGGAATTTATTATAGCCATAAAGATTAAAATTAAGTGAAAATTTTAATGTCTACGTATTTTATTTATTTATTATTATTATCAATCTGTGGTATTAATAAATTATTTTTCAACTGAACTGATTGAAGCATTTTGGGACGTTTTAGAAATATAAATAAAAACATATGATAAGTATAAAAACTGCTGATTTATAAAATTAGATAATCAAGTTAAAAAATATGTTAATATAATACAATCTTTACAGAATGGTTAATAATGTTTTTGACAATGTACAAATACGTAAACAAATGAATTTAATATTAATCAATATAAATAACAATTTCACACTTTATTTAACACTTAAAAATAAAGTGTCAATTAAGGAAATGAAAGTTTTATTAACTGAATAGTTGAGGCTGTTAGTTGTTCATATTCTTAATCACTTTGGTAAATTTTCGTAAATGAATTACGATAACACTTTTAAATATTTATTTTGCTGTTCACGACAATTGTTTCGACACACTGTGTCTTCTTCAGGCGAAGAAATGACAGTTTTATTTATATTAGTTATACTCTTCATGGAATCCTAAAAACAAACATTGATTCTAATAATAATATTTTATTAGTATATGTATATTTAAATTATGAATTTATTATTATTTGATTTATAGGTTGCAAGCATTTCCGAGGAGAATTCTATTCGGCCTCTTCTTTTCGTGTATAGGCGACCTTTGTCTAATATGGCCAGATTTGTTCGTTCCAGGAATGGTCGCCTTCGCCATCGGCCATATAAATTACATAATGGCCTTTGGTTTTAAACCGTTGAAGCTTCCAATAGCTGGAGTCGTGTATTTAATCGCGTTTCTTGGTAATCGTTAGAAGGAAACTAGTGTAAATATTTTAATAAAAGGGTTAATCCTCTACAGGTTGTGCGTACCTAATGCCCGGCTTGTACGGTGTCCTAATTCCAGGAGTGCCGATCTATTCAATCGTCTTGACCACGATGCTATGGAGGGCGATAGCCAGGATGGAATTTGAAAATGTAAAAATATTTAATATCTGCAATTAATTTTTTTAATTACTTTGGTTTATTTTTTGAATTACGTTAAAAGATATATATCTATATATATTCAATGACTCTTTCTACCCACATGGGTGTAAGGTTACGTTAAAAAATATTAAAGATAATTACGTTTACAGAACCAATGGACTTGGTGCCAAATTTGCACATGCCTCGGAGCAATTTCTTTCGTCGTCTCCGATCTACTCATCGGATTAGGCTTTAGATTTAAAATACCTAACGAACAGGTAACGTATTTTAAATTTAATAAACATATTATATTGTTTTTCAATCGCTTTCAGGTTTTTATAATGGCCACGTATTACGCCGCTCAATTAGGTATATCGTTAAGTATAGTCGATAATAAATACAAGAGGATTTAGCAAGTTGGTGTACATTAACAATTAACTGTCGAGAGGTATAGACTTTGCCTCGTACAACTAATTGCAAGGCATTTACCTGGTAGTAAAAAGAAACTCAATTAAAAGTATAGAACTGTAATAGAATCATATCATTAATGTTAGGACGTTTTATTTCTTTGTGATAACTACAAAAAAGCATTTTATTTTAGATCTCTCTTTATAAATACAGTTTCCCTCAAGAAGATATGACAAAAAAAAACCTTTAGTCTTCCTATATAAAACTGCAATCTATTTCTATAGCATGTTGTATTGTTGATCGTGTTAATAAATTGTTTAGAAGAAATTATAACCTCTTTTCTTTATTGTTGATTGTGTTAATAAAATTTTTCTTCTTAATTAACACGTTGAACTCCTATGTTTCTGCTGGCATCCTGTCATACATTTCCTTGCCCATGAAAGCAATCTTTCTTCGAAACACTAATCACATTTCTCACTACGAGGCTTTTATGAGACGTATTATATTCTTCTACTAACGTAATGCGTTGCATAAACACGATATCACAGATTTAAGCCCCGGGAGAAACTCCATCAAGCTGGACGTTCAATGTGTTGAGCTTGTTTAATGACCTTGGCGTTTTTTGAAATGTCTAGCCTAAAAAAACTCTCCGATCATTGAGTACCTTAAAAATTTATGGTCCAAACTCATAGCTAAAGGCAAATATCTCTTCTGAAGCTTTTGCCATCACTTAAATTCCTTTATTCTTTGTTTATTTCCGTTACTTCTTCTCTTTAAAACAACCTTAGTCACTCCAGACCTTCTCATTAATGCCTTATTTCTTTCCCTAACTTTTGGCAAGGCCAAACTCCATATGTTGCTTCACAGATGGTTCCACGACTCCTGTGCAATATATATATATATATAGAAGGCGTCCTATCATTTTCCTTTAAAATACCACTAGAGTCACTGCTATTGTTAATAAATCACTTAAACACAAAAATCTACTCGTACTCTAGAGCCGCTCTTGTCCATTGAAAGTACTTGCAACCACCATCTCATGTAGAGCAGATGGGGAAAGGTCATTGGGTAATATTTTTTTCCCAAGTGTACAGAGTACAAAGTATCGAGTTAAACGCCATAATTACATGAATATCCGAGGGTTTGGAACCCCTGAATAAAAATACGACTTTTAGACATTATCAAGTAGTGTTACCAGCTACAAAAATAAAAACAGCAATAATTACTAGGATAGTAATTATTAATCATTTATTGGGGTTATCTAAAATTTCACATCTTCAACATTCTCAGCACAATTGGATTTTTTTGTCTAACTATACTGCGATTTTACACACACACGCACAAGTAACAACGATCCATCCATTGTTTTCATTCTTTTTTTTTTTTTTTTAACAGAGTAGGCCATGTTGATATTTCCATCTTTACTAAAATATTCATTACAATCAAACCACAACCGACTCTTTAAAAAAAAAAAATTAAGACGGATCCGATACCCTCTGCGCAATGTAACTGTTTTTTCTTTTGTGTTTTTTAACACACACTGTTTCATTAATCGAATTTAACGCCATATTGCAACGTCCCACTTACAAATCTTCAATCTTTGGTTGGAAAACACTTTTACCCGGTAATATTGTACTTCCTAGTAGTTGTCGGAAGAAACGGAATAGATTATGCAATATTATAATCCAAATCTCAATTTTAGATATTTTACTGTGTGAAAATTAATAAAACAAATTTTAAGATTAATTTCAAGTAAAAAAAACAAAAAACAAATATATAAAACAAAAAATACAAGTAACACACTTTATATATGAATTTAATACAAAAAAAACCTACACTCTTAACACGTAGAAGAGTATATGATTATTCATACAAAAATTCTTAGCTGAAAAAATTTGTCGTAAACCTGTAGTCACGAATAAAAATAATAAAAGTACGATACTAAAAAAGTTTGTTACTTGTGCTATTTATTTTATATATTTTTTTATATCAGGTTTTAATTTCGAGTATTTCTTTAGTGGTTAAAGTGGTCATCCAATTAAAAAAAAATGAAGTACGAATTTTTAGCGTTTAGAGTGTGATTTGTAAAATCCTCACAGAAGCTTAATTAAATTTTATACTGAATCAATCACAGTGTTCGGAATACGGATAATAATTGCCCCAGCCGAAATTTTTTTAAATTATTTTAGTGTAGCGATTGTCGACTTAAATTTTTATTCATTTTGTTGCGTCGATGACGATAAGTTAAAAAATAATAGTAATAATAATAAACCCTTAATCTAAATCACTTGTTATCGGTTTGTTTATTTGAGAGGCATTGATTTTCAAAAAGACACCCCTTAAACGAAATCACCAACAGATCTAGAATTGAATTGTGTAACAATAAATTTTTGCAAAAAAAAAATATGGGCCGTAATGTAATTTTGAAACTCAATCCCTCTTATTATAAATCTCCTTAACCTACAAATAGAATATATTTTCGCATCAACTCTTTGAGGATAAAAATATTAAGTTCATATAATATATAATAATGTATATCTAAAATCGTAATCGTACGTAATATAAAAACGGAAAGACTAGATTTACATTTAAATTAATACAAAGTTTATCCTAGCAAAAG
The DNA here is from genome assembly GCA_963969525.1 of Ontholestes murinus. Lineage (NCBI taxonomy): Eukaryota > Metazoa > Arthropoda > Insecta > Coleoptera > Staphylinidae > Ontholestes > Ontholestes murinus. Next base: position 64,498,876 of record OZ018395.1, on the reverse strand, counting down.
AAAACAGGTTTTTTTCCATATAAAAATAATAAAAAATATAATTTTACAATGTGCCCGTAATTTTTTTTATCGGCGGCAAATCTAATCGATTAAAATTTAAAAAAAAAAGAAACAAATATGTTTAATACGTTGCTATTAGTTTAAATCCATTGTCAATCACATAGTTCGTGCGCTAAATTTGCATTGGAACACTTCGGATTACACATACAGTCACTTTTGTGCGATGAGTTACCGACGTTCAGTAGTGATCCCTTCTCCATGTCGTTCACTTCCTGGTTCCGGGAGTTTAGGGTCGTCGTGCTGTTTCGTTGTCTGCACAGGTACGGCGTATCACCTGGAGAAGGTGTTTCTCTTCCCTGTAATAATATATTTACATATTATTACAATAATTTCTAGATAAAATAAATGGGATGATTCATTAATTAATTACGTGTTATACAAACAAAGTTATAAGTGTGTTTCATTTCTAATAAATGTTTGCTTAATTTAATTATAAAACAAACATAAATTTATAAATAATAACTGAATAAAACACTGGTACAGTGTAAGGTTTCAAAAATATTTATATCAATGATTAGTTTACATCAGTTTATAAACTGTGTTGTGATATATTAAAAAAATATATTTCAATTAGAAACGTCACATTTTCAAAACTAACTGACCTTCTGTAAACTCTTTGATGATATTCTCCATAGCCTTAATAATATAGATTATCATCAGGACCATGAATCAGGATGAATACTTCTTCTCGTACCCATACACGTCTTAAGAAATTGATTATTTTATTACTTTTATTATAATAATTTTTTTGTATACAAATAACTACTACGGATTTACCTTCGCACAATCTTCACATTTATAATTGGGCACGTAACAGGTTATTACTGTGGGATAGAGGAAAGGGGTGGAGGGTTAATATGAGAAGTTGCGGAGGAATTTTTTTTAATAATTACCTGTCTGGATGGACCACAGCAAGTGTTTAGTACGCAGGTATCACTATTCGTTTTCGGGCAGTCAAGTACACAGTTTTCCGGCTCTGGACGTTCCTCAATGTTGTCTTGATAGTCTTCATCGTCGTAATCTATGAACTCTGGTTGGATCGTCGTCGAGTGGATTCCTTCGTTGTGGAAGAATTCCTTGACTTTTTCGGCGATTTTCATGTATTCTGATAAGTTTCTACATCTAAAAATTGGTGTTATTGAATACTTTCAGGTTTTTAGTAATAAATACAATACCTAATATGAGCAGAAGCTATAATTCTATCACCAGCTAATTGCCACACGTGAAATTCATGCACGGCTAAAACGCCATCGACTTTGGACAAAAGCCGCCTTTGGATGGCGTCCACTTGAATGTGCGTAGGTACGGTCTGTAGGAGAATCAAGGCGGAATCACGCAGCAATGGCCAGACCGAGTGAAGAATGAGCATGACGAGAAGTATACTAAGAGCTGGATCGATGTAATATTTATATTCCCATTCGGTAAACCAAAATATTAAAGCCGATATTATCACAATGACTGAGCCTAGAGCGTCAGATAAGACGTGGAGGAATACACCACGCATGTTCATCTGCGTCGCAGAGTGCGAGTGACCGTGTCCGTGAGCCGCCTTCGCCGTCGGGGGCGGTGGAGGGCTGGGGTACGTCTCGTCGTTTTCATTATCGTCCGTTACAGCCAATTGGGTCAATCGGTTGCGACTCCTCGATAGTCCTCCATGGGAGTGACCGTGAGAAGAACCATGTTCTACAAAATGAAAACAGTATTAACACACTCGTAGTTTTAGCAAGACGATTTACGAAAGGTTTTCGTATTTTACTAATTACTAATTAAATAAGTAATACTTACCATGAAACAAAATTAATCCTATTACATTAACTAGTAATCCAATAACGCCGACGATGACGAGCAACTGCGGATCGTGTATCATCTCGATTTCTATGAACCTCTTGAAGGCTTCGACCGTTATTGAAAAACATAAAGCGACGAGGAAGACGGCATTCACTAGGGCACCTAATACTTCTGCGCGCGCCCACCCAAACGTATTTTTGGACCATTTTTTGGGCGACATCTAAAACAAGAAAAAATATCATTATTACACACAAGATAAATAAATAAAAATCAATTTGTGATGAAAGTGTTACAATTTTACTATCTATAAAGATTATTACCTTTACAGAAAGGAAGGCGATCACTAAGGCTGCGACATCGCTCAGCATGTGAAAACTATCAGCTACCAGGGACATGGAATTTGTGATGTAGCCGACGATGATTTCCACGAAGAAAAACATCGTCGTCAGCCATAACATTGACAGGAGGCGACATTTTTTCCCAGTTAATTTTCCCATTACACCTGAAACACACAATAAAATTATGAGTTAATTAGAAATATACATTTTGCAAATCTAAATATTAAATTCTGCACGAATTTCCTGAGTCGTATCTATGTTTTTACCACTTTTACAGGTAATCAATTAGATCTTTAAAATTACAGACGAAATGAGAGCAACAGCTTATTTTTGAACTGATTTGAACCGAAATTAAAGGTGTTTAAAATATCGAAAACATCACAATTACTCAATCTTACAAGAGGTTAATTTACAAAATACGTTTAAATACAATCTTTGTTTTTTCCTTTCGTCGTTATCGACTCCAACAAAAACAGGAAACATAATGGAGGCCATGCAAGCGAGATAATATTACCGTAGAGTATTTACGTAATGTTTAATGCATATTAATCGTTGTTATTAGAGGAATAAATATATCTACGCACGCGTTATCACTCCAATAATTTTAAACAATCAATCAATGGACGAAGAACAACACTAAACTGCATCATGTGACCGAGAAGTATCACACGATTTAATCATACTCAAGATATTAATCATCGTTTATTGTAATTACGAGCGCAGTTGCACACTAATTATCATCAATTGGCCGAGTTTAATTAATAAACAAGCGAAATATTTTATGTTGTTTAGAGAGAGATAAATTATCTTACGAATGTAACAATTCAGTGCAACGATTTAAATAGAGGTCATTACGCTACAGAATGTGCACGCTAATTAAATTAAAGATAAGTATGTTTACTATACGCCGGATGATAATCTGCTAATTTCGTGAGTGTGCCTAAAATCTTGAGTAAACTAGGATAAGCCTGATAAACGAAAGAAAAGAAATATTTAAAACGCTAATTAAAAAAAACTGTATTACTTTAATTATACGCAATTAAATTAATGTGTTTTTTTTTGACATTATCGTCAAAGTAAAGAAAGTGTTTTGATGCTTTATATTTATGTAATTTTTAAATCTAGAGCTGTAATAAAACCTGTTGTTTAAAGCTTGAGAAAAATTATAGTGCAAATGATGCAAGTACAAGCAATCTTTGTTTAATAGATTGAATTACTTGCCCGCGTTCCTGTAAATCTGGTAATCTAATTTGTACCAATGCTTGTGCCAATAGAGGGGATGTTTGTCGTGAAAAGTGTCATCGATTCCTGGTTGAGCATTCGAACTGGTGGCCAGGTTTCGAAGACTCCCGCAGATTTACACCTAAAAACTCCACCTTGTAGTTTCAAAATTTGACGCAAATAAAGAATTTGAGAATTTCAAAATAAATACAAGGCTCATTTACACACAAATATATAAATAACACGGCAGAAGGACCACGTGGTCGATAGCCAAACACTATTACTACTACTTCGGAAAGTAGTACCCGTTTGCAAGGTGCGAGGCGCTGGCGAATAGCCGTCGTATGTGTGCAAATATGCCCAGTTACTTTCTGGGCGGCCCTCGTATTATGAGACGCACGATAAAGTATACTATTTAAGTCGAGTGTCTTAAGATAAATAAATAACTATAGTCCATCCGTTGGATCTTCCTTCCTACGTCACAAATTTTCGCTTCGAGAAACGACACAAAAACATTCAGTCTGAGAAGATAAATCAAATGCGTTAGAAAAAGAACGCACTGTAAATCTTTCGTCGTTTTTTGAAGCGATAGTTTGTGACGTACGACGGAAGATCCAACGGATGGACTATATGTAGAATTTAAATATTTAATAAAAATAGAAAGTTTTTTTTTTGATAAGGTTAACGTACAATAATACTTTTATATTTCTCTATGGATCTCCTTCTTCTGAAAGTCACTAAAAGACAGAAGAATTTTTCTATTACACTGGTAACTGATCTAGGAAGAGTTTGAAGAAGATTCTTTCTCCTAGTTTCTCAAATACCTGAAAAATTATGGTCACAAGTCATTAGATGGTACAAAAATTTGCACTAAAGATGATTGATTGCCCTTTAAGCTTTACTTGACTTCATCTGAATGTCACTAGAGAACAAAAGATGTTCAATAGTACAGTTGCAACTGAACTAGAAAGAGTATGAATAATACCTGAAATTTTGGTTTCACTTTTCTAGAAGGCAGAACATTTTGAACTAGAGATAATTGCTCTTTAAGCTTTACTTAACTTTATCTGAAAGTAGTTAAAGTAGAGAAGACTTTTAATGGTGCCAATTAACAATTAAAAGCTTATTAAACCAACTTTCGATATTTGACAGATAACAGATGATAAATAACGTAGATAGATGGTAGATGACAGAATGAAGATATCAAATAACAGATGATGAATGATAGATGATAAATAACAGTTGCATCATAATAAATTACACACGAAAAATAATTATAAGAAGTCGAATGATAACAGTTGTGACATTTGAGGGATGACAGTTGATATTTGACGAATGACAGTTGATATTTGGCAGATGACAAATAGGACAGATGATAAATACCGGTTGACATATGGCAGATGATAAATCAAAAATGACACTGGAAAGTTGTCAGTTAACAATTAAAAGTAGAAATTAAGATTTTGATTTGTTAAATGGCAAATGACACATGATAGACGACGGAATGCAGACATTAGATAACAAAAGGTATTTATTAGTTGCAAGAAGTTTAATCACAGATAAAAATTTATACTAAAATTTTTTAAATTAACAATAAAAAGTTCAAAGATAACTGTTGACATTTGAGAGATGACGTCATGTCAAGTGATACTATATATGACAGATGTCAGATATCAGATAACAGATGGAAAATGATAATAGTTGCAGAATGACAGAACATATAATTCAAATGACAGATGATGAAAATGATGATTGATAGGTGATAGATGACGAATGCTTGTAGAAATTTACTCAACAATTACATGTAGAAACGATAGATGACAGATAACATTTGACAGACGATGATAAATCACAGTGAAAAAATGATAGTCAACAAATTGTTTGTTAGTTTGTCATTTGACAGTTGACATGAAACATATGATAGTTAACGTTTGACATATGACAGCTAGCAGATGACAGATGTGTTTTTTACATAAATATGTCTATTTTTGCAAGTTGTAATCGTTTCGCATTTGTTATCCAGGCCGTCTAACAGTTGACATTCGAGAGATGATATGACAACTGGCAGATAATATACGACAGATGACAGATAACATATGACAAATGAAAAATGATAACTAACGTTTGCAAAATGACAGAACGTAAATGACAAAAGACGGATGATAAAAATCGATTGATAGGTGATAGATGACAAACGATTGTAGAACTTTATTAGTCAACAATTACAAGTAGGAATGGCAAATGACATACCATAGACAAAATTTGACAGAATCACAGTGGAAAGTTGTTAGCCAACAAATAAAAGTAGAATTGACAAATGACAGTTGATATTTAACAGATGATAGTTGACATTTGACATGTAGCCGATGATAGATGGTAATAGATACGATAAATATGTCTATGATAGATTTAACATACATTTAACAAATTTGACAAATGGCACATGGTAGATGTCAGATGGCAGACACTAGATAACAAATGGTATTTAACAGTTGCAAGAAGTTAAATCAGAGATATAAAATAATGATAAAAAATTTAAGTTTATACTAAAGAGTCAAAAGATAACAGTTGACATTTTGGGAGATGACATACAAGTGACATATCTATGACAGATACCGGATAACAGATGAAAATGATAAGTAACAGTTGCAGAGTGACAGAACGTAGATGGCAAATGACTAGAATTTTATTAGTCAACAATTACAAGCAGAAATAACAGATGCCAGTTGATAAACGACAGACAACATTTGACAGATGATAAATCACAGTGAGAAATTGTTAAGTCAAGAAATAAAAGTAGAAATATAACAATTGGCGTTTAACAGATACTAGTTGACATTTGACTTATGACAGACGACAGATGGTAGATGACAGATGTGCTTTCTACATAAATGTGTCTATGTGTTTTTTCTCGCATTTGTTATCCATGCCGTCTAACAATTGACATTTGAGAGATGACATGACAAGTGACAGATACCAGATAACATGTGGCAGTTGAAAAATGATAAGTAACAGTTGCAAAATGACAAAACGTAGATGACAAGAAGACAGATGAAAAATTATTGTAGAATTTTATTAGTAAACCATTACAAGTAGAAATGACAGATGCCAGACAACATTTGACAGATGACAGATGATAAATCACAGTGGAGAGTTGTTAGTCAACAAATAAATATAGACAGTTGACATTTGACAGACGGCGGATGATATTTAACAGATAATAGTTGACATTTGACAAATGACATATGGCAGATGACAGATTAGTTTTATACATACATATGTCTATTTTGCAAGTTGTAATCATCTCGCATTTGTTGTCTATACCGTTAAACAATAGGCATTTGAGAGATGACATGACAAGTGACAGATAATATCTAGCAGATGGCAGTTACTAGATAACATGTGACAGATGAAAAAAGTTAAGTAACAGTTGTAGAATGATAGAACGTAGATGACAATGAAATGATAAAAATCGATTTATAGGTAATTGGTGACAATTACAAGTAGAAATGATGATAGACGACAGATAACATTTGACAGATGACTATCGTCTGTCATGATAAATCACAGTGGAAAGTTGTTAGTCAACAAATAAAACAGTTGGCATTTGACAGATAATGGTTGACATTTGACATATGACAGATGGCAAATGAGTTTTATAAATAAACGTGCCTATTTTTGCCAGTTGAAATCATCTCGCATTTGTTATCTAGACCGTTTCGACATTTGAAAGATGACATGACAAGTGACATATAATATATGATAGATGACAGACACCCGGTAACATATGACAGAACGTAGGTGACAATGAAGGCAAATGATAAAAATGGATTGATAGTTGATAGATGACAAATGACAGAATCGTAGTGAAAAATTGTTAGTCAACAGATAAAAATAGAATTAACAATTAACAGATGATAGTTGTCATTTGACAAATAATAGATGGTTAGATAGATAAATATGTCATTTTTTATCCAGAATATCTAACAGTTGACATTTGACAGATGACAGACGTTAGATGATATATGACGGTGGATTTTTGTTAGTAAACAATTAAAAGTGTACATTAAGTTTTGACATTTAATAAATAACAAATGACACATGATAGATGTCAGATGACAGACACTAGATAACAAATAGTATTTATCAGTTGCAAGAAGTTAAATCATAGATAAAAATAATCGTAAAAAAATTAGGTTTATAATAAAGTCAAACTATTTGACAGACGAGAGATGAAAATTGATAAATAACACTTGCAGAATAAGAAAACGTAGATGACAAATGATAAAAACCGTTTGAAAGGTGATAGATGAATAATGACAGATAACATTTGACAGATAACATTTGACAGATGACAGACGATAGATGATAAACAGACTATCTGTCTGTTTATATGATAGTTTATCTATATATATATATATATATATATATATATATATATATATATATATATATATATATATATATATATATATAGATGGCAAATGATAGATAATAAATGACGGTGGAATTTTGTTAGCACACAGTTAAAAGTGGACATTAAATTTTGATATTTAACAAATAACAAATGGCACATGATAGATGTCAGATGACAGACAGTAGATAACAAATAGTATTTATCAGTTGCAAGAAGTTAAATTACAGATAAAAATAATAGCAAAAAATTAGGTTTATAGTAAAGTCAAACTATTTGACAGGCGAGAATTGATAATTGATTAGTAACAGTTGCAAAATGACAGAACGTAGATGACAAATGATAAAAACCGTTTGATAGGTGATAGATGATAAATGACAAGCAGCAATGACAGATGACAGAAGACAGATAATATTTGACAGATGACAGACGATAGATGATAAACAGACAGATAATATATGACAGACACCAGATAACATATGACACATGAAAACAGTTGTAGAATGAATGCGAAGACAAATGATAAAATTGAAATCAAATGACTGTAGAGTGTTATTAGTAAATAATTACAAGTAGAAATAACACATGACAGATAACATTTGACAGACGACAGACAATAGACGATACATTATAGTGGAAATTTATTAGTCAACAAATAGAAGTAGAAATTAACAATTGATATTTGACAGATGGCAGTTGACATTTAACAGATGATGATTGACATTTGATATATCTGCCATATGTTAGATGGTAATAGATAGATAAATACGTCTATTTTTGTAAGTTGAAACCGTCTCGCATTTGTTGTTAACAGTTGAAATTTGACAGATGACAGACTTTAGATGGCGAATGATACAAATGGCATATAAAAGATGTCAGATGACAGACACTAGATAACAAATAGTATTTACAAGTTAAATCACAGATAAAAGTAATGGAAAAATGTGACAGATACCAGGTAACAAATGAGAGATGAAAAATGATAAGTAACAGTTACTGAATGACAGAACGTAAATGACAATTAATTAAAACCGTTTGATAGGTGATAGATGACCAATGACTGTAATATTTTATTAATCAACAATTACAAGCACAAATGACATACGATAGATGATAAATCACAGTGGAAAGTTGTTAGTCGAAAAAAAAAAGATGTTCTGAATGAAATTAACAATTGACATTTGACCCGCCGTCTGTCAAATGTCAACTGATCATTTCATTCAAAACATGAGGCTTAAACAGATAATGGTTGACATTTGACGTATGGCATATGACAGATGAGTTTTATACATAAATGTGTCTATTTTTGCAAGTTTAAATCGTCTGGCCTAACACTTGACATTTGAGACATGATATGACAAGTGACAGATACTAGATAACACACGACGGAGGAAAAATGAAAAGTAACCGTTGTAGATAACAAATGACAGATGATAAAAATCGATTGATAGATGACAGATAACAAATGATTGTAGAATGTTATTAGTCAATAATTACAAGTAGACGACAGACAATAGATAGATGATAAATCAGTGTGGAAAGTTGTTAGTCAACAAATAGAAGTAGAAATTAACAGTTGATATTTTACAAATGACAGTTGACATCTAACAGATGATGATTGACATTTGACACATGGCAGATGATAGATGGTAATAGATAAATACGTCTATTTTTGGGAGTTAAAATCGTCTCGCATTTGTTGTCCATTCTGACAGCAGTTGAAATTTGACAGATGACAGACATTAGATGGTGAATGATACAAATGACAAATGGCATAAAATAGATGTCAGATGACAGACACTAGATAACAAACAAAAAAAGTCACGTGACAAGACACTATATGACAGATACCAGATAACAAATGAGAGATAAAAAATTATAAGTAACATTTGCAGAATGACAGAACGTAGATGACAATTGATAAAAACCGTTTGATAGGTAATAGATAACAAATAACTGTAAAATTTTATTAGTCAACAAGTAAAAGCAGAAATGACAGATGACAGACGTTAGATGATAAATCACAGTGGAAATTTGGTCAACAAATAAAAGTGGATTTACAGACATTTAACAGTTGATAGTTGACATTTGAAATATGGCAGATGACGGATGGTAATATATAGATAAATATTTATATTTTGCGAATTGTAATCGTTTTGCATTTGTTGCATCCGGGCTGCCGTAACAGTTGACATTTGACAGACGTCAGTTGACAAATGTTAGATGATAATTGACGGTGGAATTTTGTAACATTACACATAAAAAATCATAAGTAACAGTTGCAAAATAAAATGACAGAACGTAGATGACAAATGACAGATGATTAAAGTATATTGATAGGTGATAGATGACTAATGACAATAGAATGTTATTAGTTAACAATTACAAGTAGATCATCTATCATTGACAGACGACAGATAACATTTGACAGATGATAAACCATAGTGAAAAGTTATAAGTCAACAAATAAAAGTAAAAACTAACAGTTGACATTTGACAGATGGCGGTTGACATTTAGCAGATGCTAGTTTAGATATGACTGATAAGTTGACGTTGACAGATGATAGATCAGTTAAAAGTGGAAATTAACAATTGACTTTTAAAAGGTGACAATTGATATTTAACAAACATCAGATACAGATGCTATACGACAAATTTAAGAGATGACATGACAAGTAACAGATTATCACATGAAAAAGTGATAAGCAACAGTTGCTGAATGACAGAACGTGGATGACAAATGACAAACGACTGTAGAATGTTATTAGTCAACAATTACAAGTAGACATGACAGATAACATTTGACAGACGATAAATCACAATGGAATGTTGTTCGTCGCAAATAAATGTAGAAATTAACAGTTGAAATTTGACATATGGCAGTTGATATATAACAGATGATAGTTGACATTTGACATATGACAGATAATAAATGGTAGATCACAGATGAGTTTTATACACGAACATGTCTATTTTTGTAAGTTAAAATCGTCTCGCATTTGTTATCCAGATTATCTAACAATTGACAGATGATAAATGACAGTAGAATTTTGTTTTGCAGTTATAAGTAGAAATTAACAGATGACAATTGATATTTAATATATGACAGACGACAGATACAGATGCCAGACAACAAATGACCGTTGATATTTAAGAGATGACATGACTAGTGGCAGATAATATATGACAGATGGAAGATACTAAATAACAGATGAAAAATGATAAGTAACAGTTGCAGAATGACAAATGACAAACGACTATGTTATTAGATGGTAAATTAAAATGGAATGTTGTTTGCTACAAATAGATGTAGAAATTAACAGTTGATATTGACAGATAATAGTTGACATTTGACATATGTCAGATAATAGATGTTAGATGACAGATGAGTTTTATATGTATTTTTGTAAGTTGAAATGGTCTTGCATTTGTCATCAAGGTTATCCAGCAGTTGACATTTGACAGATAATGTTATTGCTATACAGGGTGACTGACGAAAAACCTTTGGTGCTGTATCTCGCTTATTTTTTATCCGATTTTAATAAATAAAACATCAAATTAAACCATTTTTAAAAGACTTTAATAGGATCTGAACTGTTATTTTTTCTCGCACCCAGTTTTTGACAAAATACGATCAACATTTTTTTTTTAAATTGCACTGTATATATATATTTTATTGATTTGCAAGGAGATTTTTTTTCTGAATATAAAATTGTAGATAAATTTATCCGTACATCAAACTTAAGTCGAGAAATTGAGGATTAAAAAAATAAATGAAAAGCCAAGTATCCATTGTAAACAATATACAGACCCTATTTTAAATGTCAAAAGTGAGTGTCAGTCATTGATACAATACTGCAACGATTTTTAATTATTTCATAATTAAAATGTTGCAATATTTCAAACACTGTACTAGAATTTTGTGCTTCTACAGAAATCGTTTTTCAGTTTTTGAAATCTTGCAACATTTTTATTATGAAATTATTAAAAATCATTGCAGTATTGTACCAATGACTGACACTGTCACTTTTGACATTTGGAATAGGCTCTGTATATTGTTTACTATGGGTATTTGATTTTTAATTTTTTTTTAATCCTCAATTTCTCGACTTTGGTTTGATGAATGGATAAAATCGTTTTCAAATTTAGATTCAGAAAAAAATCTTGCGGATCAGTACAAAATATATATATACAGTGCAATTTGAAAAAAAAAGTTGATCGTCTTTTGTCAAAAACTGGATGCAAGAAAAAATATCAGTACAGTTCATATTAAAGTCTTTTAAAAATCATTTAATTTGATGTTTTATTTATTCAAATCGGATCAAAAATAAGCGAGATACAGCACCAAAGGTTTTTCGTCAGTCACCCTGTATAAATGTTGATAAATAACAGTAGAATTTTGTTACCAAAATGTTAAAAGTAGAAACTGATAGTTGACTTTCAACAGACGGTAAGCGACATTTATTTTTTAAATGCCACACAGATGGCGCTAGAATCGCAAAAATTATTTTTTTATTGAAAAAAATGTTTCAACAGATTTAGATGAAAGAAACCGTTGGATTCTAAAAAAAAATGGGGTGTTCATTTAAGATTTTCAAGTTGACCCCCTTTCCCCTTTTTTTAAGACCTTTAGAATATTCAGAATCTTCAAACAACTGCCAAATATATTCAAGTTATAGATCAAAAATTTTAATGTATTCTAAACAGAATTTTTTTTTAATTGCTCTATGGCTTTTACAAAGTTGAAGGAAGCCTAGAATTTAAAAAAAAATAAAAACACTTTACACAGCAATTTCCAGTAGATCGCAGAACAAACACAACGAAAGTAAGTTGATGACTATATATAAAAAAACAACGTATAACAAAAAGAAGGAAACTAAAAAAAAATAACGCAACCAAACAGTTGAAGACATAATTATTATTCCTCCTGCGAGTATTTGTCAACGTCGGTTGATTAATACATACATGCATAAGAAGCAACATCGACTTGAAGGTCTTTCGTGGCGGACACGTTTTGTTAGATATTTTACATACTTATATAGGAAATCCCAAGGCAGCACACGGCACCAATAACATTATTGCATGAAATACGTTGCACACGGCCCCCATTATTGTGGAAGCCGATTATTTTTCCTCCTTTAAATACGTCGAACGTTGAAACAAAACAGAAAAATCGTGCACGTTCGGTGCTGCAGCGCTGCTTTTTATTGACCTTGGATAGGTCACATCAATATTAAATAACGCGTGGGATGTTTTATAAACAAATGATTAAGTTTTAAATTTTAATAATAAATTAGATTCATGAATATCAATCGAAATCTCCAAACACAATCAAACAAAAAAACTCTTCATAATATACTCATATATGTTAATGTTAAATACATGTAAATTATTTTCTGTAAGTAAAGATTTATTATTTAAATAACGAATTAAACATGGATGGTTTGAAACAATGATAACTAGAAATGTATTGATTGGATATCGATATTCGCAATTGTTATCAATTGTGGCACAGATTTTATTAAAACAAAACTGCAACATTTTAAGGTACTGCGATAAACATGTAGATATTATTATAATAACGATTTTATTAGGACTTTGTTGACTTAAGATTACACACCGATGGTACTCACTAGAAAATACAAAAGCACTCGACACATTTCACATGATCAATCGATAATGTGTGTATCTTGCCACATTTAGGTCATAATCCAAGTACTTGTCACTTTGCATTTTTTTTGTATTATGTATTAAGACGTAAAGATGATTTTTTTTTTAAAATGGTTGCTAATTAAATCAATTAAACGCCGTAATAACACGCATCGGTATTTTCTACATTCCGAGAATGCGGGAATTAATTGAAGAGCTATTCGATCGGTATTTTTAGTAAGTATCGGTTCATTAAATATAAATTTTCTACACAATGGAAAAATTAATTAGCTAATTAAGCATGATGCAGGTAAATTATTCCGACGCGTAAATTTTCCACCTAAAAAATTAAAATGTAATTAATGGATGAATCATAAATGTATTTATTTTTGTCTATATATGTATCTTTCACCTTCCAATTATATCACGAAAAGAAATTATGTAAAAAGGAAAATGTAAAAAAATAATAATTAATGTAAAAATCTGCTAATAATTAAATTATTTTCAGCAAAACCCTTGTGTATGATTAGGGATTGGAGGGTGTAATAGAGGCCACCCACCCACACTACATATACATTTAATTCCAATTACTACCTCTGCTGAAATTTCTTGAAAATTACAGCAGTGTTAGTAATATGTAGGAAAATAATTTAAAGGCATTCTCCTGACTTATATCACAATGTAATTTCAATATTAAATCTTCTATTTTTTTTCTGGAGCTATTATAATCATCACTCTTCCTCTTGCTCTCTCCATTCGTTCAGCACTCGACCATATTAACCAATAATCACCATCTATTCTCTGTATTCCTTTTTGTTTCCGTTATTGCCAATATGTCAATTTCTTCTCATTTCTTCTAACAGTTCTACTTGTCTTCCCGAACTCAGTATGTTTTATTTGTCTATTCCTTCTAGTTTTCCATTCCCCAATGAATTCTTTTCCATGTCCATGTCCGTATTCGATAGCTTTTGATTTATCATCTTCTCTTATTAGCTTTTTGTTCTCGTTTTATCTTTTTTTCCTTTGTCAGAGACATTCCATTTATATTTTTGTTCCATTTGTATTCTTCGTCATTAATTATCAGCTCTGACATCCCATTTTATTACACTCCTTATTACTCTTTAAATCGTAATCAATATACAGGGTGACTGACGAAAAACCTTTGGTGCTGTATCTCGCTTATTTTTGATCCGATTTGAATAAATAAAACATCAAATTAAACCATTTTTAAAACACTTTAATATGAACTGTACTGATATTTTTTCTTGCATCCAGTTTTTGACAAAAGATGATCAACTTTTTTTTTCAAATTGCACTGTATATATATTTTGTACTGATCAGCAAGGAGATTTTTTTTCCGAATCTAAATTTGTAAACGATTTTATCCATTCATCAAACCAAAGTCGAGAAATTGAGGATTAAAAAAAAATTAAAAATCAAATACCCATAGTAAACAATATACAGAGTCTATTCCAAATGTCAAAAGTGACAGTGTCAGTCATTGGTACAATACTGCAATGATTTTTAATAATTTCATAATAAAAATGTTGCAAGATTTCAAAAACTGAAAAACGATTTCTGTAGAAGCACAAAATTCTAGTACAGTGTTTGAAATATTGCAACATTTTAATTATGAAATAATTAAAAATCGTTGCAGTATTGTATCAATGGCTGTCACTGTCACTTTTGACATTTAAAATAGGGTCTGTATGTTGTTTACAATGGATACTTGACTTTCTATTTATTTTTTTTAATCCTCAATTTCTCGACTTAAGTTTGATGTATGGATAAATTTGTCTACAATTTTATATTCAGAAAAAAAATCTCCTTGCGAATCAATAAAAATGTATATACAGTGCAATTTAAAAAAAAAATTTGATCGTATTTTGTCAAAAACTGGGTGCGAGAAAAAATAACAGTTCAGATCCTATTAAAGTCTTTTAAAAATGGTTTAATTTGATGTTTTATTTATTAAAATCGGATAAAAAATAAGCGAGATACAGCACCAAAGGTTTTTCGTCAGTCACCCTGTATATTCTTCTTTGCTTAAGAATACTTCTGCTATCATTAATTCTTTCTTCTTTTCCCAACAACTCGATAACAGCTATCACAATTTATGTACCTTTGTTTATTTTGTATGCAGCCAGTAATTTCATTTCTTTGCGTATACATTCTTTTATAATTTTTATCCATCCACTTTTTGTGTTTTCGATTTTATTTTCGAGTTGTTCTATTACTTCTTTCTGTTTTCTTTTTTTTTTACTGCCACGTTTTCCCCTTTTCCTTTAATTTCTTTACTGAATTCTTTTATTTCTTCTTTTAGTTCATCCACATTTTCTTCTTTATTCTTATCGGCCGTCTTTCGTATTACATTTTTCTGTTTCCCCGTGGTGATGGCAATGACCCGAAATATATTACGCGCCTACGTGACGACCAAAGATGTCATAATTATGGTGTCACACGTAAAAGGACACGCATAACACATCCTTATCCTTGCTCTGCTATTGCATTTCAAGACGCGCTCGATTGTTAATTTTCAAGAACGAATTCTCGGAATCTGTTGTAATCGATGACCTTTCCATAAAGTGAGTTTCCTACCTTATGAAATCTTCAAACCTAATGCATAAAAAATGCAAGGTTGTATATTAAGCAGTAAATTTCTATTGCCACAGTAATTGCCTAGTTACATTTGGACAAAAAAACTATCAGTTCGAACCAATTTTACTGAGTGATTATTTAAACGTCATCCACCACTACTTTTGGTTGTTACCAATTCAAACGAATGCTGACAAACGCGCCATCTACATTCCAAAGACTAATGGATACGTTCAAGAGAAGACTACAGATATATGCCTGTTCGCGTACTTAAAAATGGTAACTTCCGCATCAATATGCTAATCAGTACGCTCCCTAGGACATAGAATCACTGTTAGGAATTGCTTGCATCCACTGCTCGTTCAGTTATTAGTTTTGGATCTTGCTACGTTTATTGTGCTTATTGTAACCGCGTTTTCCAAATTAGGACAATTTATTCACACCGTCTTATGAGCACAAACGGTTCAAGTAATAATAGGTTTTCAATTGATACAAATTACCAAATTAGCGTTGACAGTTGACAGATGTCCGATAACATGTGAGGTTAGAAAACTTACAGATGACAAGAAAATTTTATTAGTAGACATTTGTCTCAGAAATTTAAACTAAGCAACCTTGTCATTTTAGATGATAGATGACAGATGTCAAATAACTTTTGGTCAAGTGTTTAGACCCTTCTTCCAAGAATTTCGGGTAACAACGCGACAATTAACTATTTTATTTATTTATTAGCATCTTTGTACTCCTTTTTAACAAAATAACATAAAATTTATGGTATGAAAGCAGTTGGCTCAATATTTGAAAGCAGTTGGCTCAATATTTTTCAATTGATAAAAATTACCAACTGATAGTAAGCAAATTGCTTGGTTGACAGTTGACAGATGTCCGATAATATGTGAGGTTAGAAAATTTACAGATGACAAGAAATTTTTTTATCAGTAGACATTTGTCATTTGGGTTTAAATACCAAAATGTACTTTAAAGGCTCAGAAATTCAAACTAAGCAACTAGGACTATTTAGTTTTTTATTTTAGATGATAGATGACAGTTGACAGATGTCAGATAACTTTTGGTCAAGTGTTTGATCCCTTCATCCAAGAATTTCGGGGAACATCGCGACAATTAACTATTTTAACGTATGCTTTGAAAACAGTTGGCTCAATATTTTTCAATTCATACAAATTCCCAACTGATAGTAAGCAAATTAGCGTTGACGGTTGACAGATGTCCGATAACATGTGATGTTAGAAAATCTTCAGATGGCAAGAGAATTTTATCAGTAGACATTTGTCATTTGGGTTTAAATTCCAAAATGTACTTTAAAGGCTCAGAAATTCAAACTAAGCAACTAGGACTATTTAGTTTTTCATTTTAGATGATAGATGACAGTTGACAGATGTCAAATAACTTTTGTTCAAGTGTTTGATCCCTTCTTCCAAGAATTTCGGGGAACATCGCGACAATTAACTATTTTAACTTATGCTTTGAAAGCAATTGGGCTCAATATTTTTCAATTGATATAAATTACCAACTGACAGTAAGAAAATTAACGTTGACGGTTGACAGATGTCAGATAATATGTGAGGTTAGAAAATTTACAGATGACAAGAAATTTTTTTATCAGTAGACATTTGTCATTTGGGTTTAAATTCCAAAATGTACTTTAAAGGCTCAGAAATTCAAACTAAGCAACTTGGACTATTTAGTTTTTCATTTTAGATGATAGATGACAGTTGACAGATGTCAGATAACTTTTGGTCAAGTGTTTGATCCCTTCCTCCAAGAATTTCGGGGAACATCGCGACAATTAACTATTTCAACTTATGCTTTGAAAGCAGTTGGCTCAATATTTTTCAATTGATATAAACTACCAACTGACAGTAAGAAAATTAGCGTTGACGGTTGACAGATGTCCGATAATATGTGAGGTTAGAAAATTTACAGATGACAAGAAATTTTTTTATCAGTAGACATTTGTCATTTGGGTTTAAATTCCAAAATGTACTTTAAAGGCTCAGAAATTCAAACTAAGCAACTAGGACTATTTAGTTTTTCATTTTAGATGATAGATGACAGTTGACAGATGTCAGATAACTTTTGGTCAAGTGTTTGATCCCTTTTTCCAAGAATTTCGGGGAACATCGCGACAATTAACTATTTTAACTTATGCTTTGAAAGCAGTTGGCTCAATATTTTTCAATTCATACAAATTCCCAACTGATAGTAAGCAAATTAGCGTTGACGGTTGACAGATGTCCGATAATATGTGAGGTTAGAAAGTTTACAGATGACAAGAAATTTTTTTATCAGTAGACATTTGTCATTTGGGTTTAAATTCCAAAATGTACTTTAAAGGCTCAGAAATTCAAACTAAGCAACTAGGACTATTTAGTTTGTCATTTTAGATGATAGATGACAGTTGACAGATGTCAGATAACTTTTGGTCAAGTGTTTGATTCCTTCTTCCAAGAATTTCGGGGAACATCGCGACAATTAACTATTTTAACTTATGCTTTGAAAGCAGTTGGCTCAATATTTTTCAATTGATATAAATTACCAACTGACAGTAAGAAAATTAGCGTTGGCGGTTGACAGATGTCCGATAATATGTGAGGTTAGAAAATTTACAGATGACAAGAAATTTTTTTATCAGTGGACATTTGTCATTTGGGTTTAAATTCCAAAATGTATTTTAAAGTCTCGGAAATTTAAATTGAGCAACTTGGACTATTTAGTTTGTCATTTTAGATGATATACGACAGTTGACAAATGTCAGATAACTTTTGATCAAGTGCAAGAATTTCATGACAATTTACTACATATTTGAACTTGCTTAGAAAGCAGTTGACACGATATTTTTCAATTAATAGAATTACCAACTTGGCGTTGACAGTTGACATATGACAGATGTCCGATGACATGTGAGGTTAGAAAATTTACAAATGACAAGAAAAAATTGTCAGTTGATAGTTGACATTTGTAATTTGGGTTTAAATTCCAAAATGAATTTTAAAGTCCCAGAAATTTCAACTGAGCAACTTGGACTATTTATTTTGTCATTTTAGATAGATGATAGATGACAATTGACATATGATAGATGTCAGATAACTTTTGGTCAAGCTTTTGATCCCTTTCTTCCAAGAATTTCGGGGAACATCGTGACAATTAACTATTTTAATTTATGCTTTGAAAGCAGTTGACGAGATATTTTACAATTGTTAAAAATTACTAACTTATCGTTGACAGTTGACAGATGACAGATGTCCGGTAACATGTAAGGTTAGAAAATTTACAGATGACAAGAATTTTTTTTATCAGTAGACATTTGTCATTTGGGTTTAAATTCCAAAATGTATTTTAAAGTCTCGGAAATTTAAATTGAGCAACTTGGACTATTTAGTTTGTCATTTTAGATGATAGATGACAGTTGACAGATGTCAGATAACTTTTGGTCAAGTGTTTGGCCCCTTCTTGCAAGAATTTCGTGACAATTAACTATTTTAACTTATGCTTTGAAAGCAGTTGACACGATATTTTTTTCAATTTGAAAAAAAATTACCAACTTGGCGTTGACAGTTGACATATGACAGATGTCCGATGACATGTGAGGTTAGAAAATTTACAAATGACAAGAAAAAATTGTAAGTTGATAGTTGACATTTGTAATTTGGGTTTAAATTCCAAAATGAATTTTAAAGTCCCAGAAATTTCAACTGAGCAACTTGGACTATTTATTTTGTCATTTTCTTCCAAGAATTTCGGGTAACATCGTGACAATTAACTATTTTAATTTATGCTTAGAAAGCAGTTAACGAGATGAAAATGATGGTAGCGACCGTTACTATGTGGTAGTTCATTTTAAAAAAGGGTTAAATGAAAATTATTTTTAAGTTTTTATACCACTATTTATTTTATAATATACACAAACAAAGTTTACAATATATTATCAATTTTGACACAACTATAGTTTCGACCTTTGCAGGTCATTATCAACACTTGACAGTTGTCCAATAACATGTGAGGTTAGAAAATTTACAGATGACAAGAAAAATTGTCAGTTGATAGTTGACATTTGTAATTTGGGTTTAAATACCAAAATGTATTTGAAAGTGTCAGAAATTTAAACTTAGCAACTAGGACTATTTAATTTTTTCATTTTAGATGATAGATGACAGTTGATAGATGACAGATGTCAGATAACATTTGGTTAAGTGTTTAATCCCTTCTTACAAGAATTTTGGGTAACATCGCGACAATTAACCATTTTAATTTATGCTTTGAAAGCAGTTGACACGATATTTTTCAATTGATAGAAATTACCAACTTAGCGTTCACAGTTGACAGATGTCCGATAGCATGTGAGGTTAGAAAATTTACAGATGACAAGAAAAAATCGTCAGTTGATAGTTGAAATTTGTAATTTGGGTTTAAATTCTAAAATGTATTTGTTTAAGTCTCAGATATTTAAACTGAGTAACTTTGTCATTTTAGATGATAGATAGATAGTTGATAGATCTCAAATAACTTTTGGTCAAGTGTTTGGTTCCTTCTTCGAAGAATTTCGAGTAACATCGAGTCAACTAATTATTTTAACTTATACTTTAAATGCAGTTGACAAGATATTTTACAATTGATAAAAATTACCAACCTAGCGTTAACAGTTGACAGTCATCCAGATGACAGATGTCCGATAACATGTGAGATTAGGAAATTTACAGATGACTAGAAAATTTTGTCACTTGACATTTGTCATTTCGATTTAAATTCCAAAATGTATTTTAAATTCTCAGAAATTTAAACTGAGCAACTTGGACTATTTAGTTTGTCATTGTAGATGACAGATGTCAGATAGCTTTTGATAATTGACATTTTAACATTTACAAATGGCGAAAAACATTTCTCAGTTGACAGTTGATATTTAGATTAAATTCTAAAATTTACTTTTTTAAATCTCTGAGAAATTTAAACTAATCAACATATTATCTTAGGACTATTTAAATGTTTCAAAATATTCTACTATTTGATCTTTTAATATTCTTCCAACTATTACTAGAAAGCCATGAAAGAAGTTTTTTTTTATTTGTCATCGTAGATGGCAGATTACAAATGACACACGACAGATGTCCGATAACTGGGAAGTTTGAAAATTTAAAAAAAATGACATGTAAAATTTGTCAGTTGACAGTTCATTCAGTCGTTTAGATTTATATTCGAAAATTTATTTTAAAATCTCAAAAATTCAAACTAAGCAATTTGGAGTATTTAGTTGGTCATCATAGATGACAGTTGACAGATGACTGATGTCAGATAACTTTTGACAATTTACATTTGAAAATTTACAAATGGCAACAACATATTAATATATTCGCAATCTAAATTTACTTTATTTATACAATGTAATATTTAAGTTATCCTGTAATTGGCCTTCTTGGCTGTTGGGTTATAAATAAATAAATAAATATTACAACAACATATTCTTAAGATTATTTAGTTTTTCCTCTTAAGACAGATGGCATATGGCCGAAAACAGGGACGTTTGAAAATTTACAGATGACAAGAAAAATGTATCAGTTGTCATTTGGATGATTTGAATTACAAAATTTATTTTAAAATCTCTGAGAAATTAAAATTAAGCAACTCGATCAATTATGTTTGCCACCTAAGATGACAGTGTTGACAGATGTCAGATAACATTTGACAATTGACATTTAAAAGTTTAGTTAGTTTAGTTGGCAAGAAATATTTGCTACTTGACAATTGAGAATTCACTTTTAGAATCAAGTTTCAAAATTTACAAGAAAAATTTATCGGTTGACCTTTGGATTTGAATTTCAAAAATTATATTTTAAAATCTCTGAGAAATTAAAAGTAAGCAACTCGATAAATTATGTTTGGAATACTTAGTTTGAGTGAAGTAAGATGACTTTTAACAATTGACATTTGAAAATTTACAAATGGCAAAAATTTCTCTGTTGACAGTTGACATTTAGATTTAAATTCCAAAATTTATTATTTATTCTCTAGGAATTTTAAACTTAGCAATTACAGATCTCCAGACTATTTAGTTTGTCAATTTAAGACAGATAGATGACAGATGTCCGATAAGAGGGACGTTTGAAAATTTACAAATGACCAAAAAAATTATGAGTCGAGATTTGGATTTGAATTCCAAAATTTATATTTTAAAATCTCTGAGAAAAATAATC
The DNA here is from genome assembly GCA_963969525.1 of Ontholestes murinus. Classification (NCBI taxonomy): domain Eukaryota; kingdom Metazoa; phylum Arthropoda; class Insecta; order Coleoptera; family Staphylinidae; genus Ontholestes; species Ontholestes murinus. The sequence continues at coordinate 64,476,605 of OZ018395.1, read as the reverse complement.
TAAGCAACTCGATTAATTTTGTTTGTCATCTTAGATGACAGTTGACAGATGTCAGATAACTTTTGACAATTGAGATTTACAAGTTTACAAATGGTGAGAAACATTTGCTAGTCGACAATTGAGATTTCACATATTCAAATTTCAGAATTTCTTTTAAAATCATCAGAAAAATTATATTGATTAGTTTAAATTTCCACTTTCGATACTATTAAAAATTTGGAAATTTTCCATTCGACATTAAGTAACAGTTGATAGTTGTCAGATGTTTAGTTTGTCATCATAGATAACACCCACGACAGATCCCGAAAATAGGGAAGTTTGGAAATTTACAAACGACAGGGAAAATTTGTCAACTGACAGTTCATTCAGTTATTTAGATTTATATTCTAAAATTTATTTTAAAATCTCGGAAATTCAAACTAAGCAACTTGGAGTACTTAGTTTATCATCTTAGATGACAGTTGAATGATGTCAGATAACTTTTGACAATTTACAAATGTCAAACATTTCTCAGATGCCAGTTGATATTTAGATTTAAATTCCAAGATTTATTTTTCAATCTTTAGAAACTTTAAACTAAGCAACATATTGCAGATCTTAAGACTATTTAATTTGTCATCTTAAGATAGATGACAGGGACGTTTGAAAATGTACAGAAGGCAAGAAAAAATTATCAATAGACATTTGGATTTTAGGTGACAGTTAACAGATGTCAGATAAATGTTGACAATTGACATTTAAAAGTTTACAAATGGCAAGAAACATTTGCTAGTCGACAGTCGAGATTTCATACTTAGAATCAAGTTTCAAAATTTATAAGAAAAATGTATCATTTGTCATTTGGATGTGAATTTCAGAATTTATATTATAAAATCTCTGAGAAATTGAAACTAATCAACTCGATCAATTTTGTTTGCCACCTTAGATGACAGTTGACAGGTGTCAGATAACATTTGATAATTGACATTCAAGTTTACAAATGGCAAGAAATATTTGCTAGTTGACAGTTGAGATTTCATATTTAGAATCAAGTTTAAAAATTTACAAGAAAAATTTATCGATTGAAATTTGGATGTGAATTTCAAAATTTATATTATAAAATCTCTGAGAAATTGAAACTAATCAACTCGATCAATTCTTTTTGCCACCTGAGATGACAGTTGACAGGTGTCAGATAACATTTGACAATTGACATTTAAGTTTACAAATGGCTATAAACATTTGCTAGTTGACAGGTGTCAGATAAAATTTGACAATTGACATTTAAAAGTTTACAAATGGCAAGATACATTTGCTAATTGACAGTTGAGATTTCATATTTAGAATCAAGTTTAAAAATTTATCAGTTGACATTTGGATGTGAATTCCAAAATTTATATTATAAAATATCTGTGAAATTGAAATTAATCAACTCGATCAGTTTTGTTTGCCATCTTAGATGACAGTTGACAGGTGTCAGTTAACATTTGACAATTGACATTCAAGTTTACAAATGGCAAGAAACATTTGCTAGTTGATAGGTGTCAGATAATATCTGACAATTGACATTTAAAAGTTTACAAATGACAAGAAAAATTTGCTAGTCGACAGTTGAGATTTCATATTTAGAAACAAGTTTCAAAATTTACAAGAAAAAATTATCGGTTGAAATTTGGATGTGAATTTCAAAATTTATATTATACAATCTCTGAGAAATTGAAACTAATCAACTCGATTAATTTTGTACGCCACCTTAGATGACAGTTGACAGATGTTAGATAACATTTGACAATTGACATTCAAGTTTATAAATGGCTATAAACATTTGCTAGTTGACAGGTGTCAGATAACATTTGACAATTGACATGTAAAAGTTTACAAATGACAAGAAACATTTGCTAGTCGACAGTTGAGATTTCATATTTAGAATCAAGTTTCAAAATTTATAAGAAAAATTTATCGGTTGAAATTTGGATGTGAATTTCAAAATTTATATTATAAAATCTCTGAGAAATTGAAACTAATCAACTCGATCAATTTTGTTTGCCACCTTAGATGACAATTGACAGGTGTCAGATAACATTTAACAATTGTCATGTAAAAGTTTACAAATGGCAAAAAACATTTGCTAGTTGATAGGTGTCAGATAGCATTCGACAATTGACATTTAGAAGGTTACAAATGACAAGAAACATTTGCTAGTTGACAGTTGAGATTTCATATTTAGAATCAAGTTTCAAAATTTATAAGAAAAATGTATCAGTTGTCATTTGGATGCGAATTTCAAAATTTATATTATAAAATCTTTGAGAAATTGAAACCAATCAACTCGATCAATTTAACAATTGACATTTTAAAGTTTAAAAATGACAAGAAACATTTACTAGTTGCTTGCCAGCTGAGATTTCATATTTAGAATCAAGTTTCAAAATTAATAAGAAAAATTTTTCAGTTCACATTTGAATGTGAATTCCAAAATGTATATTATAAAATCTCTGAGAAATTTAAACTAATCAACTCGATTAATTTTGTTTGCCACCTTAGATGACAGTTGACAGGTGTCAGGTAACATTTGACAATTGACATTTAAGTTTACAAATGGCTATAAACATTTGCTAGTTGGCAGGTGTCAGGTAAAATTTGACAATTGACATTTAAAAGTTTATAAATGACAAGAAATATTTGCTAGTCGACAGTTGAGATTTCATATTTAGAATCAAGTTTCAATATTTATAAGAAAAATTTATCAGTTGACAATTGGATGTGAATTACAAAATTTATATGTATTATGAAATCTCTGAGAAATTGAAACTAATCAACTCGATTAATTTTGTACGCCACCTTAGATAACAGTTGACAGATGTCAGATAACATTTGACAATTGACATTCAAGTTTATAAATGGCAAGAAACATTTGCTAGTTGACAGGTGTCAGATAACATTTGACAATTGACATGTAAAAGTTTACAAATGGCAAGAAACATTTGCTAGTTGACAGTTGAGATTTCATATTTAGAATCAAGTTTCAAAATTTATAAGAAAAATGTATCAGTTTTCATTTGGATGTGAATTTCAGAATTTATATTATAAAATCTCTGAGAAATTGAAACTAATCAACTCGATCAATTTTGTTTGCCACCTTAGATGACAATTGACAGGTGTCAGATAACATTTAACAATTGTCATGTAAAAGTTTACAAATGGCTATAAACATTTGCTAGTTAATAGGTGTCAGATAAAATTTGACAATTGACATTTAAAAGTTTATAAATGACAAGAAACATTTGCTAATTGACAGTTGAGATTTCATATTTAGAATCAAGTTTCAAAATTTATAAGAAAAATGTATCAGTTGTAATTTTGATGTGAATTTCAAAACTTATATTATAAAATCTCTAAGAAATTGAAACTAATCAACTCGATCAATTTTGTTTACCACCTTAGGTGACAGTTGACAGGTGTCAGATAACATTTGACAATTGACATTTAAAAGTTTATAAATGACAAGAAACATTTGCTAGTTGACAGTTGAGATTTCATATTTAGAATCAAGTTTCAAAAATTATAAGAACATTTTTTTCAGTTGACATTTGGATGTGAATTCCAAAATTTATATTATAAAATCTATGAGAGATTGAAACTAATCAACTCGATTAATTTTGTTTGTCAACTTAGATGACAGTTGACAGGTGTCAGATAACATTTGACAATAGAGATTTAAAAGTTTACAAATGGCAAGAAACATTTGCTAGATGAGAGTTGAGATATCACATTTAGAATCAATTTTCAAAATTTATTTTAAAAAGCTTATTATTAATTAAATTAACCAGTTTAAATTTTTAAATTCAATCCTACATTCAATATTTGCAGATTTTTCATTCGGCATATATTAAAAATTGAATTTTGGAATTTATGCACTGAAAACAGTTGATATGTAACCTTAATAAATAACAGATGGCAGATGAGAAATGACATCTTAACGGATGACAAATAAAAGATGACATTTGACATTTTGAAATTTACACGAAACTAAAAACTTTTGTTAGTTGGCAGATGATATTTAACATTTGAATTGAAATTGAAAAAATTATTTTATAATCTTTGGGAAAATTAAACTAACCAACACATTTTTCATATTTACAACATTACACTTTAGAATAACCCTATAAATTAGAGTTGATATGTCACTTTACTAAGGAACAGTTGACAGTTGTCAGGTGTCAAATGAGAGATGACAGATTACAGAAGATAAATGACATGATAGAGATATTCTTTATTATTATTATCTTTGCTTCTCCTGCTTACAAATTACAAAAAAATATATAATATACATACAATCAGATGACATCTAACGTTTCAAAAATTTCTTTTAAGATCTCCACGAAGATTAAACTATCTAAACAACATATTACAGGTTTTATCTTAGATGACAGTCGACAGATGATCGATAACATATGACTGATGTTCCCCTGATACCAAACATCAGTCATTATTTGAAAATTTACAGATGGCAAGAAATATTCGTCAGTTTGAAGTTGACATTTGACGTTTTAAAATAACAGGTCACTCCCTTTATGTAAATTATTTCCTGTGTATAGTAAGTCTAACTTGTATCTTGAGCTAAAAACATCTAGTCGTATTTCAGTGCACTTTCTTTTATTGATATCTGTTGTAGGCAATCCCTAAGTGCGAAAAAGTCTTTGATAAACGCATCATCGCCGGGAATTGTTTTCACGTCAAGGAAAACATTCGAATGTGTCAAAAAACAGTGCTATCCACGGCCTTCAAACCGTATCAATAACAAATGACGGATTCTTACCTGACCCAGTAAAGGTCGAAGGCACCCAGCAAAGGACAAAGCCATCTGATTGTTAACTGTTGATCTCTTTCCTACAAATGTGCTCTTGGTATCGGCGATTTATATCAAATTTCGAGCATGTTTCTTGGAAATGGACCAAGGAAGAAAACGCAGCGTTCAAGTCAATAAAAAATACCCTGACCAAGGTATCCGTGCGTCGGACGGATATCCTCAGGGCATTTTTTGTGCCAGGGGAAGGGTGTGAACCCTGTTGAATACACCAGGCGCCAGCTAACCTCTGCGGAGAAAAACTATGCCACTAATAAAAAGGAGGCGTTGGCCATTATTTAGGGGATGAAGAAATTTTGGGGAGTTCTGGATGATTCAAAAATCACTGTTGCCACCGAACATCAAAACATTAATCCTTTCGTTAGCTAATGGGACTTCAATCGCCGGCAAGAAGATTGGTTTGATAGAATTTCAGTTCTACAACCTCCAGATTGACCAGGACGTTCAAAGAGAATAGCTAACACCTTTCCCCGTCCCATCGATGACAACGATGATCTTTATCATTGGGAAATAAAGAAAAATTCCATTGGCATGGTATCCCAAAAAGAGAATCATAAAAGATAACGATTTGAAGAAGATAATCGATGACCTAGAAGCCACCCAATCTACAAAAAATGCTGTCTACTGGAAGAGATAGGAATACGATATGGCTATTGGTATTTTGTACCGGTGTGACCCGCAAGGAAAGCAAGAAAACGCATAACAAGTGTTCCCCAAAGAATAGATTTCACGCATATTAAAAACATTTGACGGACATTATGGAATCCAGAAGACCCTTTCACAGTAAAATTTTAATGGTTCCCCCAACATATGGGATAAGTGCTTAGGAGTGGTAGGTATTAATCTCAGTAGTAGGATAGTCCAGCGTCGCAACTTTGAAGGTTCTGGGGCTGCAAAAAAACGTACCGATAGACCTTACAATTTTTTTGGCAGTCTCAGAATCTTCGAAGTTGCGACGCTGGACAATCTCACTACTGTGATTATTAGTATCTACCACTCCTAAGCACTCATCCCATATGTTGGACCGGATGCCGTTCCCCAGCACAACCAAACATTTCGTAAAAAGGGAAGAAAAAAGAAAAAACGAGGTGGATGTCCAATTGCTGGATGGATCATCAAATCGACTTGACATCCTGATGGACTGACTGCAGCTGGTGGTAAGCATAGAAGGTAGCTCACCACCTTGTCGCATAGGCACTATTGCACTCACCCAAAACAATTGCAGCCAGGAGATTTATATATTTATTTATTTTTATTTATTCCAATAATAAAATTTCTTATGAAGACTCTGTGACGGCTGCCAACTCATGATGGATATTTTCCTTCATATACACCATACGAGTTGGTCTAATGGATTTAAGAAGAAATTTGGGGTATCATCTACTCCGTTGGCTGATGGGACTACAGTGGCCAGCAGGATTATTGGAGCAACGGGCACTGCAATTGCAGCCCTACAACCTCCTGATTTACTGCATACCAGAAAGAGCGATATCTTGTCCAGTCCTCCGATGACAGGGAAATAAAGAAAATTTCTATCGACATCACATCAGAGAGATTTGAAGAAGATATCATAGAAGTCCTTGAAGCTACCCAACCTACCAATAATGCTACTAGAAGACAACAGGATACTTCATGATTAATGGTATTCTGCACGCACGAAGAGCAATAAGACGCACAACAAGTGGTCCCCAAAAAAGAAATTCCACGCATATTACAAGCATTTGACAATGGTCATTATGAAATCCAAAGGACAGGTTTGCGCATTCTGCTAAAATCTTATTGGATTCAGGGATTCATCTCTAAACTGGCTTTCCGAAGAAATGGACTTTACGTCATTTTGTTGTACCAGAACCTTAGATATTTTCTTTCAAATGCGCCAAAGAAGTTGGTCTATTGTTGTAAACTTTAGATTTGAGTTGAACTCACAGGAAGAAGTCAATAGGAGTTAAATCAGCACTGCATTGATGAAAATTTACTTCATCTCTCCTGGAGATCAATTTGCCAGGCAAACTTTCACGAATACGTGTCTGAGACGATGCTCCGTCTTGTTAGAACCATATTCTTTGGTTGTGGCCGAAAAAGTTTTGTAACTCAGGCTCCAAAAATTCATCCAAAATATCAACATAAAGTTCTAAATTGAAATATAAACTTTCTTTTGAAACACAGTGTTAATTTATTTGACAATCAAAATTTTTTTATCCTTTTTCTTTCTGGGACATGATGAACTCACAAATTCTATGAAATAATTATTTTTTTTATAATAGAAAAAAAACTAATTAAAGTCGTCTGAAACAATAACACCCACTGAACTCTCGACAAATTCGAAGGTCAACCAAATATGGATGTTGCGGCATTCCGTTCCGGATGTTGACAACCGTTTTATTGAGCGAAAATATTTTTTTTTAACATCAGTTCAACCTTATTTTTGGGTGAAATTTCGTCGGGTGAAAGTCTTATCGGTCGATTATCAAATGCGAAACAAAATAATTTTATGCACATTGCACGCGCAACGTAACACGCACATGTCTTGTTATCGTAATGCCCACTCTGAATGCTGACCAAGGAAAAAAAAAGAAAAGAAAATTCGCGTTCTGCAATTTTTTCATTTGTAAAATTAAAACGTTTAAATACAACTCGATTTAAAATTTTCGCAATTCAATTGTTTTTATGATCGTTAACAAGTAAACTGCATGTTGAAACATGTTTGTGTTAATTTAACGATTAAAAAACAATTGGTATGGTTTTAAATTTTATTAATCATAAAATAAAGTTCTACAAACCTTTCTTCACATAGTTTATTTGAAATACCAAATATATATATATACAGGGTGACTGACGAAGAACCTTTGGTGCTGTATCTCGCTTATTTTTTATCCGATTTTAATAAATAAAACATCAAATTAAACCATTTTTAAAAGACTTTAATAGGATCTGAACTGTTATTTTTTCTCGCACCCAGTTTTTGACAAAATACGATCAACATTTTTTTTTTTAAATTGCACTGAATATATATTTTTATTGATTCGCAAGGAGATTTTTTTTCTGAATATAAAATTGTAGACAAATTTATCCATACATCAAACTTAAGTCGAGAAATTGAGGATTAAAAAAATAAATAAAAAGTCAAGTATCCATTGTAAACAATATACAGACCCTATTTTAAATGTCAAAAGTGACAGTGACAGCCATTGATACAATACTGCAACGATTTTTAATTATTTCATAATTAAAATGTTGCAGTATTTCAAACACTGTACTAGAATTTTGTGCTTCTACAGAAATCGTTTTTCAGTTTTTGAAATCTTGCAACATTTTTATTATGAAATTATTAAAAATCATTGCAGTATTGTACCAATGACTGACACTGTCACTTTTGACATTTCGAATAGGCTCTGTATATTGTTTACTATGGGTATTTGATTTTTAATTTTTTTTTTAATCCTCAATTTCTCGACTTTGGTTTGATGAATGGATAAAATCGTTTACAAATTTAGATTCAGAAAAAAATCTCCTTGCGGATCAGTACAAAATATATATACAGTGCAATTTGAAAAAAAAAAGTTGATCGTCTTTTGTCAAAAACTGGATGCAAGAAAAAATATCAGTACAGTTAATATTAAAGTCTTTTAAAAATCATTTAATTTGATGTTTTATTTATTCAAATCGGATCAAAAATAAGCGAGATACAGCACCAAAGGTTTTTCGTCAGTCACCCTGTATATATATTTTGGACACATTTGGTATTTCAAATAAACTGTGCGAAGAAAGGTTTTTAGTGCTTTATAATCAATTTTATTTTCACGTAACTTATCCAATTAATTTACTATCAATTGAAACCATACCAATTGTTTTTAATCATTATAATCATATATTTCAGTAAATTGTAAATAGAACTGGGTGACCACTATTTAATAAACAAAAAAGTAACACCCACTCTATATATTTTGGTTTTCTGTTTATAAATTATAATGATTTTAAATTCATTAACACTGTCAAAAGTAACATCACTATTGTTACTAGGGAAATAAACAAATGATAGTAATATAAGTAAAATATATGTGGGGTGGATGATTGTCCTATAATTTATTGGTTAGGATAACATAACCTCAAATGGATTCATTTTTTTGTAAATAATAAAAACAAAGGATTAATTATGTTTGACTTTAATAATTAAACAAATGGAAATTTAAAAACAAAACACCATAAATTACTCACTTGTAGTAAAAATCGTGCAAAACAGTTGGAGCGTACACTCACTGTTTACTTTCTTTTGCCGTCCGTGATTTCTATTTTTTTTTTTCGTGTTGTTTAATTGTAAGAAAAACCTTCGCCTTAATTTCGTGGAAACAATGACGCGATGGAAATCTGCGTGAATCACCGTTTTGAAAAACGAGAAGATCCATCCATTATCGATATAATACATTGAACCTTTGCCGAATCAATAATTTTCGTGTGACGTCGCCGGAGGAGAGATCAACCCCTCACGTACGCTCCTCCGATCAGCTGATCGGCCGATGTATGGTGCGTGTGTAAAAATAGTAACAAATTACCTTGCGCTAGTTCCCCGCAGGTTCGAGATTAATCAGGTGCTGGTGCGGCGTCTCGTCGGGACGATACTTTCCTGGGGATGGATGTGGATGGATGAATGGGGGCCGAATGGTACTTCTGTTGTTTTTTTTTTTGTATTTTCAAAACGTGACGGTACGCATATTTGATTAATGTCACCGTGACTATTGTAAAGGATCGTCGCGGCCGAATGGGGCGGCGCGCATAATAACACAAACCACGACGTTACCTATTCTAGACACGACGGATTAACTTTACAACTGGCACTCGACGACTAACTGACATCACAAAAGGAGAGACTCGCCGCTGTCAGTTCGTGCGCGGCGGCGTTGCCCCGACGCGGGCACACTTTCCCTTTCCGAAAGATATGCGCGGATCCGAAAATTCAACATAATGGGACACTCTTATCACGACCTTATCAATTTCAGACACAATCAATCTTTATCAGCACTTGAAACTTACGCAAATCGGGACGATTCATTAATTTTATTTATATATCTACGCGAACGGATAAAACGTATTTGTACCGTAATTGATTCTCAATATATATAAATAGAAAATTATTTATAATGTTCAAACAAATTTTGAAAATATTTATGTGGCGCCATCTATTGACAATTATTTTTAGTTTTTAAAATATATAAAATTATTCTAATTTAAAATCACCTAGTATTATAAAGTTATTATATTTGATTAAAAACGAAATCAATGGATATATTCTTTTATACCAATGGTATATTATTTCCCTTCCTACTGTATTATTGAATATTATTAAATAAAATTGTGTTACTAGCGCCATCTGTGTATTGAAAAATTAATAATTTTAATTCTTGAATTAATATCTTATTCCACGTTTAAAATAAAATCATGGAAATAAAAGAAGGAAGTTTTAAGGGTGTAAATTAAAAACCATTATTTCGTTAACTATTTAAAAATAAAATACTTATGCTATTTTATCCCACCTCCAAATTGTACCATCATCACACACACAAATCAACACCGACGCGTCCCTGCTGAGACTTGTCTGTCTGATCGCCGTCGTACACCTCTGATGCTGTAGCGTGTAGCATTTCGCCTGTCCGGGATCGCTCACGTCCAAATCCCAGACGAACACGCGCCCAGCCTGATTTCCAAGGGCTAAAATCTTCTGCCAGAAATCCATGGCGAAGCGCACGAACCAAATCTCGCACTCTTTAAACTCGAACCTGTGGATGACCGTCGCCGTCGTGTCGCCGGCCCTCAAATTCTTATCCTCGAGACGACCCGGCTTCCAGCAGACGATGCAGTTCTCACAGGACTTGCTCAGAATGAAATCGCCGTACCAACGCACACAGTCGACGTAGTTGCGATGGATGTCGCGCGTGGAAAAGTCAGGAAAGTGTTCGTTAAGAGATTCAAAGGGACGCGTCGATCTATTCGGCATCCAATTATAAGACTGTTTAATAGCTTCATTCATCGACTCCTTATCCAATTTCCAGAGCTTTAATGAATGGTCCATACCGCAAGAGATTATCCTGTTACCGTGTAAATTGAAATCCTAATACAAAAAATATAATTATTTAATTCATAATAAAAATCTTAATTCTTCACTTACAGCACTTAACACTTCATCCCTGTGTCCTTCCACACCACCAAAAATAGCTATGCACACGTCGGTCTTGATATTCCAAAGTCTTAGAGCGTGATCCTTTGAGACGGACAGCAGAAGGTTAGGATCTTTCGGGTGGAATTTCAATTCGTTTATGGCATGTCCGTGCCCGATGTAATGCCTGATGCAGATCATGGTCGCCGGATTAATAATTCTAACGATACCCCTGGCTCCCGCCACGCCCAACAGTGGTTTCCCAGTTTCCTCATCATAGGACCATGCACACGTATAGAAATTCTCATCTAACTGTATGACAAATTTAAGGAATATAATAATGTAATCAATAAATAATCAAATTAAAACAATGTACGTATAACATCTTCAACGTAGATTGTTCAATATCTATTTCCTTAATAATTTTCTCACTTATCTCCTGATGAAACATTATTAGTTTAATATATAATCACCTATTAATTATTTAATCCTGCCTCATTGACAGTAAATACACGCTATTTTTACCTACTAACCAGTTAACTGTGTCTCTTCGTTTTGAATCATCTCATCAACAGTAAATACACTATTTTTACCTATTAACCAGTGTCGCTCCGTTTTAAAAAATTTCGCACACAGAAACACAGAAATTTACAGTTTTAAAACGGAGCGATGCAGTTATCTGGACAAAAACTAACAATACACACTTAAAAAATATTATATTAACTAGTTAACAGCGTCGCTCCGTTTTAAATTTCTATCGAGGACGAGAATACTCAATTAATTGATTAAAATAATTAATTTGATGTAAATAGTAATTAATTAAATCCAAAAAACGAAAAATTTAAACTATTAGTTGATTTTTTTGACAAAGGATTTTAATACATTTTATTTTTAGGTAAATAATAAAATATAAATTTTTTAAAAAGGATACGTCTGGATCTGCATAGCACTGCAACAGCTTGATGCCGCTTCCCTCTGGACATTCGTAAATCGATACACGGTTACAACCGACAGCTGCGAAAATCAGCGGCTGTCCCTCCTTCAAGTGGTGGTTGAACTGAGCACCGAAAAGAGGCTGTCCATGGTCTTCTTTTATATTACATCTAAAAATAATAATAATAATAAGCACAATACATACTGACAACAAAATAACAAATAAACACCGACGTGAATTTATAAATGGGCTTAATAGTTTTCGTCTGTGAAGAAATCTTTCTCTTTCCGCGCTTTCCCTTCTTCGATCTGTTCGTCGGCGTGGCACTCCTCGAGGTGTTGTCTGTCGTGGAGGTGCTTCCAACTGATGAAGTCTCTTCCTATTAGTTATAATAATAATAATAATTAATAACACATACATTAAAATATAACAAAGAGATTGAAAAATAACAATAAAAAAAACAAAATATTTATTATTGTTATTGTTATACAGGGCCTGCTAATCCTTAGATTTACATATACTTACAAGTTCATCGCCAGATTCCTCGGTTAAATTCGAATTGGATAAGTCTGCACTCATGTTCGCATTGGATTTATCTCTCATTTTATGAGAGGAACGTTAAAAACACAACCGCATAAAATTCCCATACAATTTCGAGGTTAAAGGTTTGGCGGGTTTGTTATTTATTCATTATAGGCAACCCAATTAACAATCGTAAAGTTTTTTAACATCATACAAGGTGCATTTACATAATCAGACAATAAGTAAAATAAAAAAAGGGCATTTTAATATTAATCGTTTTTCAAATAATAATAATCTATATATTATTTTTTACACAATTAGATTAATAATAAATCCGACAACGCTGCATTATTTTTGACATTACAGATTTCATTTGTTTACAGATAAATAACAATATAAATTTTGTTTGATAGAAAATAATTTTATTTAATTTAATTATGTAATAACCGCATTATTATCTATACATACGTGTAATATCAATAATTAGTATAAGTGAGTACACCGTTTGTATGTAAAACCCATGTTATTATCTGTACATACGTGTAACATCAATAATTAAAATAAGTGAGTATATCGAGTGTATTCACAAGTGTTTATTATATCAAACAATATTTATAAAGGTAATATTATTGTTATATTGTTATCCGTTTTTAATATTGTCTAGATATTTTTTTTAGAATGAGACCGGCTTTTCCTAAAATTTTTGGCACCTTGGGATACGCTTTGCAATATTATTGCATTGCACATTGTACTTTCGAGTATATCGGTGATTTTGTTGTGGTAAGGATTGTATTCTGACTAATATATATATATATATATTAATCCTTTATTGGCATTATTTCTACAACAACAAATTCTATTAAATATCCCTTCTATCAAAACTGACAAAAAAAAATCTAGTTATTCCCACTTGTCTTTTTCTTTTCTTCTATCTTCTTTTCCTTATTACATCCATTGCCTCAGTCCCTCCTTTCAGTAGCCGTGTCCATTTCCCTTGACCATATAGCCTTTTCCACGCGTCTCTAGTCCCCACAAAGTCAATCCTACAGTGCTCCCATCTTTCTTCTTTCCTTCCACACAATCGGCACATTCTCCCCTCTTCATTCATCCAATAGCGGTTTCTGACTAGTATAATGTGTGAAATATTAATCTTATTTAAGTGTACTGGACCGTCGATGGAACCAACCATTTATTCAAACAACATCCTGCTCACCGAACACCTAACACCGACTGTGAGACGTGTGGACAGGGGTGACATAATAATAGCAAAGTGCCCGACTAATCCAAAACAGCAGATATGCAAGAGGGTGACGGGGCTACCTGGTGATCGTATAAGGACAGGTTTTGCTAAAACTGAAGTCGTTCCCAGAGGACACGTTTGGCTGGAAGGCGACAATTTGAACAATTCTGCTGATTCTAGAACGTACGGACCTGTTCCACAAGGATTGATTAGGAGTCGAGCACTGTGCAGAGTTTGGCCACCTAGTGAAATTTCTATGTTGACCACTTAATTGTTATTTAGTATTTAATTTAATATTTTTAGCAATTACATACACTATTGATTTTGCAGCTCAAATTTAATTATATGTGTTTTTTTTTTGTTATAATAATTGTTTTAATTATATGGTATAATTTTCCTTGTTAAAATTGTATATAAATGACGGTTACAAATAATTCTGCAAGTTAATTTAATTTTTTTTGATGAAAATTAAACTACAAGAGACTTTGATTTTTCATTTTTCAATCTAAAATACTTGTATCCAAAGAAAATTATTTTTAAAGCCTTTTATTGAATATTCTTATTGCAACCATTTAAAAAATAATAATTTTCAATTCTTCGATATACTTGGTGACACATTTTTGGGTAAGGATTTGATAAAACACATTAAACACTTTGTTTTACCACAGTATATTTAAAAAGTGCTTATAGTTTCAACCACAAACTGGTCAAATTTAAAGATTTATTGTTAAAAATAATGAAAAATACATTAATTTACAAAGAAATAAAGAGAAAAGCCATAAGTATAATAAAGCGATTTATTTGCTAATTGTTCTTCATGGTATTTTGATTTTTTTTTAACTAATCCATGTATTTGACAATTACCAATTGTTTTTCATGAACTTTCACTTGTTTTTTAGGTTAGTGTAATGAATATAGTATTAACCGGGGTCAATAGTACGCTAGGGCAATGAGAAGCCCTAGAGCGATAAATAATTTGTTAGGATAGGTCAGGAGTACGCTAGGGCAATAAATGATACATTGGGATAGGTCAATCGTACGCTCGCCCAATGAATAATTTGTTAGGATAGGTCAAGAGTACGTTAGGGCAACGAATATTATATTGGGATAGGTCAAGAGTACGCTAGGAAAATGAATAATATATTGGGATAGGTCAAGGGTACGCTAGTACAATTAATAGTTGATTGGGATAGGTCAAGAGTACGTTAGAGCAACGAATATTATATTGGGATAGGTCAAGAGTACGCTAGGACAATGAATAATATATTGGGATAGGTCAAGGGTACGCTAGGACAATTAATAGTTGATTGGGATAGGTCAAGAGTATGCTATGGTCATAAAAAAGTTGTTAGATGAGGTAAAAAGTACGCTAGGGCAACAATTAGTGAATTAGCAATGAAAATGTGTGTTTTTTCAGGTCCATAAATAATTTTTATTACACCTTGGCCTTTACAACACTATCAAAATATGTAGGGTTGATGGGTGGCCTCTACCATATCCTCCAATCACGATAAAATGCCTCAATTTTACTAAATCAAATTATTTTTTTCTTGACTCAATTTTCAATGATTTAAAAATGTGATAGCAGATTAGAGATTATTTAATTAGTTTCTATTTTATTATTTAAGGATGTTTATTCATGTTTATTGCATTAATATATTTCTTTAATGTTTAGGAATGCTTGGAATACATAGCAATGTTTGAAACAACTTTAGCACATGAAGATGGTTTAGTTGAGCAGTTTTTTATTTAGATATCATGTAGAAGTCAACAAATTTCCTCATATGGTAAGTTTTACTTATTAATACATTATTTTTAACAAATAAATATTAAAGAAAAACAATGAATTATAATAGATTTTTATGAAAAAAGTATAAACACATAATAAGTGGGTTTAGAGTTTATCAGGGATTACCTAGTACTAATGTTCGCAACTATACTTTTATTAAATATTATTAAAAATATATAATGAAATGTAATTTTATTTACTTCATTTAAAATAAATGAGAAAATAAAAAGCTCCCACAATTATCTATTAAAATATATTCTACTTTCAAATCTGACAATATTTAGAAAATGGGGTAAACTATGTAGATTTCTTTATAAGCGGCATCTCTTAGCGTAAACTGTAACTATGTATGTATATTACAGATTTCCTTTTTTACAGTTTTCTTATAGAATTATAACAATACAATATTATTATACGCGCAGAATTTAAATATCAAATTACTTTTTATACAATATTTCATATTCATTTTTACACTCGTGTACAAAATTGTTTCGCTAAAAAATATATGATTAAAAAACTAAATCTGTACTAAGTGTATAGAATCGAACCAAGATGGCGCTAGTCGTAACGTAAATTGAATTTTACATTAAACTTGAAATAAATAATTAATCGTTGAAATAAAGAAAACAATTAACTTTTTTTTAGAAAAAGATAATTCTTTTCTTTATTTTAACAATCAAAAATGCACCAACAAATAATTAGTTGCCACTATAGTCTTTATTTTATAAATTATTAAGTTTATAAATTTAATACTGTTTTTATTTATGAGTTTACAAAATATAAAATTGATACATTCAATTTACATGGGTTGTAAATTTTTAAATTTATATTTAGTTTAACTATTAAAGATTTCGATTTCGCTTTCTCCCTTGTGATTTATAATAATTTATTATTAATTACGTTTGTATGTTTAAAACCTGACTTATTATTTACCCTAAGCTTTATTTGAATATATACCAAAAAGTAAAGTTCGTAGAGTGTATTTAATTAGCGACAAGTTTCTTCTTAGTGCACTATTCTCATCACACTAATTAGTAAGTTGTATTGTATTTATTTCTTCAATAATTTAAATCTTGTAGAGAAAAAATTAACGCCGATGTTATAAACGTATTTATTTGCTCTCGTTGTGTTATTAATTAGGTAAATTCTCCGATATTTGATGGCAAAAAATGGTCGCAAATTACATTTTAATAATTTGGTCTGAGCGACGCTAATTTTGATTATAATAGAATGTTTAATTAAAATTTGTATCTGCTGTTATTAATAATATAGTTTGTGGAACGCAGTTTAAAATTGAAAATGCGTATTTGCGAATTTATTATTTATGTTATGTGTGTATATGTGTGTGTGTGTGTGTGGATAGAGATGATCGATTGCTGTGGAATATTATTTGTGTATTGTTGGTTTATAAACTAAATATTCTTTTATATACATATATAGTGTCTATCTTCAGTTGTTTATCATTATCTTTGGGTTATATAGTTGTATATGCCCTCAATACAAATACATTTATTCTTCTATTTCATCAGAAAAATATTAAAAACGCAATATCCAAAAGATATAAAATTAAGAACAAAGATTACTTAATTTTATGTCTTTTGTTTATTCCAGTTTATACTTGTTCTTCTGAATGAGACAGCTTAAATGAAGCTGTCTTTCATCAAACTATTTTTTATGGGTAGTTTAATAAGATTATTGGAATAACTCTGTTCGTACAATTATTGGCAAACAAGGTAAACACCACTGGTGAATGATAATTTGATTAATTTAATTAAATTTTTCGTATAGATAAATCATCGGGAATCATGTAGTTTAATTATTTGAGAGGAGCCGGCAACTGATGCACGTGTTGTAAGTTGTAACGTTCGAAAATTAAAGACGATGAGAATACCCTGATTTGCTACAATTAAGCACTCTTAATATCACTTAAGTCATTATTACACGTCAACAATGATGAGCGCGTAATGACTTTTAAGATTGGGATCGGGTTATTGTTAATTAACATATATAAAAGGCCACGGCTGCAACGAGGAATGGACGTGTGCAGGGGAAATTATTAACTCTTAAATTAGTGTTCATCTATATAAATATATATTTTTAATAGATAAACGTCTTTGTAGTTTGAGTTAATAAAAATGATATCTGTTTACGTGCACACCAAACAACGCAATGATTCATGCCTCTTTCCAATGTCCATATTTTCCACGTGCAAAAAATCGTTAACACAATTTACCTTTACATCATCGTATTAATAAAGGTAACACCTACGATACGAAAATAACGCATTTTCACACAATAAATTTCGCAATGTTAATTAACCGCACCCAACTATTTATCATTGGCTTTGCGAAGAAAATAATTATAAGCGGGGAAAAGTCTCGATGTACACATAAAATATCTTCTAATTAATAATGAGACATAGTTGCTAAATCTATTTACCACCATTGAAAATTCACGGAATACGGCGATAAATCATTTAATCGTCTTTTGATTAATTACCTTAATCAATGCATAAACGAAGAATATATATATATATATATATATATATATATATATATATATATATATATATATATATATATATATATATAAATCATGAATAAGTTATCGATCTTATCTTTATGTAACCGATTCGAACTAATGTAGTACAGATTTAATTATCATACTTCAGTGGATAAAGGCATGCAATATGTAAAATTGGGTAGTTACAAAAAGTTGCTGAATATATTATTCTGATTCTAATCAATTCGGCTCATTAATTTCATAAAAAAATATAAAACTCTTACATATATGTTTGTTTATTTGTCTTCAAAGCTGTTGATTACGTTAAAGTTCAAGATTAAAGGGTTGGTGGTTCGTTGTACTTAAGCAATTATCAATCGTTTGATGTGAATATTAAAATATCATTCATTTTTAATAAACCCTATACTTTTTTGAGGTTATCTCGTGATTGATTAATTCTTTATGATTTTTTAAACACTTAATTGCATTTTTATTTTTTCTTCAAGTTTAATATTTAAGGGTTGGTGTTGTGTTTTTAGCAACATATTGTCAATTGTTTTATGTGAATATCAAAATATCACTAATTATGAATAAATCCTTTACTATTTTAAGGTTATCACGTGATTGATTAATTTTTTATATTTGTTTAAACAGTTAAATGCATTTTTAGTTTTCCTTCAAGTTTAAGTTTTAAAGGTTGGTGTTGTGTTTTTAGCCACATATTGTCAAATGTTTTATGTGAATATCAAAATATCACTAATTATGAATAAATCCTGTACTTTTTTAAGGTCATCACGTGTTTGATTAATTTTTTATATTTGTTTAAACAGTTAATTGCATTTTTAGTTTTCCTTCAAGTTTAAGTTTTAAAGGTTGGTGTCATGTTTTTAGCAACATATTGTCAATTGTTTAATGTGAATATCAAAATATCATTAATTATGAATAAATCCTATACTTATTTAAAGTCATCACGTAATTGATTAATTTTTTATATTTGTTTAAACAGTTAATTGCATTTTTAGTTTTCTTTCAAGTTTAAGTTTTAAAGGTTGGTGTTGTGTTTCTAGCAAAATGTTGTCAATTATTTTAAGTGAATATCAAAATATCATTTATTAAGAATAAATACCTTACACTCTTGAGGTCATCACGTGATTGATTAATTTTTTATAATCCCTTAAACACTTAATTGCATTTGTAATTTTTCTTCAAGTTTAAAATTTAAGGGTTGGTGTTGTGTTTTTAGCTACATATTGTCAATTGTTTTATGTGAATATTAAAATATCATTTATTACGAATAATTCCTATATATTTTTGGAGTCATCGCGTGATTAATTAAATTTTTATAATACTTTAAACAGTTAATAGAATTTTTAGTTTTCCTTTAAATTTAAGTGTTGCCGTTGTGTTTTTAGCTACATGTTGTCAATTGTTTTATGTGAATATTAAAATATCCTTTAATATAAACAAACTCCATACATTTTTGAGGTCATCGCGTGATTGATTAATTTTTTATAATACTTTAAACAGTTAACTGCAATTTTAGTTTTCCTTCAAGTTTAAGATTTAAGTGTTGGTGGTGTGTTTTTAAGTACATATTGCCAATTCTTTTATTTAAATATCAAAATATCATTTATTACGAATAAATCCTGCACTTTTTTGAGGCCATCATGCGATTGATTAATTTTTTATAATGTTTTTTATAGTTAATTGCATTTTTAGTTTCCCCACAAGTTAAAGTTTTTAAGATTGGTGTTGTGTTTTCAGCCTCAAATTGTCAATTGTTTTATGTGAATATCAAAATATCATTAATTATGAATAAATCCTGTACTTTTTTAAGGTCATCACGTGATTGATTAATTTTTTATATTTGTTTAAACAGTTAATTAAATTTTTAGTTTTCCTTCAAGTTTAAGTTTCAAAGGTTGGTTTAGTGTTTTTAGCAACATATTGTCAATTGTTAAATGTGAATATCAAAGTATAATTAATTATGAATAAATCCTATACTTTTTTGAGGTCATCATGTGAATGATTAATTTTTTATGATTTTTTGAACACTTAATTGAATTTTTAATTTTTCTTCAAGTTTAAGATTTAAGTGTTGGTGGTGTGTTTTTAGGTATATATTGCCAATTCTTTTATGTAAATATCATAATGTCATTTAATAAGAATAAATCCTGCACTTTTTTGAGGCCATCATGCGATTGATTAATTTTTTATAATGTTTTTTATATTAATTGCATTTTTAGTTTCCCCACAAGTTAAAGTTTTTAAGATTGGTGTTGTGTTTATAACTACATTTTGTCAATTATTTTGTGTGTATATCAATATATCATTTATTATAAATAAACCCTATATTTTGTTGAGGTCATAATGCGATTAATTAATTTTTTATAATTTTTTAAACAGTTAATTGCATTTTTAGTTTCCTATCAAGTTTAAGATTTAAGGGTTGTTGTATGGTTTTTAGCTACATACTGTCAATTGTTTTATGTTAATATCGGAATATCATTTATGGTGAATAAATTATGTACTTTTTTCAGGTCATCACGTGATTGATTAATTTCTTTATAATTTTTTAAACAATTAATTGCATTTTTAGTTTTTCTTTAAATTTACGATTTAAGTGTTGATGTTGTGTTTTTAGCTACAGATTGTCTATTGATTTATGTGAATATCAAAATATCATTTATGGTGAATGATTTATTCTGTACTTTTTGAGGTCATCACGTGATCGATAAATTTTTTATAATTGTTTAAACCATTAATTGCATTTTTAGTTTTTCTTCGAGTCTACGATTTAAGGGTTGGTGTTCTGTTTTTAGCTACATTTTGTCAATTGTTTTATGTGAATATCAAAATATCGTTAATTATCAATTAATCCTTTAATTTTTTGAGGTCATCACGTGATTAATTGATTTTTTATAATATGCAAAACAATTAATTGCATTTCTAGTTTTTCTTCAAGTTTACGATTTTAGGTTTAGCTACATATTGTCAATTGTTTTATGTGAATATCAAAATATCCTTTATTACAATTAAACTCCATACCTTTATGAGGTCATCGCGTGATAAATTAATTTTTTATAATTATTTAAACAGTTAACTGCATTTTTAGCTTTCCTTCAAGTTTAAGATTTTTTTAGCGATATATTGTCAATTGTTTTCTATGAATATCATAATATCATTCACTATGAATAAATCATATACTTTTTTAAGGTCATCACGTGATTAATAATTGTTTTATAATTATTTAAGCAGTTAAATGCATTTTTAGTTTTTCTTCAAGTTTAAGATTTAAGAGTTGGTATTGGGTGTTTAGCACTACATTATCAATTGTTTTGTGATAAAATGAAAATATCATTTATTGCGAATAAAAATTATACTTTTTTGAGGTAATCACATGATTGATTAGTTTTTTTTATAAACATTCAAGCAGTTAATTGCATTTTTATTTTTGTGCAAGTTTACGATTTAAGGGTTGGTGTTGTGTTTTTAGATACATATTCTCAATTGTTTTATGTGAATATCAAAATATCATTTATTACGAATAAATCCTTTACTTTTTTGAGGTCATTACGGGATTAATTAATTTTTTGCAATCTTTTAAGGAAATAAAAGTGCGTTCAGCGGTTTGAAAAATTGTAAAAAATAAACCATTCGTTGAATTGACTTAAAAATTACAAAATCTATTAAGAAGACATATATTTAGAAGATCAATACAAAACAATTGCCACAATACGGCTGAAAACTAAACGGCGTCACTCAAAACTTGAATTCAAGGAAATAAAAGTGCATTCGGTGGTTTAATAATTCTAAAAAATAACCATTCGTAGAATTGACTTGAACATTACAAAATCTATTTAAAAGATACATATTTATAAGATCAATACAAAACAATTGCCACACTGCAGCTGAAAACTAAATGGCGCTACTCAAAACTTGAATTTAAGGAAATAAAAGTGCATTCGGCGGTTTGAAAAATTGTAAAAAATTAACCATTTGTTGAATTGACTTGAAAATTACAAAATAACTAAAAAAAATTCAGCGGTTTGAAAAATTGTAAAAATTTAACCATTCATAGAATTGACTTAAAAATTACAAAATCTATTAAGAAGGCATATATTTAGAAGATCAATACAAAACAATTGCCATAATACGGCTGAAAACTAAATGGCGCCACTTAAAACTTGAATTGAGGGAAATAAAAGTGCATTAGCCGGTTTGAATAATTGTAAAAAATTAATTATTCATAGAATTGACTTGAAAATTACAAAATCTATTAAGAAGACGTATATTTAGAAGATCATTATAAAACAATTGCCACATTGTGGCTGGGAACTAAATGGCGTCACTCAAAACTTGAATTGAAGGAAATAAAAGTGCATTCGGCGGTTTGAAAAATTGTAAAAAATTAACCATTTGTTGAATTGACTTGAAAATTACAAAATCTATTTAGAGGATATATATTTAGAATATCAATACAAAACAATTGCCACATTGTGGCTGAAAACTAAATGGCGCCACTTTAAACTTGAATTTAAGAAAATAAAAGTGTATTCAGCGGTTTGAAAAATTGTAAATAATTAACCATTCATAGAATTGACTTGAAAATTACAAAATCTATTAAGAAGACATACATTTAGAAGATCAATACAAAACAATTGCCATAATACGCCTGAAAACTAAATGGCGCCACTTAAAACTTAAATTTAAGGAAATAAAAGTGCATTAGCCGGTTTGAATAATTGTAAAAAATTAACTATTAATAGAATTGACTTTAAAATTACAAAATCTATTAAAAAGACATATATTTGGAAGATCAGTGCAAAACAATTGCCACATTGCGGCTGAAAAGTAAATGGCGCCACTGAAAACTTGAATTGAAGGAAATAAAAGTGCATTCGGTGGTTTGAAAAATTGTAAAAAATTAACCATTCGTAGAATTGACTTGAAAATTACAAAGTCTATTAGGAAGACGTATATTTAGAAGTCCAATACAAAACAATTTGCCACATCATTGCTGAAAACTAAATAGCGCTACTCAAAACTTGAATTTAAGGAAATAAAAGTGCATTCGGCGGTTTAGAAAATTGTGAAAGATTAACTATCCATAGAATTGACTTGAAAATTACAAAATCTATTGAGACGATGTATATTTAAAAGTCCATCACAAAACAGTTGCCACATTGCGGCTGAAAAGTAAATGGCGCCACTCTAAACTTGAATTTAAGGAAATAGAAGTGCATTCGGCGGTTTGAAAAATTGTAAAAAATTAACCATTCATAGAATTGACTTGGAAATTACAAAAACTATTAAGAAGACATATATTTAGAAGATCACTATAAAAAAATTGCCACATTGCGGCTGAAAACTAAATGGCGACACTCAAAACTTGAATTTAAACGGATAATTGCATTTTTAGTTTCCTTCAAATTTACGATTTAAGGGTTGGTGTTGTGGTTATAGCGACATAGTGTTAATTGTTTTATGTTATTATAAAAATATCATTTATGATGAATAAATTCTACACTTTTTGAGCTCATCGCGTGATTGATTAACTTTTTATAACGTTTTAAACAGTTAATTGCATTTTTAGTTTTCCTTCAAGTTGGTGTTGGTATATATTTTGTTGTATTATTATTTTGGTGACTTTTCAATTAAACAGAGGTGTCCCGTGTCGGAAATGACGGCAGCGTTAAAAGCGGAAGTGCGTTATTACAAAGTGCCGCCGGATTTTTTATTTATTTTTTTTTTTTGGGAGTAAACGCTCCTTGTAAAATGTTTGAATTTATAATTTCGATTAAAACACATTCATTTAAATACAAAGCAAGCGAAAGGGTGCACAAAGTCGCAAAGTTAAAGTTATTTTAACTCGCTTTGATGTAAGCTGACAATGAATGGCTACGAATTAAAATCAGTTTTGATAATGGGAGATTATTAAAATGGCTTTGAGAGAGAAAGGGAGAGGAAGAAGGGCCGGCGTTTCCGTGTTTCCCGTTGCACTCTTTTGAACTTAAGGACGGCGTCTAAGCAGATTTATTCATTTACATTCGCCCTGCGATGGCGGAGGAGGAGGAGGAAGAGTGGAAAGTTTCATTGATTCCATCAAGTTTTCGATTAGGGAGAAAATATCGTATTTATGATTTTAATCGAATTAAAATTTATGGTCACTAGACGACTGATTGAAAACCATTTGGTGGATAAAAAGTAGGCGCCGACGTTAGCACCTTGACGAATCATCAAATTAACCACGAGTAACAAACGAATCATCGAAATGGTAAATACCTTCCTACCTAAAGATATCCCGATAACCTATTATGTTTAAGCTATGGTTTTCTTTAGAGTCGTGCCGCTCCAATACAAACAATGATTAAGCACATTAACAACATTGATTGCTTTCGGAATGAAATACTCCGCGCACTTTTAATTAATTTTAATGGTTACGTTTAAAAAAAATATATATTTTGCAATGCCTCCAGTCAAAGGAAGTAATTTTTAAAAATATTAACGCCTCAACTCCTGTAATTACAAACGACATATTGCAATGCCGTCGAATTATCATCTTTCACCCTAAAGCTAGTTTTAATGGCGTAAATACCTTAAATAACTGTAAAAATTATAAATATTACATTTTTTGGCCTAATAATTCAATCGTAGACGTTTATTAATTGCTTACAATTAAAAGCAATCAAACTGTGGCACTGATGGGCGTTACTGATTAGGGAATTTGGATGAATTATTACCTTCCAATTATGAAATTGATTTATAGAAATTCAACTGTTATAACTCTAGAAATTCGATACCGTTTTAATAATTACGCATACAATTAATTATTACGAAATGTTTGAATAATAATAACTTACTTATTGTTGTAAATAATTTTAACATAAAAAATTTGGATTAAAATGTAAGTAATTACAACTTAAAACTCATCTATTAATAATTAAAAATCTCTCGCGTTCCACGAAACATTTACTGTCAATAATTATAAGACCATAAATTTAGGGTCCGTCCATGTTTGTGTGTGTGTGTGAATGTATGGATCGTTCGACCATCACAGCCTTCTCATCTTTTTTTTTTCTTTTTTCTTTTTTAATTTACTGCTCATGTATCGGACCTCTCGAATGTCCGACTTGATGACTTGAACAATGATTAGTTAATAAAGTACTAATTACAATGGGCATCGACTCTGTGTAGTCGTACAATGGACGCCGAAATCGATTATAATAAATATTAATTTTTAAATCGATACAGCTGATTGACCCGAGGACCGCGTCCGCATTTCATTATTAACCATCCGTGTTGGTATTACATTCAATATTTTCAAATCAATCTTTAGAGTTAAACTGGTTTCGTTTAAATTGGTGCGCGTGTGTTCGTGCAATCAGTGTCGTGCCCGATTAGACGTTGCCTAATTTTAAACATTTTGACGGTGGCTTAATATTAATTAATTCAACCTGTAAATTTATAGTATTTTTTTTTTTACTTCTCACATTAACTCTCAGATTATAACCCAAAAAAAAACTATATATATATACAGTTAACATGTTTACGTTAAATATTACTATTCAAATGCGGTTTTAACCAGGCCATAAAATTCATTCCTTCTTATTTTTATTAGTTTTTATCGCTCCAACAATAAAACGAAACAATATTTTACGTCTTTTTTTTATCATCGCATCCGCTTAATTTTATACACCGCCACGCAAATAGAAATAAAACCAACGAATTGAATCAGCTGCCGCATTTTATTTACATATGATAATATGCGTGATTATTCTGCGGATTAATTAAATTGTAAATTAAAATAAATTAAAACAACACGTCCTATCTATATATACATATAACTTGAATGAAAAGTATAATTAAAAATTAGTTGTTTATATTCTTGAGATGAACAGTCGATGATGGCCATCATATCAACCCACCATATGAAATAAGTGAAATATTGTTGATATAAATTTCTGTGCCAAAAATATATGAAATTACATTAATAATAATAATAATAATAATCTTTATTTTCTTAACAGATCAACGCTTAATTACAAGGGAAAAACCTAAATAAACATAAACATATAACATAATAAAAAAGTATTTTTAGTTGACAGAAATTGCAAAATTAGCAGCAATAACAATTGAAATTAAAAAAAAAATAGTAAATATGTGTAATATATAGGAGATAAAAAGAGAATAATCAAAATTCAACCTTGTCATTTAGTTTAAAATACGAATAAAATTTGAGAAAGTATCGATTGAAATTGAAAAGATAAATATCTTAAATTTGTCCTAAATTTATTTTTAATTTGAAATGAAAAAACAAAAATACTGTTGAAATTGCCCATAAATTTGAAATTGACAATTCCTTTAACGCAGTAAGTATTAATAAAGAGAATTGAAATTTTTGAATTTTTTAGAATCTTCAAGAATATTTAAAAATACTTCAGAATATTCGAGAACATTTGAGAATATTTGTGAATTTAAGAAGAATAATTGAAAATATTTAGGAATATTTAAAAATATTCGAGAATTTATTGAGTTTTTGAATTATTAAATTTTGAGATATTTGAATTTAAGAATTTTTAAATCTATTCGAGTATATTTGGAAATATTTTCACAATCTTTAAGAATATTTGAGTAAATTTGAAAATATTTAAGAATATTTGAGAATTTTGAGACTAACTAAGAATATTTGGGATTATTTTGAAATTATTTGACAATATTCGAGAATATTAAAAAAAATATTTAAGAATATTTGAAAGCATTTGATATTTTTAAGAATATTTTAAAATATCAGCGAATATTTCAGAATTTTTTAAAATATTTGAAAATTTAAGAATAATAATAATAACTTTATTGACGGGATTCACCATATGTACATTAGAAAAAAAAAACAAAATAAATCAACATTGAGAGAAATAAATATATAAAAATAAAATAACAAACTCATCTAAACTACTTGAAATAATAATAATAATTGAAATTATTTGAGAATTTTCGAGAAAATTTCAGAATAATCAAGATTAATTGATGAGAATATTCAAGAATTTACTGAATTTTTGAATTATTGAATTATTTAATTTTTGCATATTTGAATTTTTTAATTCTTGAGAATATTCGAGTATATTAGGAAATATTTGAAAATATTCGAGAATAATTAAGACTATTTAAGAATAAGACTATTTGAGAATATTTGGAATTATTTGAGAATATTCGAGAATATTAGAAAATAATTGAATTTTTAAAAATATTTAAAAATATTAGCGAATATTTGAGAATATTCATGAATATTACAGAATATTATTGAATTTTTCAGAATTTTTGAGAGATGTGCTCATATAGAATTGTATATGCATGTGTGATCATACCTGTATGTATATGTGTATATATATGTATATATTTGTATATTTAGTGTTAGGACATTTTGTTTGTAGTATTAATTATGTAATTAGTTAATTAGGTACTATAAGACAACATTGACGCAATTTCATTTTGTATATGTTTGTAAATGACACTTTGAAATAAAGATTATTATTATTATTATTTTATTTTTCGAGAATTTAAGAAGAATAATTGAAATTATTTGAGAATATTCGAGAATAATCGAAAATATTTAAGAATTAAATGTTTGAAAATATTCGAAAATATTTTGGAATATTTGAGAATTTTAATCCTTGAGGATATTTGAGAATATTAGAAAATATTTAAGAATATTTGAAAATATTTTAGATTTTTTTAAATTTAGAACAATATTTGAAATTTGCGAATATTTGAGAATATTCTTGAATATTGTACAATTTTATTAAATATTGCTGAATTTTTGATATATATACGAGAATATTTTGGTATATTTGAGAATACTAGAGAATATTTAAGAATTTGAAAGTATTTGAGGTTAAGAATTTTTAAGCATATATTTTAAAATAGCGAATATTTGAGAACATTCTTGGATGTTACAGAATATTATAGAATGTTTTAGAATTTAACACAAATAAGTGAAAATATTTGAGAATATTCAAGAAAATTTAAAAATAATCTATAATATTCAAGAATATTCGAGAATTTTGATGTTCTTGAACGTTTGAATTATTAAATTTTGGAATTATTGAACTTTTGAGAATATTCGAGAATATTTTGGAATATTTAAGAATCTTTCAGAATCTTGAATTACTTTAATTATTGAATATTTGAGAATATTTAAGAAAGTTTAAAAGTATTTAAGGTTTTTTGAATTTTTAAGAATATATTAAAAATATTAGCAAAAATTTGAGAATAACTTTTTGTAATTGATTATTAATTTACTATTGTAAAATATGTTGTATCAAGGGAAATTTCCCGTTAAATAAATTATTATTATTATTATTATCCTTGGATATTACCGAATATTTTAGAATTTTTGAGAATATTCGAGAATTTAACAAAAATAATTGAAAATATTTGAGAATATTCACGAATATTCGAGAAAATTTGAGAATAATCGATTATATTTAAGAATATTTGGGAAATTTTAAGTTTTTGATATTGAATTTTTGAGAATATTTCATAATCTTTGAGAACATTTGGGAATGTTTGCAAATATTTGAGATTATTTCAAGATTTAAGAATATTTGAAATTAGTGAATATTTAAGAATATTCTTGAATGTTACGGTATATTATTGAAATTTTCAGAACTTTTGGAAATATTCGAAATTTTAAAAACAATAATTGAAAATATTTGAGAATATTAGAGAAAACTTGAGAACAATCAAGAATATTTAAGAACATATATGTAAAGGGTGATGTCCCGTTAATAATAATAATAATATTATTATTATTCTAGAATTTCTGTGTTTTTGAACTTTTTGAGTTTTTTAAATTACTATTTTTTTGTATTTCCCAATTTTTGAATTTTTGAGAATATTCTTGATTATTACAAAACATTATTGAATATTTGAGAATATTCGGGTATATTGGAGATTTTAAGAAGAATAATTGAAAATATTTAGAAATTTTTAAAAATTTGAGAACAATCAAGAAAGTTAAAGAATATTTGAGAATTTTTGAGTCTTTGAGTTATCAAATTTAAGAATTATTGAATTTTTGAATTTTTTAAACTGTTAACGGTGGAGGCTTCTACTTCGTTATACATAATTCTTCACAAATAAAAAACTTTTTAACTTTGTTTGTATAACACGGACTTTATTAAAAATTTTGTTATTTGTTTTGAATTTTTTATTTAAGAATCTTTAATATAATAATTTGAAAAATTTTGAGAATATTGGAGAATAATTTAGATCATTTGAGACAATTTAAGAATATGCGAAAATATTTGAGTTTATTAAAATTTTTAAGAATATTCTTGAATATTACAGAATATTGTTGAATTTTTCAGAATGTTTGAGAATATTTTGGAATATTCGAGAATTTAAGAAGAATAATTGAAAATATTTGAGAATATTCGTCACTATTTTAGAATATTTGAGTATATTCAAAAATATTTGAGAATATTACAGAAAATTTGGGTGTAAAAAAGAGTTGAAATTAATAAAAATTTCAAAACGAAACATTTATATAAAAAAAGATAAATGAAATTGATAGAAATATCACAAACAGTTAAAAAATTTTAAATCCTTGTGGAATACACTGGTAATGTTACTATTATTTATTCAGGAACGTCCATCTTTCTTAGTTCTGTTAGGATGGGGTTCCACTTCGCTAAATTGAATGCGTTTCTCATGTGTGGCAGTCCTGATTGGCGCCACGTTTTCATAGTTTGTCAGCGATGTTGATCGCATCGACGATGAACCTTGCCTTCTGAAACCGGTATGTATTCGGGGATAGGCCTCGAACTTCTGCAACCAATTGTAGACGATCCTCTTCAGCACTTTGCCCGCCGTGTCCAGCAGATGAATTGAACGGTATGATGACGGATCGTCCTATGGCTTACCCCCTTTCAAGTGGAGGACTAGCTTCTGCGTCTGCTTCTTCCAAATAGTGGAGAAAATTTCTTTTGTGAGGCAAGTGTTGGATGTTTGGTCGGGACTTAATGGCGATCTTTTAAACAACATTTGGCCTGGAGCCTCAAGTCTCTGATCCAGCTGCAACCGTGATCGCCGGTGCGTCGGAACGATGGTCGGGTGGCAGATATCTCAGATGAAAATCTGGAAATAGGGTTATGACGATCCTTTTCACCAACACCGGACATGATGGTGGAGCCGTCGCAGAGTTTTTCAATTGCAACATGACTATCCTGGAAGGCCTCCATTAAGCGTTCTCTAGGTGGTCGTGATTTTAGCGTCCTCGGGCATGTTGTGTCTGCTATCTCCTCGTTCGTTGATACGGCCACGTCACAGGCGTTTGAGATGAGTGACATAACTTGCAAAGATATCTGTTCAGCGGACCCCACGAGCACCATGTCCTCTACCATTAGGAACAGAAATGGTTAATGACATGCCACCACGCGATTCGAGGAGAGAGGTTTTCGCTGGTAGAGGAATTGCTGTTCCGGGTGAATATCAGGGCCGTCCCGGTATTGAGGAGTACTTCTTCCAGGAACGCTTTGAAGTCCAGGAAGGTCTTGCCTCATCTATTGGTCACTCTGTTGCCCCACTTTATCGACTCGCGTTCTCAGTCAGATCTTTCAGCAAGTTTCCTTGACGAAGGTCCTGCCGCACACCCAGATCGCTGCTCGATTAGCCGTGTTGGGAATTCAGGTATTTGAGTCCGCCATATCCTTGGCAGCTCTGACAGAACGTCGATGTCTTGGTGACGCACGGTTTGCCTTAGCAGGTTCTGCGCTGATTCACAGTGGTTGAGGTTCCGTTAAAATATTTTCAACTCTTACCACGGGTTTCTTTTACCGCTGTTTGATACGCGAGGCATCCGAAGCTTCCTTTCAGGTGGCTTTCCTTTCCGCATACAAGACACACTGTGCCTCCTTGCTCTTGCATCGTCAACTGCTCTCACCGCATAGTAAACAATATTTTGAGCTGTCCGCATCTCTATAGTTGCGTACCAGGTGCCCAAAAGTACTTGTAGCACTTTCTCACGTCCACCTTACTCCTTATGCAACAGAAGGCCCAGCCGATTCGCATTCGCCAGTTTTCTACTCCGCCTCCGTGGCTAAGTTCACTTTGGGCTTGGACTTGATAGTCGCACCTTCAACAATCGCATCTAAATTCTTGCCCAGAGCGTCGCAGACTTCGGCAGTAGTCGACTGCTCTTCGTCGGTCCGGTTGATGACGTTTACTGAATCGTCTAAGGTCCGGGAGATGGCGGCCGACACCTGGGTGGCTGCAGCAGACTTCCCCAGCTCCAGCAGCAGGTCTTCAGCCGCATTCCTTAGTGACATTGTCATCTTCCTTCAGTGACAGGTCGCTTATCAGCTGCCTCAGTATGTCGGCATGTACGATATCCGGACGTGATGGTCTATGTCTATGTGTTCCAGGCCTTGCTACTACTCTGTGAATTAATATTTGTCGTCTGTCATCTTTTATCAGTAATCTATCATTTATTATCTATCATCTATTATATGTCATTTACTATCTGTCATCTATCATCTGTCATTTGTCATCTATTATCTGTCATTATCTTCTGTTTTTGTCAATTTTTTTGAATTTTGTCGGTAATTTAGTTGTTTTTTTGTTTTTTCTCCTCTGACATTTGCTTTGTGCGTTTTATCATATGTCTTTTATCATTTGTTAACTATTTTTAATATTATGTTTTCATTTGTGTCGAATCATTTGTCATCTGTCACTCATTATTTGTCTTTTAATTAGTAAAACAATTGCCATTTGTCTAAAATTTTTAGAATTTACGAAATAAATAGAATCAGCTTTATAAATGAATCAAAACATAAAACAAAATGTTTTCAAATTTATGAAAAAATTAATCGTGAGCTTGAAATAAATGTCTCTATTTTTTAAAAATTCAAAAAATATATATATTAAAACCTATTAGCTTCAAATGTTCAAAGCTCACTAAAAATGGACTAAACTCTATATTAAAATTAAAATTTAATACAAAACACTTTTAGATTTTCAAATGTTTATTGGTGAAGTTGAGATAAAACATTCTCCATTTTTAAAGGCTAAAAAAAGTAACAATTTTCATTAGTTTGACCTATCACAATAATGAATACAATGACCTTTCGTACTCCCGACCTACCCTAATAAACTATGCATTAACCTAGGACAAGAGTACGCGAATTTAAAGGTATGATTCATTTCAAGGATGGAATATGGTGAACTTTTCTCTATATTTAGTATAATTAACTAACAAATTTATTACCAAAATTAAATTTTAATTGATAGCTCCAATTTGATAATATATATTGAATTATATCTAAATTGGTAGTTAATTAAAATTCAAGAACATCATCACATATTTGCGGTCTTTTCGGTTATAACCGAACGTCCCTAAATGGCACCGGCATTAAATGCTAATCAATATTGGTACGATAAAGACTACTTTTTCAAATAATAATATTTCTATCCACCCGTCATTATCCGACCGGCAAATAACCTGTCATTAATGGTCTCTAATAAAGGTCCAAACCCCATCGAGGGTTCACAACATATACACACAACACAGAGAGAGATCAGAACGGTTTGCTTCTAATAAAAATCATTCCCGAAAATTGGTCGAAAGGATAAAAAAAATAATAAGTGAAGAGTGACGACTCGAAAGATCGCTTATCAATAATTCCACCTCTCTCGCTCTATTGCCCTCCTGCGCGCACAGATGTTGCTCACCAATTTTCAGTTGGTAAACGTACGGAAAAAAAAGGTCCGAGATAAAGGTTAAGACTAAATGCATAATTATATATAATTCCGAATACCCGGACGCATATCACAGTCATTATCTCAAATAAATCGATCGATTCATTCAAAACCCATGCATTATTTAAAAGCTACACTACGAGTTTTCGTTTTTGTTATTATCTAGAATTCGTGAACACTCACCCAAGTACTTATGTTTATTTAGAAATATCTATTATTATTTTTAATGAGCCAACAACAACAAATCGTGCCTCGTTGTTCTAACGATTTATAAAAATTAGTGTAGATAAACTTTTTTAAAATTTTAATCAATTGCGTAATTGTGCCAAAAAATTTAATTTAATTTTTTCTTTTTCCAATTAGCGAAAAAACCTTTTATAAACCTTTTCTTAAAGATATTGCAAACAATTACAAGGAAGATGATTTTATTTCATGAAAGAAATATATTTATTTCTTTATTGTTTATGAAAAGCGATTAACTATATACACGGGCAACGGCAATTTGATTAAATAGGAAAATAATAATTGAGGTGTTGTTTTAATTTAAGTTTAATCGTGTGCGAGCAGGCAACAGGTGTATAATTTTATCTTTTTCGAGGCGATTGACGATTTACGTCTGGTCCGAAGGGGTCGCTCAGGAATTATTATAATTTCGGCAATTAGCTAAATGGCACTACCGTTGAAAATTATAATCGAAAAATAATTCGAGGTCTACACAACGCCACAAACTATTTCGAAATGAACAACACGAACAAAACACACAACCATCCAGTAAAGAAAAACAAAACACACCGTTCTTTGCTTAATAATAAGACTATCTATTAAAATTCCTTACAAAAGAATTACAAACGGCCATCGACCAAAGAATTTTAACCTTTTTTGTTTAATTAATTCTTATTTTAACATTATGGATATTGAATTTTATCGTAAAAGTGGTTATTTAATCTACAGTTACACTAGGTTGCAAATTTCATAACAAATTGTTGAAAAGATGTTTTACTGATTTGAGGGTGGGATAGAGGCCGCCCACCCACCCTACATATACATTTAAGCTATAAATACGGATTGTGTTGTAGTTTTCAGAAAATTAAACAATAAAACCTTTAATGGCAGGAAGTATATTTGCTGTCTCTTTATATGTTTTTATAGCTTACATTAAAATATTGCTGTTTAAAAGTTTTGTTGGCAACAAACGTTTTATTATTCAATTTTCTGGAAACTACAACCCTCCAATCAGTAAAACACGCACGTCGGTTTTACTGCAATAATTTTTTTGTACATTAAAATTTGCATAAAATTAATCTGATAAATTACTTTAAGTACGCAAAATTTTTCCAAATGTAAACACGCTAATGTTTTACTGATTGGAGGGTGGGATAGAGGCCACCCACCCACCCTACATATACATTTAAACTATAATTACGGATCGTGTTATAGTTTGCAGAAAATTAAACAATAAAACTTTTGATGACAGCAAATAATTAAAATCATTTACCATTTCTAAACATAAAGTTAATATAAAACAATTGAAACTATATAAAGACAATTGATATTAAACGTATCTAGACTAAATTTAAAAAACTTGTTATTGTAAAAAACTAAAGAAATTTTCAAATAATCTTCATTAAACAGAAAGCTGATTGAACACAAAAGAAAAATCTTCGATGTTTGATAAAAAATGTAAAGACAATTGCTATCGACTTGAGAATTTTAAAATTTACGAAATATACATTCAAATACGTGATTTTGAAACAAACACAAATATTTGATTTCTAAATATTTAAATACGCTAATGCAAACCGAAGATTAACTTCCAAAAAAATGAAGAAATTTTAATGGCTAGAAAAAATTACAAAAAAAACATTTGCTGTTTAAAACTTTTGTAAATTAATTAAAATACTTTTTGGTTGATGATTTTAATATAAGCAAATATTTGATTAATCATTTTTGATTAACTCTTCTTCAAATAGGTGATTTAGATGAATGGAACGAAATCTGATGGCTAAAAAAATTGCAAAAACAATTACTATCAGCTTAAGACTTAATACTATAACATATTTTACTATTTGGAGGGTGGCTTAGGACGTCCACCTATTTTATATATGTGTTTATAGCTTACATTAAAATATTGTTTTTTAATATTTTTGCTGGCAACAACGATTTTATAGTTTAATTTCCTGCAAACTACAACACGATCCGTAATTATAGTTTAAATGTATATGTAGGGTGGGTGGGTGGCCTCTATCCCACCCACCAATCAGTAAAACACGCACGTCGTTTTTACTGTAATAATTTTTTTGTACATTAAAGTTTGGGTAAAGTTAATCTGATAAATTAGATAATGTACGTAAAATGTTTCCAAATAAAAACCCTCTAATGTTTTATTGATTGGAGGGTGGGATAGAGGCCACCCACCCACCCTACATATACATTTAAACTATAATTACGGATCGTGCTATAGTTTGCAGGAAATGAAACAATAAAACTGTTGATGTGAACAAATAATTAAAATCTGTTATATTTTTAAACATAAACGTAATGTAAAACAATTGAAAATTATAAAAGACAATTGCTATTAAACTTATCTAGACTAAATTTAAAATCTTGTTATTGTAAAAAAACTAAAGAATTTCTCAAATAATCTTCGCCAAACAGAAAGTTGTTATTCAATACAACAGAAAAAGCTGTGATGGCTGATGAGAATGTAAAGACAATTGCTATCGATTTGAGGGTTTTAAAATTTACGAAAAATACATTCAAATACGTGATTTTGAATTAAACACAAATATTTAATTTCTAAATTTTTAAATACGCTAATCCAAACAGAAGATTAGCTTTATAAAAATTGAAGAAATTTTAATGACTATTAAAAAATATAAAAGAAAACATTTTCCACCGATTTAAAACTTTTGTAAATTCTTAAAAATACTTTTCTGTTGATGATTTTAATGTAGGCAAATATTTGATTAATAATTTTAGATTAACTCTTCTTCAAATAGGTGATTTAGATCAATGGAAAAAAATCTGATGGCTGAAAAAATTGCAAAAACAATTACTATCAACTTAAGATTTAATACTATTATATATTTTGCTATATGGAGGGTGGGTTAGGACGTCCACCTATTTTTTATATGTTTTGATAGCTTACAGTAAAATATTGTTTTTTAATATTTTTGCTGGCAACCACGGTTTTACAGTTGAATTTCCTGCAAACTACAACACGATCCGTAATTATAGTTTAAATGTATATGTAGGGTGGGTGGGTGGCCTCTATCCCACCTTCCAATCAGTAAAACACGCACATCGGTTTTACTGTAATAATTTTGTTGTACATTAAAATTTGCATAAAATTAATCTGATAAATTACTTTAAGTACGCAAAATTTTTCCAAATGTAAACTCGCTAATGTTTTACTGATTGGAGGGTGGGATAGAGGCCACCCACCCACCCTACATATACATTTAAACCATAACTACGGATCGTGTTGTAGTTTGCAGGAAATTAAACAATAAAACTTTTGATGACATCAAATAATTAAAATCATTTACCACTTCTAAACATAAAGTTATTGTAAAACAATTGAAAATATATAAAACAATTGCTATTAAACGTATCTAGACTAAATTTAAAACTTGTTATTGTAAAAAACTTAAGAGATTTCCAAAAAAATCTTCATCAAACTGGAAGCTGATTCAACATAATAAAACAAACTGCGATGGATGATAAAAAATGTAAAGACAATTGCTATCGATTTGAGAATTTTAAATTTAGGATGACCTACTACAAAACCAAATAAGAAAACAAATATTGTCTATACTTAGGCCGAATTCCTTCGAGCAGATCTACTACAAAATTTCGTGGGCTTACAAAAATACCTGGTGACACTTTATACGTACATACACAATAAACTACATAAATTGAACTCCGAACAAAATGAAAATTCAATTTTCCGAACTCTTCTAAGATGTATCACGAAGTTAACGCCTCAACCATCAATCAATTTACGAACTCTGTATAAAAGTTATATGAAGATTGGGATTTTGCAGAAAGTAAATGTTTGCCCAGTCGTCTTCTGGAGAATGTTATGCAAGTCTTTGTTCATAAAAAGCGATAACTTTTGTGGACAAATTTTATTAGCGGTCTCTGCCGGTACAAGGTCGGCTTCGTCAATGACTTTACACTTCGTTAAGAACAGCAGTTTGCTTATCGTGAAGCACCACTGATCTTGTTAGCCTCGTAACTTTTATCGAAACTGTTATCTCCTTTATATTCTTCTTGTCGTTCTTCTTCTCAACAACCTTCTTTTTAATTGCTTGATTGATGTGGCACTTAGGTGTTGAAAATCCATACTTAATATTGATATTACACAGTTGTTTGATTTTCAAATATTGGTTTATTTAACACTACATATGAAGCCACAGTGTGGGGAAACATTGTAGTGTTTAATACACCAATATTTGAAAATCAAACAATTGCGTTATCTCAATATTAATCTTCTTTTCCTTTATCTTATCCTTCTTATCGTTAGCATCTGATGAAGAACTTTTCCTCTTGTCACTCTTTGATTTTGAATCTACTACTACTTTTTAGTGTTTTCTTTATCATTTGTGTCAGAGTCTGATGTTGTAGATGGCTTTAATTTATTCTTCCCCGTATCTTTACTTTAAACCTTGTTTAAAATCATTTTTGGATGCCTCTTAGGAGTTGCTCGAGTCATATGGAGAAGCATTACTCTTGCTGGCTGACTTTTTCTTAGTATATTTTTTCTTTTTCATTTTTAGAGTTACCTTCGGGCGAACCAGAGGCTGACTTCTTCTTGTCCCTGTTATTGCTCTTCTTGCTCTTGAAGGAGACCTACTTTTGCTGGCCTTTCTTTTGTCTTTGCCAGCAACCTTCACCCTTTTCACCTCGTAAGCCTTGATTAATTTCGGATATTCCAGGTTGTTCTCCAGCTCCCACGTGTTATCCTCGTTGAAGTAGTTCTTCCACTTGATCCTTTTGTCAATGATCTTCTCCACCTAAGTCTTATTAGGCGCGAATGGCCACGTTTTTACTGAATAGACTCTCTCGAGTGTCAATCACCTTTAATTCAAGCGATAATCTTTACTATAACACTGAAGTTAGTGATACAGTTGCGATCTACATTAATAATTTAAAAAAGTGCAGACAGACTTTTGATCTGGCCACCTCCGAAGATCTAAACAAGCTAATTAATCAGAACAAAATACGCAAAGCTCTAGATATCGATGGTACATCCACCACGATGGTCAAAACACTCGTCCGTAAGGGTAGATGCGCGCTTTTGAATATCGCGAATGCTGCAATGCGTTTTGGGATGTTTTCCATCCACCTGGAAGCTAGCTTCCGTATTTAGCATCTTCAAGGTGGGAAAATCTGCGTTACTACCATATAGCTTGTTGAGGCGTGGAAGGCAAGCTTGTGGAGAAGATTTTATATCACGTGATATAATTTTGTTCGTAGAGATAGGGCTGCCGGTCGAGGGGGTGGGGTTGCTTTATATATAAGAAACAATGTAAAATATGAAGTCGTAGCAACACCTGTAAGTGACCTTGAACAAATCTGGTTAAAATGTAAGTTTGATAAAGATGTTTTTTGTATAGGTGTAATCTATAGACCACCTGAAAATAATTTAATTACATTTATTGAAACTTTAGATGATGCTATTAGCTGCCCTTTACCACAATATGAATATTTAATTTTTTTAGGCGATATGAATATAAATATGCTCATCCTTCATTCGAATAATGTCAGTAAGTTTTTGGATCTCCTAGATGCTTATGATCTTAGTCAAATTATTTCGGAACTTACATACTGAAACATTAATTGATATCATTGTAATTTCTAACAAAAGTAAAACACCTGCTCCATGACTTACTGATACTTTAAAAGAAATGATGATACATCGTGATAATGTTTACAGCAAGTTTAAACACTCAAAACTTGCACACGATTTTAATCTATTATTCATCTGCCTGATGAAGCCACTGTGTGGC
The DNA here is from genome assembly GCA_963969525.1 of Ontholestes murinus. NCBI lineage: Eukaryota > Metazoa > Arthropoda > Insecta > Coleoptera > Staphylinidae > Ontholestes > Ontholestes murinus. The sequence continues at coordinate 64,437,853 of OZ018395.1, read as the reverse complement.
GAAACATGTTGCAGTGTTCAACAATAAATGTGAAACCCTCCCAACTGTGTTGTTTTATTTCAATTTGTTATGGAGTTTCATCATGTATCCGCCTCGTCAATTCAATAACGTTAGCGTAATACAGTTAACTCAACTGTAATAAGGGAAAAAAGCGTATTTAGAATATTCTATTAATAACAATAACTCAAATTGCTGGAATGGTTGAAGCAAAATGGTATTGTTAAATGTAAATCAACAGTTTTACCTAATATCTTTAACGATGTAAACGCTAATAATAACTATTTTCTATGTAATACCAATTGTACTGTGGATAATGAGATTTTAAACTTTTACCGAAATAATTTTCATACTAATGCAAGTGCTGGCTGTTTTAAATTTAAATTAGTAAGTCTAATGCCATGGGTACAGATGGAATTAATATAATGATGCTGAAATTTTGCTGTCCCTATTTAATTCCTTTTTTAACACATATTATCAACTGCTGTATTGAGCAATCCATATTCCCGAATAGTTGGAAACTAGCAACTATCAATCTGATCCCCAAAATTAATTGCCCTAGTAGTACCAAAGACCTCAGGCTTATCGTATATTACCGGTTGTGTCAAAAGTATTAGAGCGTTTGCTTAAAAATCAAATTGCTGCATTTCTTGAAAATAACGTTTTGTTGCCTTCTTTACAATCCGGGTTCAGACCTAACTATAGTTGCTCCTCCGCTTTACTTAATATTTTAGATGACATTTTAACCGTCACCGATAAGGGTCTTTTAACATGTATGGTTTTACTTGACTACAGTAAAGCCTTCGATACTGTCAACCATGAATTGTTGGAGGCCAACCTCCATTACATTGGCTTTTACAAGAGTGCAGTGGATTTGGTCGCTAGTTTTTTGGATAATCGTCTTCAACGAGTTCAAATTGGGGAGTTAATATCCGAGTTTGCTCAGGGAAACGTTGGTGTCCCTCAGGGATCAATATTGGGCCCAATTTTATTTTCCATTTATACGTCATCCCTCACAGATATATTAGATCATTGCACTGCAAATTTATATGCGGACGACTCACAATTATTATATTCTTTTAAACCTGATGACACTGTGTTAGCAGCTAAAAACATCACTTCAGATTTATGAAAATTGGTGAATCGCTCCCGTGAGCACTCTCTATTTATCAATGTCAACAAGACTTCAATAATGTTATTTGGTCCTCATAGCCAACTAGAATCTTCGAAAAGAGTTCTCGAAATTAACATTGATGACACTATTTTGCCCTTTGTGGACAAGGTTCGGAATTTAGGTCTATTAATTGACACAAATTTACGTTTCAAGCCTCACATTAATAAGTGTATTGTTCGATCTTTTCAAAGTTTAAAAATGATTTACTCTAATAGACACTATTTATGGATTAAAACAAAACGAATGAATTGCGACAGACTAATGCTGAGTCACTTTAATTTGCAGACGTTTATAATGCTTGTTTAGATCAAATCACAAAAAATCGTATTAAGCGAGTACAAAATTCTTGTATGCGTCTAATATTCGTAAATTTGGGCACATTTCCAGCAAACTAACTGACTTAAATTGGTTAAATATGCACAATCGCCGCATTTTACATTGTTACACTCTCTATTATAAAATAATACAATCTCGTTCGCCCCCCTATCTCTATAACAGAATAGTGCTCCGATCTGATGTGCACAATATCAATGTGAGATTTAGAGGCATTATCTCACAACCAAATCACAAACATGACATTTTCTTACAATATATATACAACAATTTATTATTATTATTAGTCTATTGTGTCGTATTTCGGTCTTCTTCGAATACCAGAAAATTATTCTGTGCTGTATTTTGGTCTTCTTCGAATGCCAGAAAATTATCCTGGAAACTCAGGCCGATTTTCATGCCGCCCTGCCCATTATTTATTAGCTGTAAGGATTGACTGAATTAATTTCCGAAGGCTTTACGATACGAAGTACTTTTTAATACTTTGGAATCTCAACTTCTACTTGATGGCGAATTTATCATAGTCTTTGATTTTAATGTTGCTGCATATCCTACAATGCAATGTAACAAATGTCTTACTATATCAAATACATGCAAAAATATATTTAATGGTATGTTAGATTTAGTAATAAGCTCCTCTAATCTAAGTTGTACTGTTACTCGTTGTAATGCACCTATGGTTACAGAGGATAACTATCATCCCTCTTTAGATATAATTTATCATAATGCTACAGGAAACACTGCTAACAATTTTCAGATTGTCGTTACGCCTTATCAATTCCTCTCCTACATATATACAACATGATATTGAAGCATAGCGAGTTTCCCGCAATATGGAAATCCTTAAAGATCGTCCCAATTCACAAAATCAAGAACGTTGGTGACATTAATAACTATCGTCCAATTTCCTTGATTGATAATTTTGCTAAAATATTTGATATAATGTTATACATTATCATAAACAACCATATAGCATGACGCTTATCTTCAAATCAACACGGATTTCTTCTTGGAACAGAAAGTTTTTCCGCAAAATCAACACTATGCTTTCAAGTCAGCACAAGATCTGTGCAGGTGTATCAGCGAGCTCTGTTATGTTCCTGACACTACAATATCCATACAAACAATAATCTGAATTATGCAATGATCGTTCAATTTGCAGATGACACAGCTCTACTTTGTAGAGGAGGTATCACAGTTCATCTTGAGGGAACTATGTATGCTGCTCTCAACACTTAAAAAGTGGGAAAATAAATGGCGACTTGACATAAAAGCTAATAAAAGTATGTTCATACATTTCAGCAAATGAAAGATCTATTCCCTCCAATGCTCTTTCGGTGGGAATTAATTTCGATAAAAGGCGTGATCAGTATCTATTCTGCTCAAAAACGTTCGCATACCAAATTCAAAAGACCAAAGCCTCGCTGTAGACTCGTCATCAACACGAGATGAACTTTATCTATGAAATAGAGATTAAAGCTTTTCACCATGATGTCACCATGATAATAAGGCCGAAGCTGTTCTAAACTGCCTCCCTATGGGATTAGTCTATTGAACTGAAAAACGCAGATAAACGGTGACACGTAGATTCCGAGTGTTCTGAAGCACATTAAATATGTGATGTAAACTTTTGCAGCAAACTAGACGAAAACGCTGGAAACCCTCTGGAATAAACTTCTAGAAATACGATGTCACTGCTGACAGCAAATACCCAAGGTTACGTATGTTTCTAATTGGTACTCAATTAATCCCTCAAAGCCTTGAGCTACCGTAATTCTTTCAAGGAGAGTTCCACTTAGGACGACTGGATCCCCAAAAACTTAGTGATCAATTTGTTTGAGTATCAGATTATAAAAGACCTTTTGGTCCTAGACTAGTCACAAAAGCGATCGGGGAGGAGTGGTTTTAGACGGTAGGAGTCCGACACTATCCTATTAAAAGGGTGTCCATGATGGATAAGAGGAGAGCTCTTATCAAAAAACAGACGAACCATTAGCACTCAGTACAGTCTAATCGCTGCAGAATATCCTCTAGAGTATTGACTACAGTTTCAAGCCTTCTTGAGCACTGAGTCTAGTCTTAAGCCTTCTCAAGCACTGTTTACAGTTTAGACACTCTACGTTATATCCAAGCCGCCTAGATGCGTCGATGGTGGAACTACACTATTATTGTGTGAAATAGTTTTTGTACAAATCATCCATTAATGAATCTGTTTGTTCTTGAAATCTACCCCTTTACTATAATCCTTACAACCCTACGCGCGGAAAAATTCACTTTTACAGCAAAAAATCAAGAAGTTAGCTCTAGCTATATGTACTGTAGAATTAGTAAATGTTGAAAGTCGTTTCTAAGTGGTATATGAATACTTGATCTAATTGCAAATACTTATTATTGTGGTGCAGGTGTTGTAAAATCGCGACAGGCGTTAAATGACGGCGGGGAAGGGCCATTTGCGGTATTCGTATAAAGTGTAGAGATCGCTTCCATCCACTGAAAGCTTTTCCCAGTTTAAATAATAAATAGATGCCATAAGAAAGCGCCCCCGCGCCGCCACCCCTCGCGTTTCTTTGGTCAACACGTCGTAATCGATAATAAAATCGAGCCCCCTCCGCACACACACACACACACACACATATAAAAGGCATAGATTGTGCAGGGGAATGAGAAAATTTCATAATTATAAAACGATACGACAAATTGCAATTTGTGTACGCCGGCGCGAATGGAATTACTGTCGTCAATAAAACGGAAAATTGACTTAAACTTGCAGTCATATAGGTCTTGTTACATCGATAATGCGCTTTCCTGTGAAGCAGCCGTGTTTTTAATTATGCATGGTAATTAGATAAAATTCTCATCGTCGACTTATTAACACTCGCAGAAAATGCATTATAGAAATTCTATCTACACTTTTTATTATTATTATAATTATTATTTTAAAAGTGAACGCATTGACGAAACCAAAAGCCCCTGATGACAGATGACATTTTTTTTGTTTCGATATAATCCGTTCGCAGTGGAAACAATTATTGCGAGCATGCGATGGAATTACAAAGGATTAATTAAAACGTGTTGGTATCAATACAATTGTTACCCTTTTGGCACGGACCGAATTAAAATTGGCCAATCGTGATGTGGCAAATATTGCGGTTTACACGTTTTTTTTTATCTGTTACATGTATTGACTTCTAAATTGGAGATATTAACTTGAATTTATTCGTTATTCGTTCGAAAAGGTAATTTTAAATTCTACAATTTTAAGCCGAATAGAAAATTTTAAAAAACAATTGCCAAGAGATTAAAATGTGATAGATTTATTCAGAATTTATTCTTACTTATAATTACATATAAATATTTAAAAAAATATTAACTAGTTTTCGGGAAATTCACGTGAAAATCGAGCTTTAAGTTAATTTTTACTTTCGCAGTTTCAAACCAAATAAATGATTTAAAAACAATTGCCATGAACTTAGAATATTCTGGATTTATTCAGAATGAATTATTTTTTATAATCATGTAAAAATTCTAAAAACGTCATTAGTTATTCATCAGAAAATTATCAAGAAACTAGAGGGTAAAAATGATTTTAATTTTTTAATTTTTAAGGCAATTAAAAAATTTAAAAAATAAATCTGTTAGCTTAAGATATACCTAAATTACTTATAATTGTTTTTATAATTGTAAATAAATTATAAATCGTTAGCGTTTTTCAGGAAATTAACGTGAAAATAAAACTGAATGGTAATTTTTACTTATGCAATTTTAGGCTAAATAAAAGATTAAAAAACAATTGCCATGAGGTTAAAACATGACAGATTTATTCAGAATTAATTCCTTCTTATAAATACATATAAATATTTTAAAAAATATTAACCAGTTTTCAGGAAATTAACGTGAAAATCGAGCTTTAAGGAAATTTTTGCGTTTACAGTTTTAAGCCAAATAAAAGATTAAAAAACAATTGCCATAAGTTTAAAACTTGACAGATTTATTTAGAATTTATTCCTTCTTATAAATACATATAAATATTTCAAAAAATATTAACCAGTTTTCAGGAAATTAACGTGAAAATCGAGCTTAATGTATTTTTTGCTTTTACAGTTTTAAGCCGAATAAAAGATTAATAAACAATTGCCACGAAATAAATAAATATGACAGATTCAAAATTGATTATTTTTAATAACTATATATAAATTTTGTAAAAATAATTCACAGTTTTTTCAGGAAATTAATGTGAAATTAGGACTTGAACGTAATTTTTAATTATATAATTTTAAGCCAAATAATAATAAATAAAAACAATTGCAACTAGCTTAAAATACGCCAAATTTCTACAGAATACATTTTATATAGTTAAGTATAAATTCTGGAAAAATAATTAGTAATTTTTTAGATAATTAATATCAAAATAAAGCCTGAATTTAATTTATAATTCCAAATGTTCAAGTCTAATAAAAAAGTGTAAAAACAGTTGCTACGAGCTTAAATTATATCAGATTTATTAAGAAATAATTCTTTTTTATAAATATAAACAAATATTAGGAAAATAATTAGTGATTTTTCAGGAAATTAATAAAAATACAAAGCCTAAAGATATTTTTTTACGTTCACACTTTTGAGTGAAACAAATGATAAAAACAATCATCACGAACTTTAAATATGTTAAAATTATACATAATTAAATTGCTTTTATAAATATATAAAAGTTCTGAAAAAATAGTTATCGAGGTTTTTAGAAATTTAACGTGAATATAGAGCTTGATGATAATTTTTAATTTCAGCAGTTATAAGCCGAATAAAATATTAAAAAAACAATTGCTACGAGTCGAAAATATCTTAGATTTATTAGAAATTAATTGTTTTTATATTTATGTAGATATTCGGTAAAAAAATTTCAGGAAATTAACGTGAAAAAAATCTTAAAGGTTATTTTAACTTCCACAATTTAAGGCCAAATAAATATCAAAAAACAATTGCTACGAGTTTAAAATATATTTGCGTTTATTCAGAATTAATTAGGTTTTATAAATATGTACAGGTTTTGAGAAAATCTTTGGTGAATTAACGAGAAAATAAAACTTGAATGTAATTTTTACTTTCGCACTTTTAAGCCAAATAAATGATTTAAAAACAATTGCTACGAGCTTAGAATATGCTGGATTTATTCAGAATTAATTATATTTTATAATCATATAAAAATTCTAAAAACGTCATTAGTTATTCATCAGAAAATTATCAAGAAACTAGATGATGAAAGTAATTAATTTTTTTTTAATTTTAAGCTAAATAAAAAATTTAAAAAATAAAACAATAGGCTTAACATATACCTAAATTAATTACAATTTTTTTATAATTGTAAATAAATTATATATCGTTAGCGTTTTTCAGGAAATGAACGTGAAAATAAAACTAAATGGTAATTTTACTTTATGCAGTTTTAGGTTAAATAAAAGGTTAAAAAACAATTGCCATAAGGTTAAAACATGACAGATTTATTCAGAATTCATTCTTTCTTATAAATACATATAAATATTTCAAAAAATATTAACCAGTTTTCAGGAAATTAACGTGAAAATCGAGCTTAATGTATTTTTTGCTTTTACAGTTTTAAGCCAAATAAAAGATTAATAAACAATTGCCACTAAATAAATAAATATGACAGATTGATTCAAAATTGATTATTTTTAATAACTATATATATAAATTTTGTAAAAATAATTCACAGTTTTTTCAGGAAATTAATGTGAAATTAGGACTTGAACGTAATTTTTAATTATGTAATTTTAAGCCAAACAATAATAAATAAAAACAATTGCCACTAGTTTAAAATACGCCAAATTTCTACAGAATACATTTTTATATAGTTACGTATAAATTCTGGAAAAATAATTAGTAATTTTTTAGAAAATTAACATCAAAATAAAGCCTGAATTTAATTTATAATTCCAAATGTTCAAGCCTAATAAAAAAATGTAAAAACAATTGCCACGAGCTTAAATTATATCAGATTTATTCAGAATTAATTCTTTTTTATAAATTTAAACAAATATTAGAAAAATGATTAGTGATTTTTCAGGAAATTAATAAAAATACAAAGCCTAAAGATATTTTTTTAGGTTTACACTTTTGAGTGAAACAAAAGATAAAAACAATTACCACGAGTTTAAAATGTGTTAAAATTATACAGAATTAAATTGCTTTTATAAATATAAGTTCTGAAAAAGTGGTTATTGAGGTTTTAGAAATTTAACGTGAATATAGAGCTTGAAGATAATTTTTAATTTCAACAGTTAAAAACCGAATAAATTTTTAATTGTGTAATTTTGAATCAAATAATAATAAATAAAAACAATTGCTACTAGTTTAAAATATACTAAAATCATTGAAAATTAATCTTTTTATAATTATGTACAAATTTAAATCAAATCATTTTGTTAAATTTGAGGAAAATAAACATATAAAGGTAGATTTTACTTCTGCAGTTTCAAACGAATTAAAAGGTTGAAAAACAAATGACAAGCACTGAAAATATGCCAGTTTTATGTAGGATTAATTTTATTCTATAGTTATGTATAAATTCTTGAAAAATCATTAGTGATTTTTCAGGAAATTAACATCAAAATTGATCCTGCAGGTAATTTATAATTCTATAAATTCAAGCCAAATATATAATTGTCACGAACTTAATTATATCAGATTTGTATAGAATTAATTGTTTTTTTTTTAAATAAATATATACAAATTTCGAAATAGCAATAGCAATTTTTCAGAAAATAGAGTTTGAAAGCAATTTTAATCACACACAAATAAAACATGCAGAAACAATTAACTATAATTTCGAATTTGCTACGGTAAACGTAAAACACGTATCACGAGGGACGATAATATACCACCACCAGGTAGAAGAGGGTGCGCGGGGTGCAGGGGCGGTTTCCTATTTTCTTTTTTCATGTATTTATAATGTTTTAATGTAAAGTGTATATCGATGAGTTCTGGAATAGGAAATGCCAGTAGGGTACGGTGCGGCGCAGCATATCAATCTTAAAACGCTTTACTCTGCCGCCGCACCCCCGCAACGGCCCCCGCACCGCCGCCCTCCTTTTTTTACGCGAAACACACACAAATACGGACGATAAATCAATCTGGGTGGATGCTGTCACTTGCTTAGGAAGCAGCCGCTGGCTTATGTTCCATACCAATCGCATCCACGATTTAACGTCTCTCCCATGCCCGCACATTTTTCTGTATATTACAGAGGGTAAAAAGTTATTCCATTTATATTAATCTCCACAGACAGAAAGGCTTTGGTTTTTGTTTAAATAAATTGATAACATTCAGAATCTAATCAGTAAACATTTTATATAGCAACTGTATGCGAGTTAAACAGGTAAATTACGGTGCAAAAAAAAGTCCTGCTTTAGCGATTAACAAGAGTCATGGAAACGCCATAACAATTACAATCAGTCTGTCAGTATCTTGAAATACAGCTTTCGAAATACGAGTTCAAATCTAACCGTGAGATCCAAACTGGGACGCTTTAACGAAGGTGAAAATGAGGAATCGCTTCTATTTTTTAACCAAAGAGAAAATGACTATTCTTATAATTATAAGTATAAACGTATCCGTTTTCATTATCTCATTTTTGATGATTTTTTTTTGTACATCTGCATTAATTCAATGTTACTAAAAAATCGGGAAATAAATGGGCAATTCGGAAATAACGATTTGTGTAACGGGGTGGAAATTATTGGATTTGAATGGAGCGTCATTAAATTGAATAAAAAGGACGACTCATTATTGGATCGATTCGGCGCGAGTGGAACGTTTTCAATTTTTCATTACACACCCAGCATTGGCTGTTTAAGGGGGTTATAAATGTGGGTCAATCGGACCCTACGAACACCCCAATATATGTGTGTGTGTTATATATATTAAACACCTGCCACTTTCCATCGGGAATATTTCCGAAATTAATTCCACTGATTTGGGGGGGTTGGGCCGGTTGCAATCATAATTCCGACGTCATTAAGGGATTACCACCTTACCCTCTCGACCGTAATTTCCTCGTTTGGCTTCAATTTTTTTAATCGAACGTTTATTGGTCAGCTGTTAGTGGATTTTGAACAAACTAGGTTTTAATTTCTGATAATGATTGTAAATTTTTCCAAGATATAATTTTGTTTTTAGCTAAGATATAGCAATTGTTTTTACAAAAAGTTAAAAGTACATATTTCTTTTAACAAATATAGTAATTTTAAGATAAATTTTAAGCTTATAATATTTGTAGAATGTTTCAAACTAAGGAATGTAAATTTCCCTTTTTTAAGATTTAATATCCAAAACGTTGCCATTTTATTTTCAGCTAAGTAATAGTCATTATTTGAACATAATATCAAAAATAAGTATATTGTTTACGAAATTTATTAACTTTGAAGCAACTGTTTCGCTCGAATATTTTTTTACGATTTTTCAAACTATGAAATGTAATTTTCTTATTTCTATAATTTATTTTTCTGGCCGTTATGGTTTTGTTTTCAACTAAGATATAGAATTGGTTTTAACAGGAGATTACAAATACGTATATTGTTTACTAAATTTAGTAACTTCAAGGCAAATTTTTTGCTCGAATATTTTATTGCGATTTTTCAAACGTTGAAATGTAAATTTCTCCTCTCTATAATTCATTTTTCTAAGCGTTGTTATTTTGTTTTCAGCCAAATTTTAGCACTTATTTTAACAGAATATTAAAACTACGTATGTTGTTAACAAAATTTAGTAATTTAGAGGCAAATTTTTAGCGCGAATATTTGTTTGAGATTTTTCAAACATTGAAATGTAAATTATTATTTCCATGATTATTTTTTTTTAGGCGTTGTCATTTTGGGTACAGCTAAGTTATAGCATTTGCTTTAATAGAGTATTATAAATACATATATTGTTTATTAAATTTAGACACTTTGAAGTAAAAGTTTTGCCCGAATATTTTTTTACGATTTTTCAAACTATGAAATGTAAATTTCTTATTTCTACGATTCATTTATCTAAGCGTTTTCATTTTGTTTTCAGCTAGAATATAGCACTTGTTTTAAGAGAATATCAAAACTACATATACTGTTTACTAAATTGTGTGACTCAAAGGCAATTTATTTCGTCGAATATTTTTTTACGATTTGTCAAAGGTTAAAATGTAAATTTCATCTTTTTATGATTTATAATTCTGAGCGTTGTCATTTTGTATTCAGCTGAATTATAGCACTTGTTTTAAGAGAATATTATAACCACGTATATTGTTTACAAAATTTAGTTATTTTGAGGCAAATTTTTGGCTCGAATATTTTTTTACGATATTTCAAACATTGAAATGTAAATTTCTTATTTCAATGATTAAAAATTCTAGGCGCTGTCATTTTGTTTCCAGCTGAGTTATTCCATTTGTTTTAACAGAGAATTATAAATACGTAAGTTATTTATCAAATTTAGACACTTTGAAGTAAAAGTTTAGCCCGATTTTTCAAACTATGAAATGTAAATTTCTTCTTTCTATGATTCATTTATCTAAGCGTTGTCATTTTGTTTTCAGCCAGGTTATAGCACTTGTTTTAACATAATATTAAAATTACGCAAATTATTTACTAAATTTAATAACATTGAAGAAAATTATTTGCTTGAATATTTTTTTACGATTTTTCAAATTTTGAAATGTAAATTTCGTCTTTTTACGATTTATTCATCTAAGCGTTGTCATTTTGTTCTTAACTAAGATACAGCACTTGTTTTAACAGAATATTAAAATCGAGTATATAGTTTACAAAATTTAGTAATTTTGAGGCAAATTTTTAGAGCGAATATTTTTTTTTCGATTTTTCAAACATTGAAATGTAATAGAAATATTATTATTATTTCTATTACAAAATGTTTCACCACGTGCTACATGAGAAACTAATTCAAGAAATATTGAAATGTAAATTTCTTATTTCCATGATTCATTTTTCTAGGCGTTGTCATTTTCTTTTCAGCTAAGTTATAGCATATACTTTAACAGAGTATTATAAATTCATATATTGTTTATCTAATTTAGACACTTTCAAGTAAAACTTTTGCCCGAATATTTTTTTACGATTTTTCAAAATATGACATGTAAATTTCTTATTTCTATAATTCATTTATCTAAGTGTTGTCATTTTGTTTTCAGCCAAGTTATAGCACTTGTTTTAACAGAATATCATAAATACGTATATTGTTTATTAAATTTAGTAACCTTAAAGCAAATTTTTTACTCAAATATTATTTTACCATTTTTTAAACTTTGAAATGTAAATTTCTTCTTTCCACGATTCATTTTTTTGAGTGTTGTCATTTTGTTTTGAGCCAAGTTATAGCACTTGTTTTAACAGAATGTTAAAACCACGTGTATTGTTTACTAAATTTAGTAACTTTGAAACAAATTTTTTGCTCAAATATTTTTTTATGATTTTTCAAACTTCGAAATGTAAATTTCTTGTTTCTATGATTCATTTTTCTGACTGTTGTTATCTTGTTTTCAGTCAAGCTATAACACTTGTTTTAACAGAATATTAAAACTACGTATATCTTTTACTAAATTTAGTAACTTTGAAGCAAATTTTTGGCTCGAATATTATTTTACGATTTTTCAAACGATGAAATGTAAATTTATTCTTTCTATTATTCATTCTTCTGAGCGTTGTTATTTTAATTTCAGTCAAGTTATAGCACTTGTTTTAACAGTATATCAAAACTACGTATGTGTTTTACTAAATTTAGTAACTTTAAGACAAATTGTTTGCTCTAATATTTTTTTACAATTTTTTAAACTTTGAAATGTAAATTTCTTCGTTTTATAATTCATTATTCTGAGCGTAATCATTTCGTTCTCAGCCAAGTTAAAGCACTTATTTTAACAGAATTTTATAAATACGTATATTGTTGATTGAATTTGGTAACTTTAAAACAATTCTTTTGCTCGAATATTTTTTTACGATTTTTCAAACCATGAAATATAAATTTCTTCTTTCGATGTTTCAATTTTCTGAGCGATGTAATTTTGTTTTAAGCCAAGTTATGGCACTTGTTTTAGCAAAATATCAAAACTACGCATATTGTTTACTAAATTTAGTAACTTTAAAGCTACTTTTTTGCTTGAATATTGTTTTATGATTTTTCAAACTATGAAATGTAAATTTCATAATTCCCTGATTAATTTTTCTGAGTGTTGTCATTTTGTTTTCTGGCAAGTTATAGCACTTGTTTTAATAGAATATAAATTCAACCTATATTGTTTACCAAATTTAGTAACTTTGAAGCAATTTTTTTGCTCAAATCTTTTTTTATAATTTTTCAAACTATGAAATGTAAATTTTTCTTTCTGTTATTCATTTATCTAAGCGTTATGATTTTGTTTTCAGTCAAGTTATAGCACTTGTTTTATCACAATATCGAAACAACATAAATTATTTAATAAAATTAGTAACTTTAGGGCAAATTTTTTGCCCGAAGATTTTTTTACAATTTTCCAAACTTTGAAATGTAAATATCTTCTTTAAATGGTTCATTTTTCTAAGCGTTGTAATTTTGTTTTCAGCCAAGTTATAGCACTTGTTTTAACAGAATATTAAAACTACGTATATTTTTTACTAAATTTAGTAACTTTGAAGCAAATTTTTGGCTCGAATATTATTTTACGATATTTCAAACCATGAAATGTAAATTTATTCTTTCTATGATTCATTCTTCTGAGCGTTGTTATTTTGTTTTCAGCCAAGTTATAGCACTTGTTTTAACAGTATATCAAAACTACATATGTGTTTTACTAAATTTAGTAACTTTAAGACAAATTTTTTGCTCGAGTATTTTCTTACGATTATTTATTATTTATAATAAATGTATTATTTCTATCATTAATTTTTCTAGGCGCTGTCATTTTGTTTTTAGCTGAGTTGTTGCATTTGTTTTAACAGAGTATTATAAATACGTATGTTGTTTATCAAATTTAGACACTTTGAAGAAAAGTTTTGCCCGAATATTTTTTTACGATTTTTCAAACTATGAAATGTAAATTTATTATTTCTAAGATTCATTTATCTAAGCGTTGTCATTTTGTTTTCAGCCAAGTTATAGCACTTTTTTTAAGAGAATATCATAAAAATGTATATTGTTTACTAAGTTTAGTAACTTTGAAGCAATTTTTTTGCTCGAATATTTTTTTATGATTTTTAAAACTATGAAATGTAAATTTCATAATTCCATGATTAATTGTTCTGAGTGTTGTCATTTTGATTTCTGACAAGTTATAGCACTTGTTTTAACAGAATATAAATTCTACGTATACTGTTTACCAAATTTAGTAATTTTTAAGCAAAAGTTTTGCTCGAATATTTTTTTACGATTTTTCAAACTATGAAATATAATTTTCTTATTTCTATGATTCATTTTTCTTAGCGTTGTAATTTTGTTTCAAGCTAAGTTATAGCACTTATTTTAATATAATATCAAAACTACATGCACTGTTTATTAAATTTAGTAACTGCATGACAAATCTTTTGCTCGAATATTTTTTTATGATTTTTCAAACTATGAAATATAAATTTCTTCTTTATATGATTCATTTTTTCTGAGCGTTGCCATTATGTTCTCAGCCAAGTTATAGTACTTATTTTAACAGAATATCATAAATACGTATATTGTTTATTGAATTTGGTAACTTTAAGACAATTCTTTTGCTCTAATATTTTTTTACGATTTTTCAAACCATGAAATGTAAATTTCTTATTTCTTTGATTAATTTTTCTGAGTGTTGTCATTTTGTTTTCTGACAAGTTATAGTACTTGTTTTAATAGAATATTAATTCTACGTATATTGTTTACCAAATTTAGTAACTTTTAAGCAAAAGTTTTGCTCGAATATTTTTTTACGATTTTTCAAACTACTAAATGTAAATTTCTTAATTCTATGATTCATTTTTCTGAGCGTTGTCATTTTGTTTTAAGCTTTGCTATAGCACATAATTTAACAGGATATGAAAACTACATATATTGTTTACTAAATTTAGTAACTTTGAAGCAGAAGTTTTGCTTGAAAATTTTTTTACGATTTTTCAAACTATGAAATGTAAATTTTTTATTTTAATCATTCATTTTTATAAGCGTTGTCATTTTGTTTTCACCTAAGATATGGCACTTCTTTTAACAAAATATCATAAATACGTATATTTTTTTACTAAATTTAGTAATTTTGAAGCAAAAGTTTTACTCGAAAATTTTATTACGATTTTTCAAACTATGAAATGTAAATTTCTTATTTCTATGATTCATTTTTCTGAGCGTTGTCATTTTGTTTTAAGCTTAGCTATAGCACATATTTTAACAGAATATGAAAACTACATATATTGTTTCCTAAATTTAGTAACTTTGAAGCAGAAGTTTTGCTTGAATATTTTTTTACGATTTTTCAAACTGTGAGATGTAAATTTCTTCGTTTTATGATTCAATATTCTGAGCGTTGTCATTTTGTTTTCAGCCAAGTTATAGCACTTATTTTAATAGAATATCAAAACTAGATATATTAGTTACCAAATTTAATAACCTTAAAGAATTTCTGTTTAGATATTTATTTACGATTTCTCAAACTATGAAGTATGAATTTTTTATTTCTATGATTTATTTCCTAAGCGTTGTGAATTTGTTTTCACCCAAGTTATATCACTTCTTTTATTAGAATATCAAAACTACGTATATTGTTTTTAAATTTAGTAACTTTAAGGCAAATTGTTTGCTCGAATAATTTTTTACGATTTTTCAAACTATGAAATGTAATTTTCTCATTTCTATGATTTATTATTTTAGGCGTGGTCATTTTGTTTTCAGCTAAGTTATAGCATTTGTTTTAACAGAATGTCAAAACTACGTATATTGTTTACTGAATTTAGTAACTTTGAAGCAAAAATTTTGTTCAAATAATTTTTTACGATTTTTTAAACTATTAAATGTAAATTTCTTCTTTCCATGATTAATTTTTCTAAACGTTGTCGTTTTGTTTTAAGTAAAGTTATAGCACTTGTTTTAACAGAATATTAAAATTACGTAAATTATTTACCAAATTTAGTAACTTTGAAGAAAACGTTTGGCTCAAATATTTTATTATGATTTTTCAAACTACGAAATGTAATCTTCTTCTTTCTTTAATTCATTTTTTCGAACGTTCTCATTTTGTTTTAAGCCAAGTTATGGCATTTGTTTTCACAGAATATCAAAACTACGTCTATTGATTACTAAATTTAGTAACTTTATAGTATAAATTTTGCTTAGATATTTTTTTTACGATTTTTTAAACTATGAAATGTAAATTTCTTCTTTCTGAGATTCATTTTTCTGACCGTTGTCATTTTGTCTTCAGCCAAATAATAGCACTTGTTTTAACGGAATATTAAAATTTCCTATATTGTGTATTAAATTTAGTATGTTTGAAGCAATTTTTTGGCTCAAATAATTTTTTACGATTTTTCAAACTTTGAAATGTAAATTACTTATTTTCATGATTCATTTTTCTAAGCGATGTCATATTGTTTTTAGCCAAGTTATAGCACTTGTTTTACCAGAATATAAAAACTACGTATATTTTTTACTAAAATTAGTAACTTAAAAGTAAATTTTATGCTCGAATATTTTTTTACGATTTTTAAAACTATAAAATGTAAATTTCTTCTTTCCATGATTCATTTTTCTGAGAAATGTCATTTTGTTTTAAGCGATGTTATAGCACATATTTTAACAGAATATCAAAATTACGTATACTGTTTACTGAATTTAGTAACTTTTAGGTAAATTTTATGGTCGAATATTATTTTATCATTGTTCAAACTATGGAATGTAAATTTATTGCTTTCATGAATTATTTTTCTGAGCGTTGTCCTTTTGTTTTCAGCCAAGTTTTAACAGAATTTTATAAATACGTATATTGTTTATTAAATTTAATAACTTTAAGACAAATTTTTTGTTCGAATATTTTATTTACAAAATATTTAAAACTATTAAATGTGACTTTCTTCTTTCTATAATTCAATTTTTAAAGCGTTTTGTTTTCAGGTTAGATATGTTACTTTTTTTAACATAATATTATAAATACGTATATTGCTTACCAAATTTAGTAACTTTGTAGCGAAAGTTTTGTTCTAATATTTTTATACGATTTTTCAAACTATGAAATGTAAATTTCTGCTTTCTATGAATCATTTTTTAAAGCGTTGTCATTTTGTTTTTAGTTCAGTTATGTTACATTTATTAACACAATATTATAAATACGTATATTGCTTGCCAAATTTGGTAATTTTGCATCAAAAGTTTTGCTCAAATATTTTTTTATAATTTTTCAAACTATGAAATGTAAATTTCTTCTATTTATGATTTATTTTTCTGAGCGTTGTCGTTTTGTTTTCAGCCAAGTTATAGCACTTGTTTTATTGGAATATTAAAAATACGTATATTATTTACTGAATTTAGTAACTTTAATTGTTTTTAGCTATGATTCAGCAATTGTTTAAACATTACTTGATCTACAAATTTGATTTAATGATTTAATTCATAAACATTTACTGTCTTTTATGGTTAACGACGTAAATTTTTGTTTCGTGTCAATATTCCGAATGGAATAATACGAAATATATATATTTAAAACCCCTCCGCACCCTATCAACACACGTATCATCCTTTGTTTGATAAATTTCAACAATCAATTTGAATCGAACGTGTTTCGAAATACAATTAACGCACAGTTACAAATTAATAAATAAACGCATAATTGAATCGTATCTCTCCGACGATATATTATTAAATTCAATCTGGCAATATGTCGAATAATTCAAACGGATAATTGAATTTATAAATGCGTTTCGCATTTCGTCATTGTTATCAATAAATTTAATTTATCCGGTTTGGACGAAATTAAACGAATCGCAATTTGCAATTGTTAATTAGGCACGAAATATCTCGAGCTGTTAATCGCAGCGTTTTGTAAGATGGTTGCGAATTATTACGGTCGAAATGGTAATAAAATTAATTAGTTTAGTAAATAGGAGATTCGTGTTTAATTTTAATTGAGATAATTATCGTCTAAAATTAGAAATTACTGATACAATCGATGGATCCTACCGACTGCGCCATTTCGTATGTTGTTATATGACTATGTTTTTTTGATTTTAATTGATGAAATGTAAATAAAAACGTATTTAAGTGAGCGTGGATCGTTTTAATAACGTTACATTAGCGGCGGCACATCTTTAATATTAATTAGGATAGGAATATTTGATGGTGGGTGCATTGTGGGTGAGTGGGGACGGGCGGTTCGGTTCGGTCGCGTTTGGGGCTTTCTTGGTATTTTCACCGGGAACGGCGTGGACCTGTAAAATGTTATAATTGAGTTCCACGTTTTCAATAATTCACCGTTCGCTCTTCTCGTCTCGTCTGCTCCGGTCTGTTCGGTTCGACGTTTTCTCTTTTTAATAAAGTTAATTTAGAGAGCCGACGCGAACCGCGCAGTGAAGACCGCGGCTCGGGGGTGGGAGGATTTTTGGGGGGGAGGGAAATGGGATGCGTTGTGACTCTCCGTCCTGCGGTCGTCTCTCATCCCCCATGCATCCCATACACGACCTATCACAGTATATCCGATGGTTTATCTAACAATTTCATACGCGACAATGTACTTAAACTAAATATCCTTGATGTATTGCTTTTATACAAGCTGTAAATAAAGTTATAAATAATTACATTAGGCTAAATATTCAGCTTTCTTAACAATTTAATTAGGTTATCAGTTAGGACAGTTAAATTGCATGTTATTACGAAATTACTACTGTGATGAGATACAAACGGAACGAAACTGGTCTGTAAATATTATCGAAAGCATGAAACTTTAGAATATGCAGTGTTGATTAATACATTTAATCACTTTCTTAATACTGTAAATATGTCAACCAAAATAGATTCTTTATATTATTTAATTAATACAATTTAAATATTTACTATTTGCGTTTTGAAAATCTAACGGAATTAATTTAAAAAATATAATAGTTTAAACTTTTTTCTCTTATTAATAATTGTAAACGTTTTCTTTTTAAATTTTATTTCTAATTTTTATCACGTCAAAGTGATACAGTCGCCAAGAATTTCTTCGCGAGCATGATTTACCGCATTGTGATCGCATACATTAACGTTATTAAAATAAATACGGACGATAAATAAGAAATTTCGAGGGTGGGCATATCTTTCCGCCAGGTGCTGCTGCCGCTGCCGCCGTTGCCGCCGCTTCTCCACTCCTCCGCCAACCCGCCCACCCCCACGGTGTGGCCCGGTGTGGAGGTTTTCGGGCGAAGTGAGGTGTGCAAAGTGAAGTAATGCGAGATATAGGAGTGTGCAAAGTTAAATAAAATACTTCTTGTCTTGGAGAATAGCTGCACATGAGCGGCTCCGGGTATCGACCGGCTCGCCCGGATGAGGACATTACCCGGAGCTCCCAATACTCAGCGCAATGCTACTCCAGGTCCTCATCCCCATCCCCCCGATTCCGTGCCCCCCAAACGATGTATCCCTACCTACCCCCCCATTCACCGCCGTCCCCCCACCACCCTCCTTTTCTCTCTCGAAAGCGCGCGCGGTGCGGTGCACCCTCCAAACAAAAGTGTCCCAAGATTGCCCGCAGAAATCATCGCCATAAAAAAAGAGAAAGAAATTCCATATTTAATATCAACGTGTACTTTTTTTTTACAGCGTAACGGAATAAAATAAGTTTACTGTTTTCATTATACGAAATCTATTCAATAGAATAATAATTTAATGATTAAATAAAGAGGATTACAATTATATATATCGTGAACGAAAATCTTATAAATGAGCGGGGATAGAAAGAATCCTTGAGGAACACCTTCTTGTGGGAAAAATGACTGGGCATAAGAGTTTCGAATTTTAACCTACAGGAGTCTGGATAGATGGAAATTATCAATTAGTTTGAGAAGATATAGTGGCATAACACTTGAAAAGCAAACCTCGAAGACTTTACGGACGAAGACTATAGTTTATGTAGCTATATGAAGGGTGGGTGGGTGTCCACTATCACACATCAAAACATAAACGAGGGTTCCTCATAAAAAATTTATGCATACAAAGACATTATTTTATATGTAATAATAGATCAAACTTTTTGGTATGAATAAAAGTTATTAATCGAAATCGAGGGTGTGTTTTATTAATTGGAGGGTGGGATAGTGGCCACCCACCCACCCTACATATACGTATTAATTTTCATCACTGTCACTGTTTTAGTTTCCGAATAATTACAATTGTTTTAGGACTGATGTACTTGCAGTATTAAAAATTGAATTTTTTATTTTATCAAGAAATAAATACAAAAACCAATTATAGAGATGTAAAATTTTTTAAAAACTGTAGAAAATAAGTTAGATTTTAAAATCCTTCTATTTATTATTGGTTTACAAAAAAATAACATAAGTTTTAGTGTTGAAGTTGTAAGGTTATTACACTATTTTAGTTTATGTTTAAAATGTATATGTAGGGTGGATGGGTGGCCTCTATCCTGCCTTCCAATTACTAAACATAAACGAGGATTTTTCAATAATATATATTTTTATAGACACTATTTTTTATGGAATAATAGATAAATCTTCGTTGTTGTATCCAAAGTTTTTAATCAAAATCGTGGGTATGTTTTCATAATTTAAGGGTGGGATAGTGGCCACCCACCCACCCTACATATACATTTAAATTTCCACCAGAGTCACTGTTTTAGTTTCATAATAACTACAATTGTTAAATTCTTGTTGATGTACTTGCTGTAATAAAATTTCGCAATGATGAATTTACAAAAAAATCAATAGAAAAACAGTTGCTAGGGACTCAAATATACTACGAAATTATAGAAAATAGGTTGTAGTATATGATTTTTAAGAAATGGAATTTATACCATTTGCTATTTTCGAAATAAATACGTTTGAATTGAAACTAATAATTTAAAATTGATTTTTTTTAAGTTTTAAATCAAAACCGAGACTGTTTTTTAAATTGGAGGGTGGGATAGTGGCCACCCACCCACCCTACATATATACTTTAATTTCTATCAGTGTCACTGTTTTAGTTTCGTAATAATTGCGGCTGTTTAATAGTTGTTGATGTATTTGCTGTAATAAAATATCGCAATGATTAATTTACAAAAAAATCAATAGAAAAACAGTTGCTAGAGACTAAAATTTTCTACAAAATTATAGAAAATAGATTTTAGTTTATGAATTTGAAGAAATTTACTTTAAACCATTTGCTATTTTCAAAATAAATACGTTTGCATGAAATCTATTAATTTAAAATTGATTTTTCCAAATTTATTAAAAAATAACAGAAAAACGTTTTCTAGAGTGGTGTAATTTTTCAAAATTATAGCAAATAGATTATGGTTTCAAATTTTGAAGGAAAATATTCTGAAATATTCTACATTTTTTAAATATTAACCTTTGTTTCTAATCTAATTAAATTCAAAATTGCATTTTTTTTATTTACAAATAAAACAATTGAAAAATAATTTCTGGTAACGTAAATTATTCAAAATTATAAAAAAATGGTTTATAATTTATTATCTTGAAGAAATCTCATCTTTACCATTCCCTAATCTTAGAATTGAAACTTTTGTTTTTAACATACATTCATTTGAAATTATACTTTTTTAATTTACAAAAAAAAATATGCATAACAATTGCTAGGAAGGTTATTTGTTAAATTCTGTAGAAAATAGGTTATATTTTTAAATCCTTGCGTTTATTACCGTAACATTTTTGCTTTTCTGGGAAATAATCTCATTTTTATTGTAGAATTTTTAGATAAATTTAAACACTTGTTTAGTTTGTGTTTAAATTGTATATGTAGGGTGGCTGGGTGGCCACTATCACACCCTCCTATCATTTTAACATAAACGAGGGTTTTTCTTGAAAAACTTATGTAAACAAAGTCACTATGTTACATGCAATAAAAGATAAATTCTCTTGGTGTTAACTAAAGTTTTTAATCAAAATCGAGGGTGTGTTATATTAATTGGAGGGTGGGATAGTGGCCACCCACCCACCCTACATATTTTTGTTATTTTCTATCACTATTACTGTTTTAGTTTTCTAATAATTACAGTTCCTTTATGGTTGATGTACTTGCAGTATTAAAAAATTGAATTTTTTATTTTACTAAGAAATTAATACAAAAAAGGGATTTAAATTTTTTTAAACAATAGAAAATAAGTTAGACTTTAAAATCCTTTATTTATTACATTTTTGATTTACAAAAAATACATCAGTGTTAGTGTTGAAGTTGTAAGGACATTAAAACTCTAGTTTAGTTTTTGTTAAAATTGTATATGTAGGGTGGGTGGGTGGCCTCTATCCTACCTTCCAATCATTAAACATAAACGAGGGTTTTTCGCAATTATATTTTTCTTATAAAGACACTAATTTTTAATGGAATAATACAAAAATCATCTTGTAATAATTAATGTTTTAAATCAAAACCGAGGGAATGTTTTAAAGATTGGAGGGTGAGATAGTGGCCACCCACCCACCCTACATATACACTTAAATTTCCATCGGAGTCACTGTTTAAGTTTCCTAATAATTACGACTGTCTATTTGTTGTTGATGTACTTACTGTAATAAAATATCGCATTATTTAATTTAAAAAAAAATCAATAGAAAAACAGTTGCTAGCGACTAAAATTTACTACAAAATTATAGAAAGTAGATTGTAGTTTATGAATTTAAACAAAATTAATTTAAACCATTTGTTATTTTCGAAATAAATACGTTTGAATTGAAGCTATTAACTTAAAATTGATTTTTTTAAATTTTTAAATCAAAACCGAGGCTATTTTTTAAAAATTGGAGGGTAGGATAGTGGCCACCCACCCACCCTACATATACATTTCAATTTTTACCAGTGTCACTGTTTAAGTTTCGTAATAATTGCGGCTGTTTAATTGTTGTTGATGTACTTGCTGTAATAAAATATCGCAATGATTAATTTACAAAAAAAAAATAATAGAAAAACAATTGCTAGAGACGAAAACTTATAACAAAATATTAGAAAATAGATTGTTGTTTATATATTTTAGGAAATTTACTTTAAACCATTTGCTATTTTCAAAATAAATACGTTTGCATGAAATCTATTAATTTATAATAGATTTTTCCAAATTTATTAAAAAATTATAGAAAAACGTTTTCTAGAGTGGTGTAATTTTTCAAAATTATAGCAAATAGATTATGGTTTCAAATTTTGAAGAAAAATATTCTGAAATATTCTACATTTTTTAAATATTAACCTTTGTTTGTAATCTAATTAAATTCAAAATTACATTTTTTGAATTTACAAATAAAACAATTGAAAAATAATTTCTGGTAACGTAAATTATTCAAAATTATAAAAAAATGGTTTATAATTTATTATCTTGAAGAAATCTTATCGTTACCATTCCCTAATCTTAGAATTGAAACTTTTGTTTTTAACCTACATTCATTTGAAATTATACTTTTTTAATTTACAAAAAAAAATATGCATAACAATTGCTAGGAAGGTAATTTTTGTTAAATTCTGTAGAAAATAGGTTATATTTTTAAATCCTTGCGTTTATTACCGTAACATTTTTGCTTTTCTGGGATATAATCTCATTGTTATAATTTTAGATAAATTTAAACACTTGTTTAGTTTGTGTTTAAATTGTATATGTAGGGTGGGTGGGTGGCCACTATCACATCCTCCTATCATTTTAACATAAATGAGGGTTTTTCTTGAAAAACTTATGTAAACAAAGTCACTATGTTACTTGCAATAAAAGATAAATCCTCTTGGTATTAACTAAAGTTTTTAATCAAAATCGAGGGTGTGTTTTAAAAATTGGAGGGTGGGATAGTGGCCACCCACCCATCCTACATATTTTTGTTATTTTCAATCACTATTACTGTTTTAGTTTCCTAATAATTACAGCTCCTTTATGGTTGATGTACTTGCAGTATTAAAAAATTGAATTTTTTATTTTACTAAGAAATTAATACAAAAAAGGGATTTATTTTTTTTTAAACAATAGAAAATAAGTTAGACTTTAAAATTCTTCTATTTATTACATTTTTGATTTACAAAAAATACATCAGTGTTAGTGTTGATGTTGTAAGGACATTAAAACTCTATTTTAGTTTTTGTTAAAATTGTATATGTAGGGTGGGTGGGTGGCCTCTATCCTACCTTCCAATCATTAAACATAAACGAGGGTTTTTCCAAAATATATTTTTTTTATAAAGACACTAATTTTTAATGGAATAAAATACAAATCTTCTTGTAATAATTAGAGTTTTAAATCAAAACCGAGGGTATGTTTTAAAGATTGGAGGGTGGGATAGTGGCCACCCACCCACCCTACATATACATTTCAATTTTTACCAGTGTCACTGTTTAAGTTTCGTAATAATTGCGGCTGTTTAATTGTTGTTGATGTACTTGCTGTAATAAAATATCGCAATGATTAATTTAAAAAAAAAAAATAATAGAAAAACAATTGCTAGAGACGAAAACTTATTACAAAATATTAGAAAATAGATTGTTGTTTATATATTTTAGGAAATTTACTTTAAACCATTTGCTATTTTCAAAATAAATACGTTTGCATGAAATCTATTAATTTAAAATAGATTTTTCCAAATTTATTAAAAATATAATAGAAAAACGTTTTCTAGAGTGGTGTAATTTTTCAAAATTATAGCAAATAGATTATGGTTTCAAATTTTGAAGGAAAATATTCTGAAATATTCTACATTTTTAAAATATTAACTTTTGTCTGTAATCTAATTAAATTCAAAATTGCATTTTTTTTATTTACAAATAAAACAATTGAAAAATAATTTCTGGTAACGTAAATTATTCAAAATTATAAAAAAATGGTTTATAATTTATTATCTTGAAGAAATCTCATCTTTACCATTCCCTAATCTTAGAATTGAAACTTTTGTTTTTAACCTACATTCATTTGAAATTATACTTTTTTAATTTACAAAAAAATATGCATAACACTTGCTATTAAGGTAATTTTTGTTAAATTCTGTAGAAAATAGGTTATATTTTTAAATCCTTGCGTTCATTAAAGTAATATTTTTGCTTTTCTGGGATATAATCTCATTGTTATAATTTTAGATAAATTTAAACACTTGTTTTGTTTGTGTTTAAATCGTATATGTAGGGTGGGTGGGTGGCCACTATCACACCCTCCTATCATTTTAACATAAAGGAGGGTTTTTCTTGAAAAACTTATGTAAACAAAGTCACTATGTTACATGCAATAAAAGATAAATTCTCTTGGTATTAACTAAAGTTTTTAATCAAAATCGAGGGTGTGTTATATTAATTGGACGGTGTGATAGTGGCCACCCACCCATCCTACATATACATATTAATTTTCATCACTGTCACTGTTTTAGTTTTCTTATAATTACAGTTCTTTTATGGTTGATGTAGTTGCAGTATTAAAAAATTGAATTTTTTATTTTACCAAGAAATGAATACAAAAAAAGGATTTAAAATTTTTTTAAACCATAGAAAATGAGTTAGACTTTAAAATTATTCTATTTATTACATTTTTGATTTACAAAAAATACATCAGTGTTAGTGTTGACGTTGTAAGGACATTAAAACTCTATATTAGTTTATGTTTAAATTGTATATGTAGGGTGGGTGGGTGGCCTCTATTACACCCTCCAATTATTAAACATAAACGAGGGTTTTTCACAATTATATTTTTCTTATAAAGACACTATTTCTTAATGGAATAAAAAATAAATCTTCTTGTAATAATTAGAGTTTTGAATCAAAACCGAGGGTGTGTTTTAAAGATTGAAGGGTGGGATAGTGGCCACCCACCCACCCTACATATACATTTAAATTTCCATCGAAGTCACTCTTTTAGTTTCCTAATAACTACGTCTGTTTAATTGTGTTGATGTACTTGCTGCAATAAAATATCGCAATGATTAATTTACAAAAAATCAATAGAAAAACAGTTGCTAGAGACGAAAATTTATTACAAAATATTAGAAAATAGATTGTTGTTTATGAATTTTAGGAAATTTACTTTAAACCATTTGCTATTTTCAAAATAAATACGTTTGCATGAAATCTATTAATTTAAAATAGATTTTTCTAAATTTATTAAAAAAAATAATAGAAAAACGTTTTCTAGAGTGGTGTAATTTTTCAAAATTATAGCAAATAGATTATGGTTTCAAATTTTGAAGGAAAATATTCTGAAATATTCTACATTTTTAAAATATTAACCTTTGTTTGTAATCTAATTAAATTCAAAATTGCATTTTTTGAATTTACAAATAAAACAATTGAAAAATAATTTCTGGTAACGTAAATTATTCAAAATTATAAAAAATGGTTTATAATTTATAATCTTGAAGAAATCTTATCTTTACCATTCCCTAATCTTAGAATTGAAACTTTTGTTTTTAACATACATTCATTTGAAATTATACTTTTTTAATTTACAAAAAAAAATATGCATAACAATTGCTAGGAAGGTTATTTGTTAAATTCTGTAGAAAATAGGTTATATTTTTAAATCCTTGCGTTTATTACCGTAACATTTTTGCTTTTCTGGGAAATAATCTCATTTTTATTGTAGAATTTTTAGATAAATTTAAACACTTGTTTAGTTTGTGTTTAAATTGTATATGTAGGGTGGCTGGGTGGCCACTATCACACCCTCCTATCATTTTAACATAAACGAGGGTTTTTCTTGAAAAACTTATGTAAACAAAGTCACTATGTTACATGCAATAAAAGATAAATTCTCTTGGTATTAACTAAAGTTTTTAATCAAAATCGAGGGTGTGTTATATTAATTGGAGGGTGGGATAGTGGCCACCCACCCACCCTACATATTTTTGTTATTTTCTATCACTATTACTGTTTTAGTTTTCTAATAATTACAGTTCCTTTATGGTTGATGTACTTGCAGTATTAAAAAATTGAATTTTTTATTTTACTAAGAAATTAATACAAAAAAGGGATTTATTTTTTTTTAAACAATAGAAAATAAGTTAGACTTTAAAATTCTTCTATTTATTACATTTTTGATTTACAAAAAATACATCAGTGTTAGTGTTGATGTTGTAAGGACATTAAAACTCTATTTTAGTTTTTGTTAAAATTGTATATGTAGGGTGGGTGGGTGGCCTCTATCCTACCTTCCAATCATTAAACATAAACGAGGGTTTTTCCAAAATATATTTTTTTTATAAAGACACTAATTTTTAATGGAATAAAATACAAATCTTCTTGTAATAATTAGAGTTTTAAATCAAAACCGAGGGTATGTTTTAAAGATTGGAGGGTGGGATAGTGGCCACCCACCCACCCTACATATACATTTCAATTTTTACCAGTGTCACTGTTTAAGTTTCGTAATAATTGCGGCTGTTTAATTGTTGTTGATGTACTTGCTGTAATAAAATATCGCAATGATTAATTTAAAAAAAAAAAATAATAGAAAAACAATTGCTAGAGACGAAAACTTATTACAAAATATTAGAAAATAGATTGTTGTTTATATATTTTAGGAAATTTACTTTAAACCATTTGCTATTTTCAAAATAAATACGTTTGCATGAAATCTATTAATTTAAAATAGATTTTTCCAAATTTATTAAAAATATAATAGAAAAACGTTTTCTAGAGTGGTGTAATTTTTCAAAATTATAGCAAATAGATTATGGTTTCAAATTTTGAAGGAAAATATTCTGAAATATTCTACATTTTTAAAATATTAACTTTTGTCTGTAATCTAATTAAATTCAAAATTGCATTTTTTGAATTTACAAATAAAACAATTGAAAAATAATTTCTTGTAACGTAAATTATTCAAAATTATTTAAAAATGGTTTATAATTTATTATCTTGAAGAAATCTTATCTTTACCATTCCCTAATCTTAGAATTAAAACTTTTGTTTTTAACCTACATTCATTTGAAATTATACTTTTTTAATTTACAAAAAAAAATTATGCATAACAATTGCTAGGAAGGTAATTTTTGTTAAATACTGTAGAAAATAGGTTATATTTTTAAATCCTTGCGTTCATTATCGTAACATTTTTGCTTTTCTGGGAAATAATCTCATTGTTATTGTAGAATTTTTAGATAAATTTAAGCACTTGTTTAATTTGTGTTTAAATTGTATATGTAGGGTGGGTGGGTGGCCACTATCACACCCTCCTATCATTTTAACATAAACGAGGGTTTTTCTTGAAAAACTTATGTAAACAAAGTGACTATGTTACATGCAATAAAAGATAAATTCTCTTAGTATAATTAAAGTTTTTAATCAAAATCAAGGGTGTGTTATATTAATTGGAGGGTGGGATAGTGGCCACCCACCCACCCTACATATTTTTGTTATTTTCTATCACTATTACTGTTTTAGTTTCCTAATAATTATAGTTCATTTATGGTTGATGTACTTGCAGTATTAAAAAATTGAATCTTTTATTTTACTAAGAAATTAATACAAAAAAGGGATTTAATTTTTTTTAAACAATAGAAAATAAGTAAAATTCTTCTATTTATTACATTTTTGATTTACAAAAAATACATTAGTGTTAGTGTTGATGTTGTAAGGACATTAAAACTCTATTTTAGTTTTTGTTTAAATTGTATATGTAGGGTGGGTGGGTGGCCTCTATCCTACCTTCCAATTAAAAACATAAACGAGGGTTTTTCACAATTATATTTTTTTTATAAAGACACTAATTTTTAATGGAATAATACAAAAATCATCTTGTAATAATTATTGTTTTAAATCAAAACCGAGGGAATGTTTTAAAGATTGGAGGGTGGGATAGTGGCCACCCACCCACCCTACATATACACTTAAATTTCCATCGGAGTCACTGTTTGAGTTTCCTAATAATTACGACTGTCTATTTGTTGTTGATATACTTACTGTAATAAAATATCGCATTATTTAATTTAAAAAAAAATCAATAGAAAAACAGTTGCTAGCGACTAAAATTTACTACAAAATTATAGAAAGTAGATTGTAGTTTATGAATTTAAAGAAAATTAATTTAAACCATTTGTTATTTTCGAAATAAATACTTTTGAATTGAAGCTATTAATTTTAAATTGATTTTTTTAAATTTTTAAATCAAAACCGAGGCTATTTTTTTAAAATTGGAGGGCAGCATAGTGGCCACCCACCTGCCCTACATATACATTTTAATTTCTATCAGTGTCACTATTTTAGTTTCCTAATAACTACGACTGTTTAATTGTTGTAAATGTACTTACAGTTATAAAATATTGCATTGTTTAATTTACATAAAAAAAACAATAGAAAAACAGGTTCTAGACACGAAAAATTTTACAAAATTTTACGAAAATAGATTGTAGTTTAGGATTTTTAAGAAATTTAATTTAAACCATTTGCTATTTTCAAAATAAATAATTTTGCGTGAAATCTATTAATTTAAAATTGATTTTTTTAAATAATTTAAAAAAACAATAGAAAAACGGTTATTAGAGAGGTGAAATTTTACAAAATTAGAGTAAATGGATTATAGTTTAAAATTTTTAAGAAATATATTCCGAAGCATTCTTCATTTTTAAAATATCAACCTTTTTTGTAAGCTAAATTGATTAAAAACTGCATATTTTAAATTTACAAATAAACAATTGAAAAAATAATTGCTGGTAACGTGAATCATTAAAAATTATAAAAAATAGTTTATAATTTTGAAGAAATATAATCTTTATTATTCAGTAATTTTGGAATTAAAACTTTTGTTTTTAATCTACATTCATTTAAAATTATACTTTTTTAATTTACAAAAAAAAACTAATGTAAAACAATTGCTAGGAAGGTAATTATTTTTAATTCTATAGAAAATAGGTTATATTTTTAAATCCTTGCGTTCATTACCATAACGTTTTTGATTTTCTATCAAATAATCATAGTGTTATTGTCGAATTTTTATATAAATTTAAACACTTATTTAGTTTGTGTTTAAATTGTATATGTAGGGTGGGTGGGTGGCCACTATCACACCCTCATAGTATTTTAACATAAATGAGAGTTATTCTTAAAAATTTTATGTTTAAATAGTCACCATTTTATATGAAATAAAAGATAATCTCTCTTGGTATTAATTAATGTTTTTAATCAAAATCGAAGGTGTGTTTTATTAATTGGAGGTTAAGATAGTGACCACCCACCTACCCTACATTATAAAAAATTGTTTGTGTATCCTTCTTCTTCTTCTTCTTCTCTTTTTTAACGCAGTTCTATCAGCTTCTACTGGTTCAGATGCTATAGATTGTGACTTCTCGTCATCAATCTTTTTTCCTTTTCTTCTCCTTTCGTTTTTTTTTTTCTCACTGGTGTATCAACTCCCATTAATGTTTCATCTGTATTACATTGAGCTTCTTTCAAGTACCTTCTTCCTCCTTATCGCCAGCAGGTTTACCGTGCCTATCAAGCATTTTCTAAGATTTTCTAAGACGGTGGCCCTTAATTTTTAGAAACTTCTTTTTCCTCATAAATTTATATTATTTTTTCAAAACGTCTTTTATTCATTCACACAAACATATTCTATTCTTTTTAGAACATCATTACTTCATGTTTCATTTTTTCATTTGTTAGAACATCTATTATTCACTCACGCACTTTTTTGAGTAAAAGTTCTAGAGAAAACTTTAAGAATAATACAATAAAAAAATAGTTTTTATAGTCTTAACAAGTTATTTGGATTTCTTCTACTCATAAAAGGATGATAGTCCTCTAGTTCAATAAATTACCAATTGAGCATATTTCTTCTTCGCTTTATTCCACCCATCACCCGTAAATTATTCCATCTAGAATTTAAGGTTGAAGATAAAGGCTCAACTGACGTTTGTTCTTCTGTGCTATGTAAACTTTGTTGCAATCACTACATTAATATTCTTGAGTAGTGTCTGCGTTGCAAGTGTGCGATTTTTGTCATCCGTAACCGCAATATTATTTACTTAGATTGAATATTGATGAGTTCTTTTTAATAGCCCCTTATTATTTCTTCTCTTTATAGACATACTGATTAAATTCAATAACAAATAAATTTTCTGTAGTAAACAGAAGCAATAGTTTTATAAAACTTTTGACTGTTCGAATTCCAAAATAATTATAATGAGTACATAAACATATCCAAATTAAAATTGATTTAATTAAAGGCTACACTAAAATAAGCCTAATTACAACAAGCTGCTGCAGATGTGCAAAAATTCATTGAAGACGGTTTTTTTTGTATTTTAAAAACGATTTGATTATTCACGGCCAAAGTATGCTATCAGCTGCCGGTCTTTCGACCACGCCCCACCCTTAATTTAAACAATATGATAATCCCCTCTAATTAGTTTCTTATAAACAATTAAAATTGTATTATACTCACATAGTAATGGCGATAATGATGCGATTCATAATTTATGTACGGCGAAAGTTAAATGTCACCGGCTCGCTCGGCACGTAAGAGACGGAAGAGATGAGGAAAACTGTTAATTAAAATTTAATCTGTAATAATTAATTTTTTCCCAGTATTTGAATTATTTATAGAGTAATATTTATACATGTTAATATAAGTATAAAAATATTGTTAAGTGATAAAGGTACATTAAAAAAATTGTATTATAATTTAGTTTACGTTCGTAATTTAAATTTTGATATATCAGACTCGAAGTTTCCAACGCAAATGTTTTCATTGGTCGGCGAGAATGCGCGAATCGCACGAATTTCTCTTATTGTCATTCAGCAGTCGGACTGCGTGGGTGGTTCCCACGGTTCGACCATTCATACAATTTTAACTGAAAGGGCGGAATTTATAAGACGTCGATTTGTTCCTGTCCATTGTTTTATTATTGTTTTCAAATTTACATTATTTGTCAGTTGATAATATTTTCACGTCCATTGGAATAATAATTTTAACTCTGACGCGCCCGTCATAACATATGATAGGCAGGACACGGAAAATAAACAAAAGAGTAACACCAAAAATTAAAAAAAAAGAAAAAAAAATGATTCTGGATGATTTAAAAAAATCTTTTCTGATCAAATCATTACATGTAATATTATTTACTTAACTTTAAGTTTCAATTGCCACCATTGTATTTCTAGCCAAAGAACTTGAATTGTTTTTGCATAATTTATTAAATATATTCATTCTGGATGATTTTTTTATAATATTTGGATAATTTTCTCTTTAAGGATTTTTTTACAAATTTTTAAAACCTTGAGTGTAATTTTAGCTTTTTTAATTTCAAAGTTTCACCTGCTGCAATTTTGTTTTTAGGTAGAGTACTTCAATTGTTTTAACATAATCTAAAAAATACGTTTACTGTAGACGAATTTTTGATATTATGTGCCAAAATTGATCTTTAGCGATATTGTTATAATTCTTCAAAACTTGAGTGTAATATTATTTTCTTTGCTTTAAGTTTCAACTCCTGCCATTTCGTTTCCAGCTACTGAATTTCAATTGTTTCTGCATAAATTTAAGGACACATTTATTCTTGATGAATTTTTAAAATTATGTCACTAATATCTTCTCTGAGGATTTTACTACAAGTTGTTAAATCATTGCATGTCATTTTATTTACTTAACTTCAGGTTTCAATTGCTACTATTGTGTTTGTAGCTAAAAAACTTCAATTGTTTTTGTATAATTTAATAAATATATTCATTCTGGATGATTTTTTATAATATTTGGATAATTTTCTCTTTAAGGATTTTTCTACAAATTTTTAAAACCTTGAGTGTAATTTTAGCTTTTTTAATTTCAAAGTTTCACCTGCTGCAATTTTGTTTTTAGGTAGAGTACTTCAATTGTTTTAACATAATATAAAAAATAAGTTCACTGTTGATGAATTTTTGATATCAGGTTTTAAAATTCTTCTTTGGGGATATTGTTACAATTCTTCAAATCCTTCAATGTAATTTTATTTTCTTAGCTTGAAGTTACAACTCCTGCCATTTTGTTCCTAGCTACTGTATTTCAATTGTTTCTGCATAATTTTAAGAACACATTCATTCTGGATGAAATTTTAAAATTTTAAAGCTAATATCTTCTCTGAGGTTTTTTCTACAAGTTTTTAAATCATTGCATGTAATTTTATTTACTTAACTTCAAGTTTCAATTGCTACTATTGTGTTTCTAGCTAAGAAAGTTCAATTGTTTTTTCATATTTTAATAAATATATTCATTCTGGATGAATTTTTTATAATATTTGGTTAATTTTCTCTTCAAGGATGTTTCTACAAATTTTTAACACCTTGAGTATAATTTTGGCTTTTTTAATGTCATAGTTTTACCTGCTGTCATTTTGTTTCTAGGTACCGTACTTCAATTGTTTTAACATAATTTAAAAAATACGTTCACTGTGGATGAATTTTTGATATTATGTGTCAAAATTCTTCTTTAGGGATATTGTTACAATTCTTCAAATCCTTGAGTGTAATATTATTTTCTTTGCTTGAACTTTCAACTCCTGCCATTTTGTTTCCAGCTATTGTATTTCAATTGTTTCTACATAATTTTAAGAACACATTCATTCTGGATGAAATTTTAAAATTTTAAAGCTAATACCTTCTCTGAGGATTTTTCTACAAGTTTTCAAATCATTGCATGTAATTTTATTTACTTAACTTCAAGTTTAAATTGCCACTATTGTGTTTCTAGCTAAAGAACTTCAATTGTTACTGTATTTCAATTGTTTCTGCATAAATTTAAGAATACATTTATTTTTGATGAATTTTTAAAATTATGTCACTAATATCTTCTCTGAGGTTTTTTCTACAAGTTTCAAATCATTGCATGTAATTTTATTTACTTAACTTAAAGTTTCAATTGTCACCGTTGTGTTTCTAGTTAAAGAACTTCAATTGTTTTTGAATAATGTATTAAATATATTCATTCTGGATGATTTTTTTATAATATTTGGATAATTTTCTCTTTAAGGATTTTTCTACAAATTTTTAAAGCCTTGAGTGTAATTGTAGCTTTTTTAATTTCAAAGTTTCACCTGCTGCAATTTTATTTCCAAGTACAGTACTTCAATTGTTTTAACATAATATAAAAAATACGTTCACTGTAGAGGAATTTTTGGTCTTATTTGTCAAAATTGATCTTTAGGGATATAGTTTGTAACTATATATTCTTCAAAACCTTGAGTGTAAGATTATTTTCTTTGCTTGAACTTTCAACTCTTGCCATTTCATTTCCAGCTATTGCATTTCAATTGTTTCTGCATAAATTTAAGAACACATTTATTCTTGTTGAATTTTTAAAATTATGTCACTAATATCTTTTCTGAGGATTTTACTACAAGTTGTTAAATCATTGCATGTCATTTTATTTACTTAACTTCAAGTTTCAATTGCTACTATTCTGTTTCTAGCTAAAGAACTTCAATTGTTTTTGCATAATTTAATACATATATGCATTCTGGATGATTTTTTATAATATTTGTATAATTTTCTCTTTAAGGATGATATTGTTACAATTCTTAAAATCCTTGAGTGTAATTTTATTTTCTTAGCTTGAAGTTTCAACTTCTGCTATTTCCCAGCTACTGTATTTCAATTGTTTCTGCGTAATTTTAAGAACACATTAATTCTAGATGAATTTTTTAAATTATGTCACTAATATCTTCTGTGAGGATTTTCAACAAGTTTTCAAATCATTGCATGTAATTTTATTTAAGCTTTAACTTTCAACCACCACCATTTTGTTTCTAGCTAATGAACTTCAATTGTTTTGGTGTTATTTAATAAATATATTCATTCTGGATGATTTTTTACAATATTTGCCTAATTTTTCTCATTAAGAATTTTTCTACAAATTTTTAAAACTATGAGTGTAATTTTAGCTTTTATAACTTCAAAGTTTCACCTGCTATAATTTGTTTCCAGGTATAATACTTCAATTATTTTAACATAATCTAAAAAATACGTTCACTGTGGATGAATTTTTGGTATTATGTATCAAAAGTCTTCTTTAGGGATATTGTTACAATTCCACAAATTCGTGAATATAATTTTATTTTCTTAGCTTGAAGTTTCAACTTTTGCCATTTCGTTTCCAGCTACTATATTTCAAATGTTTCTGCATAATTTTAAGAACGCATTCATTCTGGATGAATTTTTTATGTTACTAATATCTTCTTTTACTATTTCATTTGTTTTAACATAATATAAAAAAATGCATTCAGTGTGGACGAATTTTTGATATTATGTGATCCAATTTCTTCTATAGGAAGACAAAACCAAAACGTGTGGGCCTAGATTATGAAGAAAGCTCCACTGCTATTAAATTTAATTGGTGCAAGGAATAAAGCTTCAGGGTGCCGCTCAAAGTGAAATTTTTCATGGCAAATTGATCTCCAGAAGAGGTGACATAAATTAGTCTCTACGCAGTTCTGACTTAAACCCTATGGACATTTTTACAAGGGGTTATCTCAAATATAAAGTTTAGACCAATAAACCTACTGTTCTGGTGCATTTAAAAGAAAATATTCATCACGAAATGACAGCTATTATAGAGTATACCTACTGAGAAATTTTAGCGTACGAATACCTTTGGACGTTATAATTTTTAAGAAATAAATTCCCAAATGTTATAGTTTTATAAATAGTAAAGACCGTTTAGGTCACCCTCTATAATACATAAAAACGATTGGCATGAAGAATAACATTAAAATAACCTGTGCTAATACAACAACCTTATGCAAAAATGGTCTAAAAGATATAACTTCATCATGCACTCAATTTACAACTAAAGAAAATTCATTTTTAGAAACTGACCTCATATAAAATAACTAATGAATCGTTAATTGTCTCGAAAATAAATGTGTGATACTAATAAAGTTACTTGTAGTAATTGGTTTTATAAGTGGATTAAATTAGGAGTTTATGGTGATTAAATAATAGAACTTAAAAATGGGTAATATTTTATTGCTTATTCAGCTGCGGGAAGTGCAAAAATTTAGATAGATTAGTTTATAATGATAATATTGCATTGTTATAAACAAACGATTCGAAATGGGGGGACGGTTCGTTTCTGGGGGTGGGCGGCAGGTCGAGGGGGGGCGCGCGCGGAAGCGGAGAAACGCGCGATGGGTGGCGATATGTAAATACTGCGAATGGTGGGGGGTATTATTGTAATTGCAAAAGTAAGTGGTGGGAGTGTCCCGGAGAAGTCCTGGAGGAGCAGGCAAAGATCTGCAGGACGTGGGGGGAAACGACATGAAGCAGACTCCAAAGTGGAATATCAATAATGTGACCGTGCGATTGCCAAGACTCTCTCAACATGGCCGCTGTGTTCACTTCTCCTCTCTTCCTCCGTAGAGCAGGAGCACAACTCGAATATATGCACACTTATATTCCTCCACGGTAGCACTGAATAAATAAATCCATATACACACACACACACATAGAGGACTTGTATGTGTATGGAATGAACGACGCTCTCTCCTGAAAAAGTCACGTCTGAAAATGGGATTATCGCAAGTCCGGTTGAAAATTTTATCACTTCTTATCTAAATTTGTATAAAACGTAATAATCCTTACTTTACATAAATATTTTTCTAACTAAGAAAAAAAGATATTATATAAAAGCTTTCATAGATAATATATTTATTTGTAAAGATTGTAAAATTAATTATTTTAAAAACTCCAAACTAGACGATACTGATAATAGAAACAATATTTTCTTGAGTTTTATACAGTAAAAAAATATATTAAATGTATTTCGATGATACATATTCGTGTATATAATAGTGAGCATGATGGATGATTAATATCGATTGGATAATAATTCGGAATAGGAGACAAAAGGCCGCCGTAACATAATGGCACATAATTGTTTCGGGTGGGCGTCATCTGAACCGTTGACATTTTAAACAATTCTTGCCCGCGAGAGAGGATCGATAGCGCGACGACGACGACGGCGGCGGCGAAGTGTTCCTCTCTCTCCAGTGCCAGTGCAGGAATCCCAATTCTGCGCACAAATAACAATTGCAGATATATATACAGAACACAACCGTACAGTAGCTGGGCAAAAAAAAATAATACGAAAGGCAGACGCCCAATGGCGCGTCGCGACGTCTGCTCGAAACGAACGGGCGTCGCGGCGTCCAATCCCACAAACGCACGGCAATAAGATCCACATTTCTAGAAACTCGAACAGTGCCGACTGTTCCCATTGGCCGGCGGGAATCCGCGAATCCCACCAATTTCTCTTATTGTCATTTCCAACAGTCCGATTGTGCGTGGGTGGCTCCGACGGTATTCCGACCATTCACACCGTCCCGATCCACCGCCACCGAACGGATTTGATAAGAAGCGTGGGTGGCAAGAAAGAGTCGCAACTAAATCATTCCGAACCGGCTATCGATTACCACATTACATAACGAGAAGGATGCGTATTGATCGGACCTGTTATCCACATCTCTATAATCCATTCATAATCATTAGGTCAACAAATTTCATCTTTTATTACGTATAAAATAGTGTCTCTATACAATTTCTTTATTAACGAACCCTAGTTTATGTTCTAATAACTGGAGGGTGTGATAGTAGCCACCCACCCACCCTACATATACAATTTAAACATAAACTCAAATAATGTTTTAATTTCTTTACATCTTCAACACTAACTCTGAGGTTATTTTCTTGAAAACGAAGAGTATGACAGTAATTAAAATAAAAATTATAAAATATAGTCTTTTTTTTAATGAAATTTTGAAATCTTTACATCTCTAGCATTTAATATTCAATTGTTTTTATATAAATTAAAAAAAAACTTACTATATATACATCAACCCTAAAAAAACTGTTGTTTTAGGAAAATTAAAACTGGTAATAATAATAATAACCTTATTAACGGGATTCACCCTATTCAAGTTTATAAGTATACGTAGAGTGGATGGGTGTCCCCCTCCAATTATTAAAACATACCCTCGATTTGATTAAAAACTTTAATCTTAACAAGAAGTTTTATCTTTTATTACATATTAAATATTGTCTTTATATAAATAAATTTTTCACGAGAAACCCTCGCTTATGTTAAAATAATTGGAAGGTGGGATAGAATTTTGTAAAATTTTTCGTGTCTAGAACCTGTTTTTCTATTGTTTTTTATGTAAATTAAACAATGCAATATTTTATAACTGTAAGTCCGTCTACAACAATTAAACAGTCGTAATTATTACGAAACTAAAATAGTGTCACTGATAGAAATTAAAATGTATATGTAGGGCAGGTGGGTGGCCACTATCCTACCCTCCAATTTTTAAAAAATAGCCTCGGTTTTGATTTAAAAGTTGAAAAAAATCAATTTAAAGTTAATAGCTTCAATTCAAACGTATTTATTTCGAAAATAACAAATGATTTAAATTAATTTCCTTTAAATGCATTAATTACAATCTACTTTCTGTAATTTTGTAATAAATTTTAGTCGCTAGCAACTGTTTTTCTATTGATTTTTTTAAAAATTAAATAATGCGATATTTTATTACAGCAAGTACATCAACCACAAATAGACAGTCGTAATTATTAGGAAACTTACACAGTGACTCCGATGATGAAAATTTAAGTGTATATGTAGGGTGGGTGGGTGGCCACTATCCCACCCTCCAATCTTTAAAACATTCCCTCCGTATTGATTTAAAACATTAATTTTTACAAGATGATTTTTGTGTTATTCCATTAAAAATTAGTGTCTCTGTAAGAAAAATATAATTGTGAAAAACCCTCGTTTATGTTTAATAATTGGAAGGTAGGATAGAGGCCACCCACCCACCCTACATATATAATTTTAACAAAAACTAAAATAGAGTTTTAATGTCCTTACAACATCAACACTAACACTGATGTATTTTTTGTAAATCAAAAATGTAATAAATAGAAGAATTTTTAAGTCTAACTTATTTTCTATTGTTTAAAAAAAAATTAAATCCCTTTTTTGTATTAATTTCTTAGTAAAATAAAAAATTTAATTTTTTAATACTGCAAGTACATCAACCATAAAGGAACTGTAATTATTAGGAAACAAAAACAGTAATAGTGATAGAAAATAACAAAAATATGTAGGGTGGGTGGGTGGCCAATATCCCACCCTCCAATTAATATAACACACCCTGGATTTTGATTAAAAACTTTAGTTAATACCAAGAGAATTTATCTTTTATTGCATGTAACATAGTGACTTTGTTTACATAAATTTTTCTAAAAAACCCTCGTTTATGTTAAAATGATAGGAGGGTGTGATAGTGGCCACCCACCCACCCTACATATACAATTTAAACACAAACTAAACAAGTGTTTAAATTTATCTAAAAATTCTACAATAACAATGAGATTATTTTCGAGAAAAGCAAAAATGTTACGGTAATGAACGCAAGGATTTAAAAATATATCCTATTTTCTACAGAATTTAACAAAAATTACCTTCCTAGCAATTGTTATGCATATTTTTTTTTTGTAAATTTAAAAAGTATAATTTCAAATGAATGTAGGTTAAAAATTAAATTATAAATCATTTTTTTAATTTTGAATAATTTACGTTACCAGAAATTATTTTTCAATTGTTCAATTTGTAAATTCAAAAAATGCAATTTTGAATTTAATTAGATTACAAACAAAGGTTAATATTTTAAAAATGTAGAATATTTCAGAATATTTTCTTTCAAAATTTGAAACCATAATCTATTTGCTATAATTTTGAAAAATTACACCACTCTAGAAAACGTTTTTCTGTTATTTTTTAAGAAATTTGGAAAAATCAATTCTAAATTAATAGATTTAATGCAAACGTATTTATTTTGAAAATAGCAAATGGTTTAAAGTAAATTTCTTAAAAATCATAAACTACAATCTATTTTCTAAAATTTTGTAAAATTTTTCGTGTCTAGAACCTGTTTTTCTATTGTTTTTTTTAATGTAAATTAAACAATGCAATATTTTATAACTGTAAGTCCATCTACAACAATTAAACAGTCGTAGTTATTAGGAAACTAAAATAGTGTCACTGATAGAAATTAAAATGTATATGTAGGGCAGATGGGTGGCCACTATTCTACCCTCCAATTTTTAAAAAATAGCCTCGGTTTTGGTTTAAAAAATAAAAAAAATCAATTTAAAATTAATAGCTTAAATTCAAACGTATTTATTTCGAAAACAACAAATGGTTTAAATTAATTTTCTTTAAATTCATAAACTACAATCTACTTTCTATAATTTTGTAGTAAATTTTAGTCGCTAGCAACTAAAATGATGATTTTTAAACTTAAATGAAAAAGAAATACTCATGTGCAAGATTCAAAATGAAATAACTTACTTAATAATCACCAATTGTGATATATCATATCTAAATAATTCCTTTTTTACCGCAACTATATCGCTTATTATGCCAAATACTATGCCAATGATTATGACAATGAATATAACAATGACTATGACAATGACTATGACAATGACTATGACAATGACTATGACAATGACCATGACAATGACTATGACAATGACTATGACAATGACTATGACAATGACTATGACAATGACTATGATAATGACCATGACAATGACTATGACAATGACTATGACAATGACTATGACAATGACTATGACAATGACTATGACAATGACTATGACAATGACTATGACAATGACTATGACAATGACTATGACAATGACTATGACAATGACTATGACAATGTCAATTAATATATTAATATAAAAACAATAAAGTACTTCAAATGACCATGAAAATGATAGTGACAGTGCCTATGACTATGACTGTGCTAGTGACTATAACAATGACTATGACAAAGACTAAGACAATCACTAAGAAAATGACGAAGAAAATGACTAGGACAATGACTATCATAATGACTATGGTACTGACTATGACAATGACTTCTAATATATTTTAAA
Organism: Ontholestes murinus; assembly: GCA_963969525.1. Taxonomy (NCBI): domain Eukaryota; kingdom Metazoa; phylum Arthropoda; class Insecta; order Coleoptera; family Staphylinidae; genus Ontholestes; species Ontholestes murinus. Next base: position 64,397,295 of record OZ018395.1, on the reverse strand, counting down.
TAGTTGTTTAGAGAGCTTTACCAAGAAATAATCTGTAAAAAATATCGCTCACCTTTCTTCAGGGGAAACTTTTGAATTGCTAAGAAATTTTGGAAACGATTTCTAAAATAATATTTATATTTTTTTAAAGAAAACTAAAATTCAAATATATTTAAAATATTTAGAAACTTAAAAAAACATTGGATTATATATTATATTATATTGATAAATTTAAGACTTTTTTTGATAAATGTCAATTAATATAAAAAACATTAAAGTATTTCAAATGATGATGAGAACGATAATGACAATGACTAAGAAAATGGTAATGACAATGCCTATGACTATGAAAATTATTTTGAAGACTATGAGAATGATTATGACTATGACTATGGTAATGACTATGACAATAACTATGACAATGACTATGACAATGACTATGACAATGACTCTGACAATGTCTATGGCAATGACTATGACAATGACTATGACAATTGACTATGACAATGATAATTACAATCACTATGACAATGACTATCACAATTACTATGACAATGACGATGACAATGACTATGACAATTGACTATGACAATGATAATTACAATCACTATGACAATGACTATCACAATTACTATGACAATGACGATGACAATGACTATGACAATTGACTATGACAATGATAATTACAATCACTATGACAATGACTATCACAATTACTATGACAATGACGATGACTTTTAATATATTTTTAATAGATGTTTAGAGAGATTTTTCAAATAAAAATCTGATAAAAAAATATTACTGACCTTTCATCATGGAAAACCTTTGAATTGAATTTTTCATTTGTTGTTGTAATCGCGATGAATTTATATAGCAGGGTTAATTTAAGTCACTACATTTATATTTTGTTAGTTCATATTAATTTTGTAAAAAGAGGAAACTCGTTAAATAAATAAATAAATAAATTGCTAGGAAATTTTGGAAACGATTTCCAAAAAATATTTATAGTTTGTTAAAGAAAACTGAATTAATATATTAAAAATATTTAGGAAACTTAAAAAAAACATAGTAGTATTACATTAATAAAATACAGATACTTTTGATAAATGTCGTTTAATGTAAAAAAGATTAAAATATTTTAAATGACCACGAGAATGATAATGACAGTGATTATGACTAAGAAAATGGTAATGACAATGACTATGCAAATTACTATACCAATGACAATGACTATGACAATGATAATGACTATGGCAATGACAACGATTATGACAATGATAATGATAATGACTATGAAAATGACTATGAAAATGACTATGACAATGACTATGGCAATGACTATGACAATGACTATGACAATGACTATGACAATGACTATGACAATGACTATGACAATGACTATGACAATGACTATGACAATGACTATGACAATGACTATGACAATGACTATGACAATGACTATGACAATGACTATGACAATAACTATTACCCTGTATATTACAATGACTATTACAATGACTAAGAAAATGACTATAACAATGACTATCATAAAGACTATGGCACTGACTATGACAACGACGATGACTTTTAATCCTGAAAAAATATCGTTGACCTTTCCCTTTCATCATGGGAAACTTTTGATTTGCTAAGAAATTTTGGAAACGATTTCCAAAAAATATTTATATTTTTTCAAAGAAAACTGAATTACAGATATATTAAAAATATTTAGAAACTTAAAGAAACATATTAGTATTATATTGATAAAATGCAGATTTTTTTGATAAATGCCAATTAATATAAAAAACATTAAAGTATTTCAAATGACCATGAAAATGATAGTGGCAGTGACTATGACTATGACAACTACCATGACATTTATTTTGATTACTATGACTATGACTATGCCAATGACTATAACAATTACAATGACAATGACTATGACTATGACAATGTTTATGACTATGACTATGATAATGACTATGACAATGACTAAGACAATGACTAAGACAATGACGAAGACAATGACTAAAAAATGACTAAGAAAATGACTGACAATGAGTATGACACTGACTATATTTTTAATAGTTGTTTAGAGAGATTTATCAAGAAATATTCTGGAAAAAAGTATCGCCGACCTTTCATCATGGGAAACTTTAAAATTGCTAGGAAATTCTAGAAACGATTTCCAAAAAATATTTATATTTTTTTAAAGAAAACTGAATTACAGATATATTAAAAATATTTAGAAACTTAAAGAAACATATTAGTATTATATTGATAAAATGCAGATTTTTTTGATAAATGCCAATTAATATAAAAAACATTAAAGTATTTCAAATGACCATGAAAATGATAGTGGCAGTGACTATGACTATGACAACTACCATGACATTTATTTTGATGACTATGACTATGCCAATGACTATAACAATTACAATGACAATGACTATGACTATGACAATGTTTATGACTATGACTATGATAATGACTATGACAATGACTAAGACAATGACTAAGACAATGACGAAGACAATGACTAAAAAATGACTAAGAAAATGACTGACAATGAGTATGATACTGAATATTTTTTTAATAGTTGTTTAGAGAGATTTATCAAGAAATATTCTGGAAAAAAGTATCGCCGACCTTTCATCATGGGAAACTTTAAAATTGCTAGGAAATTCTAGAAACGATTTCCAAAAAATATTTATATTTTTTTTAAAGAAAACTGAATTACAGATATATTAAAAATATTTAGAAACTTAAAAAAGAATATAGGAGTATTGTATTGATGAAATTCAGATTTTCTTGATAAATCTCAATTAATATAAAAACCAATAATGTATTTCAAATGACCATGAAGATGATAATGACAGTGACTATGGCTAAGAAAATTGTAATGGTAGTGCGTATGACTCTGACAATTACTATGACAATTATTATGAAGACTATGACAATCACTATGACAATGACTATGACAGGGACTAAGATAATGACTAAGACAATGGCTAAGATAATGACTAAGATAATGCCTAAGAAAATTACTCAGAAATGACTATGACAATGACTATCATAATGACTATGACACTGACTATGTCAATGACGAAGACTTTTAATATTGTTTTCAATAGTTGTTTAGAGATTTATCAAGAAAAATTCTCAATAAAAATATCGCTGACTTTTCATCATGGGAAACTTTTGAATTGCTAGGAAATTTTGGAAACGATTTCCAAAAAATATTTATATTTTTTTAAAGAAAACTGAATTACAGATATATTAAAAATATTTAGAATCTTAAAAATAACATAGGAGTATTATATTGATAAAATTCAGATTTTTTAGATAAATGTCAATTAACATAGAAAACATTAAAGTATTTCAAATGACCATGAAAATGATAATGACAGTGACTACGACTAAGAAAATGATAATGGCAGTGCCTATAACTTTGGCAATTACCATGACAATTATTATAAAGACTATGACAATGACAATGCCAATGACTATGACTATGATAATGACGACGACTGTTAATTTTTTTAATAGTTGTTTAAAGGATTTATCAAGAAAAATCTTGAAAAAAAAATTTCGCTGACCTTTCATCATGGGAAACTTTTGAATTGCTAAGAAATTTTGAAATGATTTCCAAAAAAATATTTATTATGACTATGATAATGACTATGACTGTGACAATGACTATGGCAATGACTAAGACAATGACTAAGAAAATTACTATGACAATGACTATGACAATGACTTTTAATATTTTTTTAATAGTTGTTTAGAGATTTATAAAACAAATTCTGCAAAAATATATCGCTGACTTTCCATCATGGGAAACATTTGAATTGCTAGGTAATTTTGTAAACGGTTGCCAAAAATATATTAAATTTTTTTTTAAAGAAAACTGAATTACAGATATATTAAAAATATTTAGAAACTTAAAAAAACTTACGAGTATTATATTGACAAACTTCATTTTTTTTTTTGATAAATGTAAATTAATACAAAAAACATTAAAGTATTTCAAATGACCATGAAAATGATAATCACAGTGATTGTGACTAAGAAAATGGTAATGACAGTGCTTATAATAACTATGGCAATTATCATGACAATTATTACGATGACTATGACTATGACTATTACAATGACTAGGACAATAACTAAGACAATGACTATGACAATGACTATGACTATGATAATGACCATAACAATGACTAAGAAAATGACTATGAGAATGACTATGACAATGACTATGCCAATGACTATGACCATGACCATAACAATGACTAAGAAAATGACTAAGACAATGGCTGTGACAATGACTAAGAGAATGACTATGACAATGAATATGACAATTACTATGACAATCACTATGACAAATTGGTTGATTGAGTTACGTGAAGATATATATTTTTTTAAGAAAACCGATTTACAGATACATTGAAAATGTTTAAAAACTTAAAAAGAAATATATTAGATTGATAAAATTATTTTTTTTTTCGAATAATGTCAATTAATATGGAAATCATAATTACAGTGACTGTTACTATAACAACTACTATGACAATGACTATGAGAACGACTATGACAATGACTATAATCATAACTGTGCCAATGACTATGACAATGACTGTGGCAATTACTAAGACAATGACTATAATAATTACTATAACAATGCCTATAACAACAATTGTGACAATGATTTTGATAACTGTGACAATGACTATGAAAAAAACTATGACAATAATTGTTACAATGACTTTAAAATTATTATATACTATAACAACGATTACGAAATTATTTTGAAAATTTTAACTTTATTAGATCAATTTGAAATTTTTAAATCACAGAGAACTTTGTAATGCAAAAAACAAAATTATAGATTCAAAATCTTAAAATATTTGAATTATTAAAAAAAGAATGTTCCAAAAAATTAGAATGTTTGGAAAACATAAAACCTTCTTCGAACTTTGGAAAAAAAACTTTAGAACGTTATGGTGACAAAAAAGTTCAGAATCTTGAATCATGGGAAACTTTTGATTTGCTAAGAAATTTTGGAAACGATTTCCAAAAAACTATTTATATTTTTTCAAAGAAAACTGAATTACAGATATATTAAAAATATTTAGAAACTTTAAAAAACATAGAAGTATTGTATTGATAAAATTCAGATTTTTTTGATAAATGTCAATTAACATAAAAAAATATATTATAAAATATTGCAAATGAAAATGATAATCACAGTGACTATGACTAAGAAAATGATAATGACAGTGCCTATAACTATGGCAATTACCATGACAATTATTATGATGACTATTACAATGACAATGACAATGACTGTGACAATGACTATGATAAAGACTAACACAATAACTAACACATTGACTATGACAATGACTATTACAATGACTATGATTATGACGATGACTTGTAATATTTTTCTAATAGTTGTTTAGAGATTTGTAAAAAAAAATTCTGAAAAAAATATGGCTGACATTTCATCACGGGAAACTTTTGAATTGTTGGGAAACTTTCGAAACGATTTCCAAAATATATTTATATTTTTTTAATGAAATCTGAATTACAGATAGGTATGTTAAAAATATTTAGAATCTTAAAAAAACATACGAGTATTATATTGATAAAATTCAGATTTTTTTTTTGATAAATGTTAATTAATATAAAAAAACATTAAAGTATTTCAAATGACCATGAGAATGATAATGACAGTGACTATGACTATGAAAATGGTAATGACAGTGCCTATGACTGTAGCAACTTGGCAACTACTGTGACAATTATTATGACGACTAAGATAATGACTATGACAATGACTTTGACAATGACCATGACAATGACTAAGACAATGACTAAGACAATGGCAATGACAATGACTATGAAAATGACTATGACAATTACTACGACAATGACTATGACAAATTGGTTGATTGAGTTACATGAAGATCAAATTAATTTGACGAATAAAGCACTAATAACTTTATTAATCAAATAAAATTGTGAAGAAAGGTTATCAGTGCTTTATTCGTCAAATTAATGACTATTACAATGACTATGATGATAACGACGACGATGACGATGACGATGACGATGACGATGACGATGACGATGACGATGACGATGACAATGACGATGACGATGACGATGACGATGACGACGAATCTGACTATGACAATGGCAAAGACCATGTACAACAATAAAAAAAGAAATTAAATATAAAGGCAAGTTTTAAATAATTGAGATGTGGAAGGTTTTAATTTTTTCAACAGTTGTTTATAGGGAGAAAACATAATTCATCAAGATAAACATTGGAAACAAACCTTTCACCATGGGAAACTTTTGAATTGCTAAGAAATTTTGGAAGCGATTTCCAAAAAAATATTTATATATTTTTTTAAGAAAACCGATTTACAGATATATTAAAAATGTTTAAAAACTTAAAAAAGAAATATATTAGATTGATAAAATTCCACTTTTTTCAAATAATGTCAATTAATATGGAAAACATTGACGTATTTCAAAACTTCAATGACTATGAAAATCATAATGACAGTGACTGTGACTATAACAACTACTATGAAAATGACTATGAGAACGACTATGACAATGACTGCAATCATAACTGTGCCAATGACTATGACAATGACTGTGGCAATTACTAAGACAATAACTATAATAATTACTATAACAATGACTATAACAACAACTGTGACAATGATTTTGATAACTGTGACAATGACCATGAAAAAAACTGTAACAATAACTGTTACAATGATTTTGAAATTATTATAGATTTAAAATATTCAAATATTTGAATTATTTAAAAAAATGTTCTAAAAAATTAGAATGTTTGGAAAACATAAAACCTTCTTCGAACTTTGGAAAAAAACTTTAGAACGTTATAGTGACAAAAAAATTCAGAATCAAGAAAAATAAACAAATTTAAAACCTTTTATATATTGAACTTTAGCAATAATTATTAAAACATTTAAGATCGTTAATTAATTTAATTTAATTTATATATTTTAAAGCTCTATTAAAAAAATAAACCTACATCAACATAATTGGAATATATTTTTTTAATTACGTGAAATTTAACTAAATTAGACACTTTAATATTATTACAAATTTTTATTTATAATTTAATAAATTGTGTAGAAACTGATTCTAACCTGTGTAATTTAATTTAAAACAATGAATCATTTTTCGACTTTGTAGAACCTCAGAACACAGTTTGAAAATTCAGTTTTGTCAATGCCTATATTATTTTATTAATATTAATATGTTTCTTACAAATTAGACATACCATATAAGAAATTAATTTTAAAAAACATACAATATTTTGGATAGGAAGAAGCACAAGCGAAGTTCGCAATTACAAATTATGTTCTTCCACTTAGATTTTTATAATCAGTAAAGTATATATCTATGTAAAACTATGGGAATCGTCTTACAGTTGGAAGGTATGCCATCCTGCATAAGTATTTTTACTTTCATCCCAGACACTATTTTCGTTTCATAAAGATAATTCTTAAGATTGCAGTAAAAATATAAAAACGTAGTCTTCTAACTAACTAACTAAAAAAGTATTACTCAGTTAATAATAATTGTAATTAGTCGTTAATGCGCTTTTTAATTAATAATTTATTGGGATAAGTCAGTCGTATTGAGGGTGGAAATAAAATTAAAGTGAATATTTACTTATACTTAGTAGCGTTTATGTTTTGGCCCTTTTCTTAACAATGTATTAATAGTAGAAAAATATTATAATTATAAAAAGTTAAGACAATAATTGAATCATTCTTAAACGTAATCACTTCAACATGTTTAAGAATGATTCAAATATTGTCTTAGCTTTATATAATTATAATATTTTTCTATTATAAATGTTGATGTTAATTAATGAACATCCAATGATGAATATTGGAGCGGTACGACCACTTGAACGTGTGCGGTGTATTAGATGATTGTGGGTCGTTAATTATCACGCACTTGATATACGAGAACCCATTATAATTTGCATCAGGTGCCCAATCACAATGGAATACGAGTTAGTGGCTGTCGATCATGCAATGGTCGGAAACGTTAACCCTGTACGTTCGAAGGGTTGGGTGGAAAAAAATGTCGGCGGTATTACCGCCCTATTCCCCCCTTATACCTTTCGACGATAAACATCTTCAACCTCATTTGCCCCGCGAAAAATATTAACACGACCGAGGGGACAGTCCGAAGAAAATTGCACAAAACAATAACGCCTCCTCGTACCGCCATTAATATCGGTGTAATATAATTATATAAACTAATTATTTAATCGTATTGCGAAATTAATCAATTAGCTCTCGTCCATTATTCATATTAAAACTTTTTCTCTTTCCCGGCACAATTTTTTTCCCTCCCCCCAATTCCGTGACGGGATGGGTGGATCGGGGTTAAATTAAGAATTCGAAGTGCGTTAAACTTTCCCGAGAGACTTCCCGGCAAATAAAATCCCGATTTAAAATGCACATAAAGACGTCTCATAAGGCCTTATAACCTTCAGTTATAACTCCCCCGTCCCCCCTTTTTTTTACTCACTCTCTCTCTTGAGTTATTTTCATTCCTTTTCCGCGGATCAAATCGTATTAGCATCGGCCGACGCCGATGTCGTGAGGGCTTTTTCTGGGTGGTGGTGGGAAGGGTGCGCGTCGGGATTACGCAATCAGAGCATATCGCCCGAGATAATCGGCGCTTTATGGTGACGCTGGTTCGTATCTCACAATAACGCTGATGACTGCTCAATATCTACTTTCTTGGAGTTATTAACCGCACACACTTCACATACAGATTACCTTCTTAATGGCTAATCTTTCTAACATTTCTTATATCTACTAGACGTTTTACTCATGCTGTAGGGGGAGTGTATGTCTTACATCATTAAGATTAGGTAGGAATCGCATGCATTACCTCAACTAAGAAAACTATACTATAGACCTTCGTTCTGAATATAAAATTTGTTATTAAATGTAAAATAGTTTTGTTTTAGTAAGATATCGAAGAGTGTTAAAAATCTGATTTTACTAAGTGGTTAACATTGTTAACTAACACAAAAACTAACCAACTTAACCATAAATAACAATTGTAAACTAGTTTCCATTGATGTTACTAACATATTTGCCAAAATTCCACCCGAAGATTGCATGAAATTAATAATTGAACATCTAGATTTCAATTATTAATTTCATGCAATCTTCGGGTGGAATTTTAGTAAATATGTTAGTATACATTAAAATAAATATCTACAGTTGTAGAAAGAATCCGAAGAAATCCTGGAATATATGGAAAATTCCATCAGGGTCTTACTGGAAGTACATTCTGAAGAATGCCTGCGATTCCTGTGCTCAAAATTTATTGTATTTTTTATGTATGTATCTATTAATGTATTTTGTTAACAGGTAATCCAAAGAGTCATAATAATTAAATAAATAAATACATGTCTAATGGTTTAATTATGTTACAAATTTGTTGAGTGCGGAAAAAGTTTGTGAATTATCTTGTATATACCTATTGTCAGCAGATTTTTATGATATTTTTTACATGTTTTAATGTCGTTTATAGATGAATTAAATTTCAAGTCAAAAAATATAATTTTGGGCAGTAATTTCAATGTTAGCTTTGACAGTAATGATAACAAGGTTGTATCATGCATATTGCAACTAGTAAAAATAATTGTACACAAATTGAAATTAAATTTTTAAATACTTGTTTTTCCGAACACAATGGAATATCGGTAGTAGTTAAAGATTTACCGCACTTTTTGGAATCGAACCCAAATTAGGACTAGGCTCTACAAATATTCCGCCAGAAATATTAGAAAATATTGGCAGAGAAGAAGAATTAGAACAGTGCATTTACAAGGAAAGAAAAACTGCAAACGTACAAGACGTTGCTAAGTTGGAACAAGGTTCAAGTAGTTGTAATACATCGCCTATTATCTCATGCTATTTAGCAGTGCATCGACATTAAATTGTGTACATTCTGAAAACCCAAGTGTTTTATTTATCATCTATATAATGGAATTTCACCAAGTAAAAGCTTCATCAATCTATTTATGTTCATCAAAAATTCATATTACTTGTTATCATAATGTTGCCACAACCTATAAAGACAATAATATTTTATATCACTGTGACAGTTGCAACAGACAGAAAGATATAGTCTGGGTGGTCTCTATTTTCAATCAGTACAACATAATCAAAAAATATTAAAAAACTTTGTCTGAATAAATCTCTAAAAATTGCAAATATTTTGTGTTTATTTATATTTTACAACTTTTAATTAAAACCTTCGCTTAGGTTTTACTGATTGGAGAGTGGGACAGAGGCCACCCATCCACCCTACATACATATGATTACTTTAAATACTGATCGTTGATGCTTTTGATGCTTACCAAAGAATAAAACCTTGTATGTAAAACAAAACATCACACCAAACTTCGTACAGTGCTCAATCAAATCTAAAACAATTGCGGCAACAAAAGCATCGAGAATTGCAGAAAGGACACGGCTGAAAGATAACATTTTGCAGTCACATATTTCGATAAAGAGTTCTATTCCATTGAAATCTGTATTATAAAATTCACCCACATTTTTACAATTTTTTTCAAGGTCGTTATCAACATTATCCCTGTTTAATAAATTTTCAACGTCTAGTAGAAATCCAAATTTGAAATTAAGGCCACTTAATCGTGTAAATCGTGTACATATTTCTTGTTGGAGACGATCAAGAACGCTCTTCATAACGGGAGAAATTTCACTTTCTGCGGAAATACCAACATCTTTAGCCAATTATCTGGGCAAACGTATTGTTGAATCAATATCCCATTTTTCACAAAGAGACTTCGCTTTTTCTATTGCCTCTTCACGGAGCTTGTCTCGAATTTCGGCTAGTTCAGTCGCTAATGATTTAAAATCATGGAACGTTTCTCTTAAATTCATTCCAGGTTCTTGTAATCTGAGCTGCACACGATCAATCCTCCTTAAGATTTCATACCAGAAATGTACTAAAGTTATGAAAGTGAAAGTTAGTAATTTTGCAACAAAATTGTAGCTTCACTTCGAGTTTCTGTTTCTGTTAAAATGATTTGCTAGTAGCGGATCAAACTGAGCTACAAGTCTAAGTAAAGATAATAGGTTTCCTACATTTGTACCATCTTGAAGTGCTAGTTTTTCAACATGGCTACGTATAGGAAGATTTTGAATAATTAAATACCTCATGCAAGCTAATATTGTTTGCAATATATTTCGCCACCGTTCTTTTTCCGACTAAATGTTCGCTTCTAATGATACATCAATTCCTGTTCTACTTATTAATCTTCGTTCTGTTTCTTTCCAAGCCGTAAGTGATTTTCGGTGATTTGGCTAATCAATTTATCTTTTTTCTTCCATTTATTAAAACCAGCATATGTTACGAAAGATGATTGTGCAGCGGAATTTGATGTAATAAACAGTAAGCAACAAAAGCAGTACGCCGCATTATTTTTTAGTGAATATAATAACCAAGATTGGTTAACTTCAATTCATTCCTCCTTTCAGAGCTTTTTTTTCTTGCTGTAGTTTCCTTTTCCGGTTCTGGGAACCGCTTAGTTTATTTCCTGGCGTTGACATGGTCTATATTCATTCTATAACTAAGGTTTTATATTTATTCCAACCTACTGTAAAGCCAAATCTCGTCAGTAATATAATCGATACTGCTACTCTCTTGATGGAACCAAATTTTCAAATTAGGATAAGTAAAACTCTTTTTATGTTCCATTACTTTAAAGTAATGGAATATAACAAGAGTTTTACTTCTCCTAACTCGACAGTAATATTAAATTGAACAGATTATGAACAGAAAATTCAAGATTTCATTAACTCCTCAGTCAAACCAAACCAAAATCAAAGAGTACTAGATTTATATTTTAAAATAATGTAGCTGCGAAACGGATGGAGATAATTTAATGCTGCTTTGAAATTTGTACTCAATTTTATAAACACCATTAGTTGATTTAATAAAATTTACATTATTAAGAATATAAAAAATAATTATCTCGACTATAAAACATTCGATTATGAGAGATGTGAGTAAATTTACGAAAATTGGAATAAAAGTTCTAAAATTCTACAGAAAAAAGAAATATTCTAACCCTCTAAGAAAACTCACAGAAAATTTAATTAACGATACAGAAAAGTCCTAAAAACCTACAAAATAAATTAAGGAACTTTTTCTGGAATTCTTGAAAAAATGAATAAATATTCTAGAATGTTAAATGTTAATCAGGAAAAGTCTTGAACACTCTAAAAAATTCTCGAAGAATTATTGAAAGTCAGGGGAACGTTCTCAATATACTAAAAAGGTCTAAAAATATCTACTAAATAATATTCCTTAAGAATATTATCAAAAGACGGAATGAAAGATACTAGAAACTACAAAAAAATGAAGACAATTTTAGAATTCGGAGAAAAACAGGAAAATTCATGAACTATCAAAAAATTTAATAAAAGTAACTGAAAATTTCTAAAACTCTACAAACGAAGTTGAAGAAAATGGAATGAAAGTAACTAAAAATTTCTAGAAATCTACAAGGATTATTAAGAAAAATTCAACAACTCTTTGGAATAATTCTTCAAAAATGTGATGAAAGTGACCGAAAAATTCTGGAAATCCACAAAAAAATCTATAAGTATTATAACTCTAAGAAAATTCTTGAAGGATTGAGAAAAATTCAAGGACACCCTAGAAAATGTTTTCAAAAGTGTGATGAAGGTTTCTAAGATGTTCTAGAATTCTACAAAAAATGAAGAAAATTGTAGGGGCTCATAAGACATTTCTTAAAAAATTGAATTAAAGTTACTGGAAAGTTCTAAAAATCGTTAAAAAAACAAACTGAAGAAAATTCTATAACACTATAGGAATATTCTTGATAAACTGAAGAAACTTTCTAAAAAAATCTAGAAATCTACAAAATTCAAGAATCCTCTAGAAAAGTTCTTGAAAAATGTGATGAAAGTTGCTGAGAAGTTCTTGAAATCTACAAAAAAATAGTAAGGCAAATTCTAAAGGCCCATAAGAAAATTCTTGAAAAATGGATTGAAAAAAAGGTTCTACAAACCAACAAAAATAACTGAAACTGAAAAATTGTAGAAATCTACAAAAAACTGATAAAATTTAATAAAAGTCACTAAAAATATCTAAAATTTACAAAAAAAAAATTGAGGAAAATTCTAGAGGCAAATATGAATTTTTTTTAAAAGAAAGATGCTTAAAAGTTTAACAAAAAAGAACTGAAGAAAATTCTAGAACTCTAAGAAAATATCTGAAATATTGAATTAAACATTCTAACTCTTTAGAAAATTTCTTCAAAAATGCAATAAAAGTTGCTGAGAAGTTCTAGAAATTTACAAAAATATTGATTAAAATTCTAGGTGCTCATATGAAAATTCTTGAAAAATGAAATTAAAAAAGAATTCTGCAAACCTACAAAAAAAATGAAGAAAATTCAAAAAGTCTCTAAGAAAATTCCTGAAATACTGAAAACGTTAGAAATCTACAAAAAAAAAGTAGGAAAATTCTTGAACTCATAAAAGGTAATAAAAGTTACCAAAACGATCTACAAAATAATTAAGGAAAAATCTAGAGGCAAATAAGGAAATTCTTAAAAAATAGAATGAAAGTTAATGGAAACTGAAGAAAAGCTCTCTAGGAAATTGACGCTTTCTAAAAAAAAATTAGATTTCTATAAAATTCAAGAACTCTTTAGAAAAATTCTTCAAAAATGTGATGAAAGTTGCTGAGAACTTTTTGAAGTCTACAAAAAATTATTGTAAAAAGCGGATAAGAAAATTCCTGAAAAATGGTGTGACGAAAAGTTTTACAAATCTACAAAAAAAAAACTGAAGAAAACTTATGATGAAACTTTCAGAAAAATTCTCAAAATCTACAAACAGTTTTTATAATTCTATAATTTTATAATTTCCAAATGAAGTAACTCACTTGACAATTTTTCCATCGATATTTTTGGTAGTAATTGAGTAATTAAATTACAAAACACTTTGATTTCACTGATTTTAAGGTCACCCACCTACCCTACATATACTTTTTAATTTTAGTTTTGTAGCGTTTAGTTTCAAGGAAAACAAACAGTGAAAACGTTGATTAAACTAGCAAAAATCATCAGCAGTGTTGTACCTAAAATTAATAGATATATGTAGGGTGGGTGGGTGGCCTCGAACCTACCCTCCAATCAGTAAAACCTACGCGACGGTTTTGCACTTAAATTAATTAATTACTACCAAAGAAAATGGATACAAATTTTGTTAAATACATAACTTCATTAGTTATATTTTCTTTTAAACGTTAATATATTAATTGGAGGGTGGATTAAAAGCTACGCACACAACATACTTATACTATTCCATTTCTACCCTACATATAATAATTTATTCATGCAAAATCAATGCTTATATTTTTTAACAGCATTAACAGAAATAGAATTTGTTACTAGGTGATACCAAAAAAATGGCTTGAACGTCAAATGTATTTATTTAAAGTGCGTGGGTGGACTCTAATCCACCCTACAATTAATAATATTTAGACTAAACACGAAAAAGATAGAAAATTATGAAACTGAATAAATTAAATTCCAAATTCACTTCTTCTCGCGTAAGTTTTAGAATTGAAGGGTGGGATAGTGGCCACCCACCCACCCTACATATGCACATTAACCTCACCCACTGATCAGCATTTAGTTTCCAGGAAAAAAATCGGTGGAAACGTTAATTAACTTAACAAAAATCATCAGCAGTGTTACACCTAAAATGAATAAGTTTATATAGGGTTTATCAGAGTGTATGTAATTTAATTACTTAATTACTACAAAAAATATCGATGCGAATATTGTCAGGTGAGTACTTTATTTGTAAATTATAATATTGCAGAATTATGAAAATGATTAAATTCTTAATTCATTTTTTTTCTGGTGTAAATTTTGGAATTGGAAGGTGAGATAGTGGCCACCCGCCCACCCTACATATACACATTAACTTCACCCACTGATCAGCGTTTAGTTTCAAGGAAAACAAACAGTGAAAGCGTTGATTCGTAAAAATCATCTTCAGTGTTTCACCTAAAATTAAGGTAGTAGGCAAGGGTAAGAAATATAACTGTGTTTATTTAATTAAATAAATAGTAAACTTCCCATAACTCACAAATTCATATTGATACAATTTTATTAATTCATCAATTATGTAATTCTTTATATTCTTATTAATGTACATTTTATTAAATCAACTAAACATGTTTTTAAAATTGAATACAAATTTAAATTATTTTCATCCGTTTCGTAGCTAATTTATTTTAAAATTTAAATCTAGCACTCTTTGACTTTACTTACAACTCTTTTATTTTACAAGATTACTATATTGTGTTGGTACTCAAAATTCTTGAAAATTAGTGTAGATTATAGAAAATTTATTAAAAATTTAATCGAATGTTTTATAGTTGAGATAATTACTTTATATTCTTAATAATGTAAATTTTACTAACCCTCTATGGGCCGAATTTTTGTTTTAAATCCAAAAAAACTGCTTTTCTAAAAATTTTCAGAAAGTTTCATTAAATTTTTCAGGAATTTTTTTAGAGAGGTTTGTAAAACTTTTCGTCATTCCATTTTTCAGGAATTTTCTTATCGGCCTTTTTTCAATAATTTTTTGTAGATTTCAAAAAGTTCTCAGCAACTTTCATCATATTTTTGAAGAATTTTTCTAAAGAGTTCTTGAATTTTATAGAAATCTAATTTTTTTTTTTAGAAAGCGTCAATCGGTTTTTCAGGAATTTTCCTAGAGCTCTAGAATTTTCTTCATTTAACTTCTATTAAATTTTATCAGTTTTTTTTTGTAGATTTCTACAATTTTTCAGTTTCAGTTATTTTTGTTGGTTTGTAGAACCTTTTTTTCATTCCATTTTTCAAGAATTTTCTTATGGGCCTCTAGAATTTTCCTTAATATTTTTTTGTAGATTTCAAGAATTTCTCAGCTACTTTCATCACATTTTTGAAGAACTTTTCTAAAAGGTTATTGAATTTTGTAGATTTCTAGATTTTTTTAGAAAGTTTCTTTAGTTTATCAAGAATATTCCTAGAGTGTTATAGAATTTTCTTCAGTTTGATTTTTTAAAGATTTTTAGAACTTTCCAGTAACTTTCATTCCATTTTTTAAGAATTGTCTTATGAGCCCCTACAATTTTCTTCATTTTTTGTAGATTTCTAGAACATTCATCACACTTTTGAAAACATTTTCTAGGGTGTCCTTGAATTTTTCCTCAATTCTTCTTAGAGTTATAAAACTTTCTTTATTTTTTTGTTGATTTCTAGATTTTTCTGTCACTTTCATCATATTTTTGAGTAATTATTTTAGAGAGTTCTTGAATTTTTCTTAATAATCCTTGTAGAATTTTCTTCAACTTCCTCTGTAGAGTTTTAGAAATTTTCAGTTTATTTAATTAAATACAATTGTACTCAAGGGTTTAAAAAATTGTAAAAAAATATTCAGACGAGAAATTAGTTTCAAAATTACCTAAAACCTAAAAAGTGGATAAAGAAGTAAATACAAGTATTTAAAGAAGAATACAGATGTCCAAGAGGATATTTGCACCCTCAGCATCATGGACAAAAACAAGGGTAAGAGTGGAAGCTACAAGAACTCCGCCCAGCTTCATCCATCCAAAATTTTTGTACGTTTTGTTTTATATTTGTGTATATTCATATGTATTTATTTTTTTGGAAAGAAAGCTAAATACTAATAAATATAAGCATAAACATAAACATACTAATACAGTTTAACTTTGAATCTATTAAAAGATGCCTAGTTTATGAAATAATCATCTTGTATTTAACTGTTAAGAAATTAACAAGTCTTGATCGTGTGAAAACACAGGTTTTAGGATTTAATGATAGTAATGAGGGTATTTTTTTACCATCACATTATAAACCAGTCCTTTCTTTTGTACACTTACGAACCTTTTTTTTGTGTGAGGGTTGATATCGTGAAGTGTACGAATTAGTAGAATTTATCTGAAAATACGAATTATGTAAATATTGAAGCAATCTAAATGTAAATAAGTTAATAGAGCGCGAAACACGCGCACGCACCGACACCGTCTTGAGTTGTCGAGGGTAGGACGGCACGGGAGGGCTGCTCGGAGGCGGCTCGAGCGTTTGATTTGGGCTGAGTGGCCCTCTTTACACGCAAGCACACGTAAAGAAGAGAGGAGTGCAACGAGTCGAACGTTAAGTACGCAATCCGGAAACCACCGGAAATACTAAGCTCCCATTTAGACTTAGTCTGATTCCATTATCTGCCGTCTTAAACCCTTCCCTTTCCCTCCACCCCCCTGGGCCCTCTGTCAACACGGAGAAACTCGAATGTTTTCATTATTTTAACAAGTGCGAGTGCAGAAGAAGAAGAAGGGGTGGTGTGACTTAATCTCGGATTGATTTTTTAATTATCGCCGTGAATATTAAGCGAAACATGCGTAAGAATTAATTAGGGATGTTGAGGAACGAAAATAATTTTAATTATAGATTTTGAAGGGCTTTATAATGAAACTATAAAAAACTTATTTATTATCTGCTCGTTAGAATGAATATTTAAGTGTGTAATATCTTTAAGAAATCATAATGTAATTAAATTTATAAGTTTAAGAAAAACTAAAAATATCGTTAATTCCTGAAGCATCTACATTGTTATACATTTTAGTATACAATAAAAATACTTACTATTCTTAATCCTGTTATAAAGACAAAGTATTTTTATTGTAAAGCTGAAAATGTTTGAATAAAAATTGTATTTCTTGAATATTTTTTTTACTTAGCTCTTGGTGAAACATTATGAACACTATTAAATATTTATACTTAAGGTGGGAGTAGAGATTGTTTTTCAATACCTTTGATAAAAACTTATTAAAAAATTAAGCTTTAGTCAAACATTTCTCCTTTTTTTCCAATTTTTTATATGAAACTATTATTTCAAAAAGGAGAAATGTGTGACTAAAGCTTCATTTTTTAATAAGTTTTTATTAAAGGAATTGAAAAACAATCTCTCATTAGATTTTAGACTTTTCAAAGGTAAATCTAATCTGTGTAAATATTTTGAATATAAAAATATATACACACAAACGTTGATTAGAGATGTGTAGATCTTTGAAGCTTTATTTTTCGCATCGTAAGATTTTTTAACATGAACAAACACAATAAGTAATTTTTATATTACGGACGCCATTTTGTGTACAATATTGAATAAACCAATAGGCATTCTCGGAGTGCTCGATGTCTCGGTGTCCCGTTGTGTCGGTGAGGCCGAGAGAGGCATCGGGTTTGTGAGTGATGGTCGGTCCTTTAAAAAGCAGCAGCTTTTCATTGTGCTGGAAAGTCGGCTGACAACAGACGACCATTAATTACCAATATCAAGAGATTGGATTGTCGGAACCGGCCGACTCTTTCATAGCGTTTAATCTTTTTCTCCACGTCCACCATCCGTTCGGCACGGACAAACTCCATCTCTTTTAACTTGTGTGTGTGTGTGCCGACAGACGAAAACCAAAAAAATTCCCCACACGACGCATTGTGTTAATTGTTGAATTTTCATTAGAGCGTCTCCTGCGATTACCCGTTCAAGAATCTGGCGTAAAAAAGAAACGCAGAGGAGGGCGAATGAGAAAAAAATCCGCCACTCTTCACTTTAATTAAATTATTATACGAGTTTTAAATATGCTCCTCATCCTCTTTTTTCTCCACGGCACGTAGCCTAGCCGTAACATATTCCACTCTAGTTATTTAAGGAAATTTCGTTCAGAAAATGCCGATTATTTTATTAATTATTTAATCAACACACTGCTAGTTATAATCTGAACAAAAAAAAATGTTCATCAGGAAATCAACATTTGAAAAAAAGCAATAGATAGATTATAGTTCACAGATGTTAGATGACAGTTACATAATAGTTGATAATTAACAGATTATAAGAAATTAAGGATTATTAAAGAAATTTTCATGCTTCAACCAGAAGAATTATTTATGAAAATAGACATACATTCAAAGTCGAACAACCAAAAATCAACTTCTAAGCATTCTAAATAGTGAAGTCGAATATGGCATCAAAAGAACAAAAACAAGAAAGGCTTGTCGAACAAACAACATTTCAGCAGAATTCTTGAAACTGGTTGATAAAGACAAACTAGTATATATCTTTAAGTTAAAATAGCAGAATGGTTAAATCTACTTTTGTAATTATATTTAAGAAGCCAAATAGCAAAACATGCGACGAGTTTAGACTTACCAGCGTATAATAATGAACCATACTTTAAAAATATTACAGAGGGTAATACATATTTGAACCTTAAAAAAATGCAAATATAAATAGAAGCAATACAATTTGGTTTTCGGAATGGTTTTGGGTACCAGAGATACATTGACT